>JAJEJO010052711.1:0-171250 GCA_020662805.1 Glaucomys volans
TCTTCAATATTTCATTGATATGCCATCTGCCTCTCCTCCCTCTGCCAATTTCAGTAAAACTGTGTCTTGGATCTTACTCCACTTATTCTCTTCTTTGTTCAGCAAACTACCGATAAACAAATGTTGATATTAAAAGTTTGTTGAAGAGGCAGTTAAAATTTTTGCCCAGTGTAAACTAACAATTTATAAATCCCAACAAATCCTTACAGTCCTTAACAATTTATAGTGTAGAAGTAGAAGGGAATGAGACCTCTCCTCCTCATCATGAGGATTAGGCTACTATAACAAAAGACAGTATAACGAGAGAAAAACATAACAGATTTATTAAATCAAAGCTTTACGTGACACAGGAGCCCTTGGAAATGAAGACTCGGAGACCCAGGAAAAGTTGTCCATTTTTAGGCTTAGATTCAATGAAAAATGGACAGCTGTGCAGAAATGTGATCGGACAAAAAGGGTGTGATCTAAAGGTAAGAGACTCAAGGAGGAAACCCAGCCAGGCCTGCTGTTCAGATTCTTCTTGGCCTCCTCGTGTGGCACTCCTCCCTCCCTGGTCTCAGGCAGGACCCTTTCTGGAATGAGGGCCTTGTGATCTACTATCAGGTAAGGTAGATCAGAGAGTTTCTTTAAGGCCAGCTCTTACACAGAAAGGCAGAGGGAGGTTACAGTAATGTTCCAGGCTTTGTGAATGTCTTCGGGGAAAAGGGCTTCTAGCGTTTGTGATCTCCCTTGGGGAAGAGGAATTTTCATTTTCCATGGCCTGCTTTGGGGGAGAAGCAGGGGAAAGAAGGGCAAGAGAAGGTCACAAAAACCTTTGTTTCTGAGGAGCTTCCAGTGCCTTTCATTCAAAGTACTCAGCACGCCGAAAGCACTGTACTTTGGAATATTATTTTCTTTTTTGGTAGAAGGGACTCAGGGCCTCAAGTATGCTAAGCCAAGTGCTCTAACACTAAGCTAAATCCTCAGCCCTGAGATATCATTTCCTAAGCCCCAACATTAGCAAAGAAATTTATAAGAACTAACCATTTTAAGACAGCAGCTATTAAAATTCCACAGTTGAACATACAATTTTACATTTTTTAATAATAAACATTTCACTAAAGCAATATTAATATGCTGCATCCATAACTGGTGTAGAAAATTTAGGAAGTTCTAATGAATCAGGATTTTAACAGGAAAAAAACTCTGATTTTGTGAGAAAATAACTAGGCTCCCAGTCACAAGTCTTAATCCCTCTAAAATATCAAGCAAAGTATTTTATCAAGAAATAAGAGGGGCTGGGTATATAACTCAGTTGGTAGAGTGCTTGCCTCGCATGCACAAGGCCCTGGTTCAATCCCCAGCACCACAAAAAAAAAAAAAAAAGAAAGAAAGAAATAAGTATTTTATCAAGAAAGCTAATTTCTTCTCAGCAAAATATTATTAAATATGTAATACAAAAAGTTTCTGCCTTAGACCATAATTGGAAAAAAGTGTGTATTTTATAGTAATTAACCTCTAACTATTAAACTATTATGGGAAAGATTTTCTTTTCTTTCTCTTTCTTTTTTTTTTTTTTTTTTTTGGTGGCACTAAGGATTAAACTCAGGGATGCTCTATCAGTGAGCTACATCTCAGTCCAACTCCACCTTTTTAAAAAATTTTTGAAACAACAGGCTCTCCCTGAATTGCCCACAATGACCTTAAACTTGCAATCCTCCTGTGTCAGTCTCCCAAGTCACAGGCATGTGCCATCACACCTGGCCTCTTGCATTTCTTAGTAAAGCAACAAGACAGAAATTTAAACTACTTTCGACAACATACTAAGATGGAACAGATTCCAATTAAACAAGACCTTCATCTACATAGCATTGCCTTTTGTACTTTGTGCCCCAAAGGTTATTGGTACATTAATGTTCTCCAACCTTCTCACCTTCCTCATCTTTACTGATATAGTAATGCCATTGCAGCACTTTTTCCTTTATAAGACTTCCTATACAATTATTAATAATTAAATTTCTACAATGCCAATGAAATATCAAGGCCTGTGATTTCTGACTTCCACATTATATTCGTAAGGCTTGGATTAAATTCTTTTGCAAGGATCTTCACTCTCCCCCAGCATTTACCTGGAAGGAGAAAGGAGGTTTTCTTTCCCCAGTTGTATTTTTACGTTTTCGTATTGACTCTTCCTTGCTTAAACATGCTTTTCCCCCTGCAGTCTCAAATTCTCTTAATAGTGCTGTCATTGTCCTGATCACCCAAATGAAGCACCTGTCAGCCTCCTGACTCCCTTTTCCTTGTCCTTCCCCCACTCTAATATTATTTATGTAAATTGTGGTATGGGTCCCCTTCTTCCTCAGTCCATCTGCCAGCCTTGGATAAGGCTCTCATTAACTTTTCATTGTTCCATTGTGATTAATTTCCTAATTGATCTTTCTGTCTCCAGGATCTTCAACAATCCAGCCATGATATTGTGATTTATAATAAGAAATAAGAAAATTATAATAAGAATTTACAATACATACATATATATACACATATATATACACACACACACATACATATACATACTGCTCTTTCTCTCCAATTTCTGTGACAGAACACCTAAAAACTTTGTCATTTCTTGAACTAGGGGTGCTAGGAGAATCTGTTGTTCTGATAGTTGGTCTTTGACCCCAGTTCCTGACACAGAGCTTCTAATCCCTTAGAATTCCCTGGGGGGAAGGAGTGAGTTTTGTTTTAGTGAGACAATGTGTGGCTCTTGGAGGAGAGCTGGCACCAGGAAGCCAGGAGAAGAAGTCTGGAACTTTCAGCTCCACCACACGCCCTATCCTATGGGAAGGGAAAGGGCTGGAGGTTCAGTCAGCAGTCAGTCATGTCTGTGTGATGAAGCCTCCATTAAAAAATCCCTGAACTACGGAGATTGAAGAGCTTCTGGGTTGGGAAACATCCACGTGCTGAGAAGGTGGTGTTCCCCAATTCCACAGGGACAGAAGTTCCCCCATTCAGAAACTCTATAGAATTCAATCTAAAGTGACTGCTTATCTGTATCATTTATCATACCCTTTATTAAATAATAAACTGACCAATGTGTTTCTCTGAGTCCTAGCAAATGGTTAAACCCAAGGTGGGGATCATGGAAACTGATTCATAGCTGGTAGATCCAAAGTATTTGTCACAACCTGGGTTGTATGATTGGCATCTGAAGTGAGGCACAACCTTGGGAGATTGTGCTCCTAACCTGTGGAATCAGACACTAACTCGGGTTAATGTCAGAATTGAATTGAATGATACGATACCCATCAAGGTCTATTGGAGAATTGTTTATGTGTCCCACACAGTTTGGTGGCCAGAAGTGTGCTGAGTGTTGAGAGCATGGTAGGAGAAAAGAGACAGTATATTTTATTAACACACCAGCCCACACATTGCTACCAGTTGTATCTTCCTAAATCAGAATGGTTTCTGTATACAGCTCAAACCTTGAGTGGCCTCTATTACCAAACAACTAATGTGTAAAATTCTTTCACCTATTCTTTGTGACCAACCCTCAACCAACTTTATCTCCTGCTTTCCTTCTTCACTACATGGAGTGCCAGGAGGAGTAACTATGTCCTCCCCTTGAGTACATACTTCAAATGGGACTTTTATAAGTATTTTTAAGGTCATAGGTCATTCAGCATATGGTCATTCAGTTGTAGTTAAGACCCTAATGAAACACATTAAAGGAAGCAGTATATAAAGCAAGGCCAAGACACACATGAAATTGTTCAAAAGGTAGCACCATTTTATTCCAGTTTTGGGGTGGTGTAACTTACATACAGAAAAGTCTACCCGTTTTCAGTGCCCAACTGATGAATTCTGGTAAACGTATGCTGTTGTCACCCCGACTGCAATTCAGATATGGAGCTGTCATGTCTTCCTAAAGCATTTCCTTATGCCCCCCTGAAGTCCTTTCCTTCCTCTCCCGCAGCCTCAAGCTACCTCTGATCTTCTTTCCATCACTGAGCTTTTGCATCTTCCAGGGTTTCACATAAGTGGACTGATATAGGCTTGTGTTTGACTTCTACCTCACATGGGTTTGCTTTTGAGGTTCACATATATTATTGAATGTGTGGCTACTGTGTTACTTTTTATTGTTGAGCAGTATTTTATGCTATGAATATGCCACACTTGATTGATTGGCTTTTGCCATTCACCAGTCATTTTCAGTTCAGAGCTATGAGGAATAACACAACTATGAACATTTGTCCCTGTGGACACGTCTTCATTCTCTTGGATAAATTACCAGGGACAGGAATGATGGGTTGTGCATGAGTGTATCCACACATCTGCCCCTAACAACGGGGGCAGCATGGTTAGCTGGGGGGCGTCCAGAGCCCCCGGCCTAACCCACAAGCTGGAGAAAAGTCCAAATTCTCAATATCTTCATGGTTCAAGACTCCTAATAGTAACATAAGAGCTGTCTGCAAGCCTTTTACCTCCTAGGGCTGCACACAGGCAGCCACCCTAAGGGAAAGTCCCACAACTCAGCCCACAAAAGACAAGGCTCCCATAAAAGGGAACTCCCACTGAAGATGAGCCCACAGACAAGAACTATGGAACACATGAGGATGTCTAGCTCCATACAGACTCATAAAGACACGCCAAAAAAAAAGAAAAACCCAAAGAGCGATCTTAAAGGTACTTTAAAAATAAATGTTTATTTAATCCATTGACTGTTTCATTTAATTATTGTGCTTTTCTTTTCTGCACTTCCTTGTGTGTGACTCTTCCCCTGTTTGTTGGAGGCATCCGCACAACTGGAGAAGAATTAGGGCTATTATAGTAGAAATGCAAAGACAAAGAAATATTTGCTTTGGGGAATTTCACTGCTAAAAGAAATTATAGAGAATCAAGAGGGAAGAGCTGAGAAAGACAGGGCACCAAGCCTAGACAAGGAACAGACTCCAGCTTCCCCTGTCCCCTCCCAGCAGGGAGGGTCTTTAAGGAGAGCCTAGACTTGGTGAGCAAGGGGGTGAAAATGGGCTGTGGCCTTGAAAACAGTTAGGGGCCTGCACCTGAGAGCACTTGACTTGGGAAGGCCACAGAAGATGAATAGAACCTGCACGTGGAGGTTGTCCAGGTTTGTCTGTGACCTGAGCCAGTGGCCTATGAGAGCTGAGCCATAGTCTTCAGATGACGTGTGGCTTCGTGAAGAAGCACCTTGTCATCAACTTTGCTGTTCTCCTCAATCTGAGGGTGAAGGCATTCAAAGGAGAGTCATCTGCCTAGCACCCCTTAGATTTTCCAGTAAAACACTTATCCCTCTCCGAGAATTTGCCAAACACCATTATAAACAATGGAACACCTTGTCTGTATAACGATATTGCACAATTTCCAAAATATATTGTTAGGGTAAAAGCAAAGAGTGTAACAGTTTATGTAGTGTAAATTGTTTTTACATGCCTCTGTGTCCATGTGTGTGTATGTATGTGTAGTTGTTCATTTACATATTTTCATGTGTGAAGGTATCTATAAAGGATACAAGAAGCTGGTACCAGCAGTTGTCTCTGGAAAGCAGGGTGGCTGAGGAGTTGAATGGGTAAAAAATTCCGTATACTGTAAACTCTTTGGTTTCTATTTATTACAGGGTCCTGAGACTGAACAAAATGATATAAATAGGGGCTGGGGCTGTAGCTCAGTGGTAGAGCACATACCTCGCATGTGTGAGGCACTGGGTTGGATCCTTAGCACCACATAAAAATAAATAAATGTTTTTAAAAATTATATAAAAAAATATTCACACCACACAGCAACTTTGCTCCTAGATACGTTGCCTGGAGAAACCCTCACACAAGTACAAAGGAAGACAATACAACATTCTTTATAAGGGTGAAGCAACAGAAACAGCCAATATCTTAATAGGAGAATGAGTCCATGCCCTATGAAATAGCATATAGCAGTCAGATAGAATAATAGAACTGGCAGAGAGCAGCAGACAGCATTGAAAAGAACTAGACTGATCTATCTGCACCTCCACATGGAGAGACTACAAAACATGTAGAGCAGGAAAAGAGCAAAGCATAAAAAATATGGTTAGCATATAATTTAAGTTAAATTTTTAAAATAGGCTAGGTGCAGTGGCACATGCCTGTAATCCTAGCAGCTTGGGAGGCTGAAGCAGGAGGATTGAGAGTTCAAAGCCAGCCTCAGCAATGTAGAGAGCCCCTAAGGAATTTTGTGAGACAGTCTTTAAATAAAATATATATAAAGGGGGGCTGGGGATGTGGCTCAGTGGTTAAGCCCCCCTGGGTTCAATCCCTGGCGCCAAAATAATAATAATAATAATAAATTTAAAAGCAACAAGTAAAAGCTTAAAAATGGGCTAGAAAGATACCAAACTCACAATAACTTACCTCTGTTAAGGTAAGGAGGGCAAGGTTGGGATGGGTGTAATATTTTTTTTCTTCAAAACAACTACAAAAAGAAAATAAGAACATGAAGTAAATAAGACAAAATGTTTAAAATCTTTAGTTCTGAGTAACAGAACTTTAGACTCGTTATTTTATTCTTGTTGCTTTTCTATATTTGAACCACCTTTTTAGAAAAGTGGTGAAGTACACATCTCCAGATGAAGCCCTCCATACAGATCCTTTTATCATCTTCACAAATTCAAGTACATTGTGAACCATCAGCCTTGACCTTATTTGAAAGTATTCCTTTAAAAAATATATACAATGTTCTATTGGAGGTTCGAAAGCATCTGGAGACACTGTGGTTTCAGGTCGTATTGCACAGGGTGCAACCGGATGGAATCATCGGCGCCCAGAACACAGGGACACAAGTCTGGGACCTGCTGCCGCGTGACTCCCGGGCACACCCACGCTGGTCCCCCACCCGCATCCTTCCCAGTTCCACTCAGCAGATCCCCTCAAGGAAGCGAGAAGACTCTCCTCGGAGAGCTCGTTTTCCTGTGTCTCTTTGCTCTTGGTTGAAATGAATTCTGTAGGCGGAGCTTGTAGACATCCTGTTAAAACTTGTCTCCGCGCTTACCTGAGCACTTTGGTTCCAGCACCTGCCCAGCAGACGCGCAACTGCCAAAATGATACCTGGAGGCTTGACTGAGGCCAAACCCGCCACTCCAGAAATCCAGGAGATTGCTAACCAGGTGAGTTGGTGCCATTTCAGGAAAAAGCTGGATCCAAAATCTCAGTTCATCGTTTGGCCGTGTGCTAAGGGGGTGGGAGAACATGAAAACCAGCGCGTTGGGGAAAATGTGGCCTTGTCCAAGCCTTCCTGCAGCTACAAATGGAACACTGAGCCTTTCAGACAAAACCTGGAATAATTCCAACACTGCAAGGCTGACCTCAACCAAGTCACTATGCTTGTCAGAGCCTCGTTTCCCCATTTGTTAAATAACAATTTGTTTTGGATCATCTCTCCATGGCTTTTACTTAAGTCAATGATTCTAATATTACTAATTCAGCTACTCATGAAATGTTTCCAGTCTCTGTCAGTGAAAACAACAGGTAATAAAAGTCTAAGGCTGTTAACAATTGGACGAACTGGATTTTGAATGCGCTTCAGGCAGACTGTTTATAAATGGGTCCAGTGAAGAATATCGTAAAGGAAGTCAATTACAGACTTCCTTCACGTGTGCCCAAACAGTGTTGTAGTCATTTAGAAGTTAGAGGATAATTCAGTTAGGGAGAAAGAACATAGCATTTATGGTGATTCCAGGACCACCAAACTGATTATGGTAAGAGTAGAATGCTAAATGTTGTTAGCATTTTAAGTAGTGTTAATTAGCTCTGACCTAAGTTTGTAATTTATTGCCTCATTTTCTAATCCTTCTTGTTTTTTCTCTCTGAATCATCATTCTATGACATTATTTGGCAAACCAGATCATCTTTCTATGTAAGTGATAGAGACAGGATCCCCCTATTTTTAGGGCACTGAGAGTTCTGGAAGGTTCCAGATGCCTGGAATGCTACCACTCATTATTTAGGGCTACATATTTCTTTTTCAGGAGTTTGTTTATTTAACATTAGAGTTATTTATTCTTGGAGAATATACTGTCATTTGTTTTTTTATTTGAATCCCTGTATCATATCAATGTCCTCAAACCTGAATGTGCATGAAAGTCCCTGTTGGGGATAAAGCACAGATTCAGACTCAGGAGTCTGGGCTGGACCTGAGATTCTGCATTCCTACCAGGGTTGCAGGTACTACTGCTGCTGCTATCCTCCCTGCCTCGCTGCTGACCTTTACGCCTACAGGACCAGAGATATATGTTATCCTCCATGGTCCCTGGGAGATGAGGCTTTTAAAATGGAGTACCAAATAAAAGTTCTCAATTTCATTTGGGAAAGTCTCCTGCCCCACTAATCTCAGAGCTCTAAGAACTAAATCAAAATAATGTGCAAAAAAATGACTCAAAATTAAGACACCGTAATTTTTATTTCAAATTTTTGCCTGAAATCATCCCTGAGCCCCCCAAGTCTCCCTGAGACTATCTAAGGAACCAGAGTTGTATGGGGGTAGGGAGCAATAGAGATTTAAAATGTAGAAGATACCGAGCATTTCTATGATCTTTAAAAGCCAATCACCTTAGTTAGACTCATTACTATTTAGAATTTACGTGTGTGTGTGTGTGTGTGTGTGTGTGTGTGTGTATGATGGGGTCCCGCTGTGTTGCTCAGGCTAGTCTCAGACTTGTGGACTCCAGCGATCCTCCTGCCTCTGCTTTTCCAATAGCTGACACTACAAGTATATACCGCTGTGCCCAGCAAGATTTTTTTTTAAAAAATCAGAAGCTACCAGAAGTCCTTGTATTGTTAACCCCATCTGTGAGCCCTGTCTTAAATTATAATAGTAATTCACAAGTGTGTTTCTTGCTGTATACCTCAGGCTCCAATTTTGTCAGAGGTATCATGGGAAATAGATATTAACATGCTACCTCACCCCATAAAAGGTGCTTTGTAATTTTAAAAGCCTTGACCTCCATTGGACCTCGCATTTGATCTTCATAACCCTGGAGCAAGTAGAGAGGATATTATGTCCAATTTTCAGATAATGAAACCAAGATTCAAAGTGGCTAAGACTCACCTGATAAGGAATTAGCCTCCCTCCAGATTTTTGACTGCCAGCCCCTTCTTCCACACAGCGTTAGCACATGGAGAAGCTTCGTGGGTGCAGGAACACACGGAGGAGTAAGTGTGGCAGACTGGCCTCCTCACTGCAGGCTCCAGTCTCACATTTAAATCATTATGAGAAACACACATGGATGAAGCATTCATGGTATGTGTGTTTCCTGAATATCTTCTAGGTGTCTAGCATTGTGTTCAATATTACAGAAGCTGCATTAGGGCTGAAAGATGTGCCCCTGCCCTCAAGGAGCTAACGGTGCAGTGGGGGAAGCCAGGTATCTAGAACATTAGCCGATGAAGTACTTTTTCATAACCATAGGTTTTGGACCAACGAGGATGTTAGAGATTGCTTTTCAACCATTCTTACCTTATTACCCTCAGGTAAATGATTATTGTGTGGGGTGCAGCTCCTCAGCTGCTGAACTCCCAGGTGTCACTCATCTGCCCCCTGTTGTAGGAGACAGCCTTAAGGGACAATTCTCAGATAAGTGTTGGAAGGTAGAAGTCAGTAACCTGTAGTTTAGAAAGCACTTTCACATCCATTACATCAATTATTCCCCTACAAACAACCCCAAGAGGCAGATGTTATTGAAAGCACTTGATAAGTGAGGAAATTGAATCAACTTCTCCAAGATTCTAGAACTGGTTGTGTCCCAGGGCTAGGCTGGTGGGTAGGTGTTGGTCATCACACACCTACTGTGATGTGAGGGGGAGTCCAGGCAACGCCTCCGCTGCCTGTCATTTGCTTTGTAGTTTTGTTCCTTCAATTTTTAAATGTATTTCTATTTTTAAAATCGCCTGTTAAAATGCAAGATTTTCAGCTCTTAGAAGAATCGATGATTCTGAGGTTCCTCTCTCCTTATCCAGGAGCTTCTCAGTGGAATGCCAAGTAAGGGAAGAAGCCCATTGGGGTGGGAGAGAAAGAAGAAGGGGAAAGGTCATCGCAGGAGAGAGCAAAGTGTCACAGATGAGTGGCAACTGCATGTGCCAGGAACTGACAGCCAAGTGAAAGATGGATGTTGGATGAGGTCAGAAAGAAAGTCAAACAAAGGGTTAGAACTGAGAAGATTCATTTTTGAAGGCAGAAGACAAGATAACAGAGACAGAATGGATCATGTACTGAGAGGTGCTAGAAGAACTTGGGTCAGAGTATTCTTGGGAGAAGGTCTCTCTTCCAAGTCTCTCTCTGTCAGTTGATAGTCATTGCTCTACCTGTCTTTTCTATTTTGGGAGACAAGTTGTCATAAAGGAAAATAACTGTGGTCTTCTCATTCAGAAGGCACTGATTTTGTAGACAGCACTGCATGAACTGGTTCTGGTCCCTGGCCTTAGGAAAATGTACAAAATGTGAAGGAAATAAATGTTATTTTAATAATTATTTTTGGAAATAAGGACTATTAGTACCCATACAAATATGCATAAATGCCACACCCCCACACATGCCTTAAGTCACTTGCCACACAAACATACCTGCATACCATCCTGGACACACCCTGAAATTCAGCACATCCTGGTTCTCACTCACCCCAGTAACAGATTTATGTTCCCCTCTCCTACCTCACCCGGAGAACCTGCCATTCAGCCACACCAGAATCCTCCAGGCACTTACCCTCCCATCCCCATCAGAACATGCTGGGGCCCACTTGGTCACTCTTCCATGACAGGTGGTTTCATACACTCCTCCACCCCTGATTTCCATGGCTCTGTGAGCTCCTGGCATTCCAGTCTCCAATTAGAGATCACTCCCACAGCCTCCACCTCCTCCTCAGGTTCTTCTCCAAGATCAGAGATCTCTGTTCAAGGAAGATGAGAACCACAGAAAACTCACCCATCACAACTCTGAATTCACACCCAATAACCACAACAGGACCCGGGGACCAGAACATTCCTTCAGCCCACTGTGTTCATTTTTGAGAAACCTGTACCCTCTCTCTCCTCAGTTTCTCAACCCCTTCTGTCCCCCCTGGTCCCTCCAGCAGGATGTCTCAGTTCTTTCCCTTCTTAGAAAACTGCAGGCATCTGGTGAGACAATGCCCCAATTTACCTTTCCCCACCTGGATCTCACCCCTCCCTCCAGTCTTAGACTCTGTCCTCCTTTCTTCAGCCAGTCCCTCCATTCTTGACCAAGTGACTTCAGTTCTTCATCCTGGGTGCCTTGCCTCATACTTCCTCCTTTATCCAAACACATGAGATAACAAATGTGCACAAGACACGCCCTACAAGATCCACCATCCTTTCACACAACTACCAAACTCTCCTTCCTGAATTTGTAAAATTTTCCAACACATGGCCTATCCTTGTCACCACTCCCATCTCTATCCATTCTCTGCATAGTTCAAGTGTTTCTGAAGAATGATTACAGATTAGGGAAAATGCCTGGATATTGGGTGTCACATGATCCAATCTTCAGATTCTAGAAAACAGACAACCCCCCCTACCCCCCACAAGATCTGTGCTCTGCAGCAATAAGAAACACTTGAACAACTCTGGAGTAAATCCATTTTATCAGGTGCTCCTCCCTCATGGCCTTCTTCTTTTGACTGGGGGCAAAGTGCTGAACCCACACCGTTCCCTCCAGGGTCTCAGCCACCACTTCACCTGACAGGCTGAGTAAGGGAAATTCCAACTGGGTTCAGCACAAGGCATGTCCATAGCAGGTTCCTGACCACCTCTCACAGATGGCTTCCATCCTCCCAGTGTCCATCCTGGGGCTCTTTCAGCACTAAGCCACCTTCTGAATTTCAAAGTGTCACTGACAAGCTCCCCAGTTTGCCCCTTTCCCTACTCCCCTGCTCAAATCTTATCACCCAG
Source organism: Glaucomys volans (assembly GCA_020662805.1). Lineage (NCBI taxonomy): Eukaryota > Metazoa > Chordata > Mammalia > Rodentia > Sciuridae > Glaucomys > Glaucomys volans. The sequence goes on from JAJEJO010052711.1 coordinate 11,922, forward strand.
GCCCACAGCATCTAACACTGAACAATGCAAATCTCTTCTACTGGAAAGTGAGAACGAAACTGCAGGTTACACAACCAGTGAACCAGAAACCAGGGCATCCCCTGTGACAGGTGCCAGGGCACAAAGGAAATACACCAGAGCACTTGGCATGCACTCTGTCATGGAAAACTCTGCACTTGTGATCTGCACACATACCATGGAAAGGTCACAAATTTGGATCTGTTCATAGAACAGATAGAAGTAAAAAATCATGATGCAAGCTGAAAAAAAAATGACCAAAAGACTGAAAACCAGGACTGCATAACAGATATTTAGCTTTCAGGCAAAGACTTTAAAATAACTAGCACTATGATTGAAATTTTTCAACCTTAAGCAATCAAGCTCTCTCAACTTCCTGACTTGTAAAACCGTGTTAAATCAATCCTTTGGGAAGTCAGTATAGAGATAAACCCTTTCCAACTCAGCTCCGAGCTTAATGGCTGCGCCTCCTTTGGCAGCTCGAAAGGGTCAGGACCAGGGGAGCCTAAGACAGCAACCCCTTTTTTGGGTCAGCTTCTCTCTGCACATCTGTCCTTGGTCTCCTCCTGTCTTCCCCCTCCCCCCCAGCCTCTTGCCATTTTGGTTTGTTCTCTCTCTGTCTTCTCCCTTTCTCCACTTTGGAGCTTCATTTTCCAACTCAACAAAGCAATCACCTTCTTCTCACTGACTCTGAAGGTTATAGGAGAAAAGGGTCCATAGAGTGGCCCTTCAAAGTGGTCTGAGAACTCAGAGTCTGCAAACATCTATGTCTTTCAAAACAGTTCTGCTGGATGAAGTGAGACACCAGTAGGTCAGGACTCAGAACATCTGCCCACTAATGGGAAAGACAGGCTGGCCTCAGCAGAACCTCAGAGGCTTGCCTGAGGCTGGCTGCACATTAAATGCTTTCGTGAGGAAAGCATCTCATGTCAGAAAGTTAAGGAAGCGCTCATGAAATGCTGGAGCCATGTTGAAAAGCAGCAGCAACAACAAAAATGTAGTAATAACTACAACTTTTACAATAAAAGAAACACCCACAAATCATATTAATAGAAATAATTAAATAAATGAATAGGAAAAGGGGAGAGATCTTCCTTGTAGTAAAATTCCAATTAACAGATATACAAGGAATGATAGAAATCAAATCATAATTGGGCAAACACCATGGTAATAATTGTTGTTGGGGAGAAACATCACACGGTGATAAAATTGGTGGATGAAAATCTAATGAAAAATATAGGATAGTTGAACGTGTGTCCTTGAAAAATTTATATTAATTACAAAGGGGGGAAAATAGTAACTTGATAGTGGCAGAAACCAGCAGGAATCCTAAGTGATGGAATCAACATCAGCACTACGGAACCACGCAGCTCTTCCTGGGATGCATGAGGAGCACGTCGATTTGTGCCATCCTTACCACAAGATGTAGCCACAAGCAAAAAGGTCAGAGAAACCCAAATCAGAGGGCATTCTGCAAAGCAACGGCTCAGTATTCTTCAAAAGAGTCAAGATCAGGAGCAAAAAAAGACAAAAGAATGGAAGAGATGAGGGAGACGTGATGACTAAATGTAGTTTAGGATCCTGGAGTAGAAAAGGGACAATTTGGGGACAACTGGCAAAATTCTCATGAGGTTTATAGACTCCTTAGTAGTATTGTACCGTGTTGATTTCCTGGTTTTGATGATTATATTATAGATATGTAAGTTGATGATAGCATTAGGGGAAACTAAATACTATAAAGGAATTCAGTATATTATTTTCACAACTCTTTTTTTTTTTTCTTTGCAGTGCTGGGGATTGAACCCAGGGCTTTGTGCTTGCGAGGCAGGCACTCTACCAACTGAGCTATATCCCTAGCCCATTTTCACAACTCTTAATGTGAAATTATTTCAAAACAATTTTTTAAAAATAAGTAATAATTATTGCTCTTTTTCTTAATTAATCAAAGGCATATGTAACTGTTGGAGCTTTACCAGTCAAAATGTTGCTGAATTGAATTACCACATTGATTTGATGTTAATTCAGCCTAAAGCAACATAGTTTGACATTTTGATCCATGATAAATATAGATAGATAGATAGATAGATAGATAGATAGATAGATGATAGATAGATAGATAGATAGATAGATAGATAGATAGATAGATAGAAGATAGATAGATGATAGATGATAGATTTTTTGGGGGGGAGGAGGGTACTGGCAATTGAACCCAGGGACACTTAACCATTGAGCCACATCCCCAGCCCTTTTTAATTTTTATTTTGAGACAGGGCCTTGCTAAGTTGCCCAGACTGGCCTCAAACTTGTGATCCTCCTGCCTTGGCCTCTTAAGTTACTGGGATTACAGGCATGCACCACGGTGCCCAGCTTAATTCATGTAATCTTAAAGATAAATGTTTTCTGTTGAAATATGGGAAACAACTCACAGATCTCATTGTCATCTTTGAGGACTGTTAGAAGCATGAGGTTCCCAGAATTATAAATCACATAAATAGATCCCAATATATATTTAGTAATTTGTTTCCTTTTTTTCTCTTTTTAAGGTCAAACCACAACTTGAAGAAAAAACAAATGAGACTTATGAGCAATTCGAAGCTGTAGAATACAAAACTCAAGTAGTGGCTGGAATAAATTACTACATTAAGGTAAGAGTTCAACATCCACTTTAGCATTCAAAGATTTTATACTTCTTATTTGCTATGGTGTTTCTTGTTTCCCTACCACACACTTTATTCCTTCTGATTGTCCAAAATGAAGATGCCTACCATGATACCTTACAAGTGATAGACTCTCAAATCCAGCAAATGGTGTTGTATTTACACTACCTTTTTCCTTGTGAATTTAGCTTTTTTAAAAAATTTTTATTTTATTTGTTCTAATTAGTTGTACATGACAGTAGAAAGCATTTATATATTTTGAGAGGTCATACACAAATGGAGTGTAATCTCTCACATTTCTGATTATATGTATTGTAGGATCACATCAGCCTTAATTTCTAGAACTTGTGTAGGAAAACATTTCACAGCAGTTCAGGACACACTTGTTTTGCAGCCCCGGTTGCGTTACGTGTGTGATGGGAGGACCTGAGGGCCTGGGGCCAGACCAGATAGTGTCTTAATGCACATGTCCCTCAGAGCTTTATGATTCTGTATGTCCATATTAAATGGATCTTAAAAATGCCTTGAATCATTATCTAGGAAAAGACTGCACACCACTTTTGCCCTTAACTAAGTATTTTAATTAATATAATTTAAATATTATTTTTGCAACTCAAGTAGATCAAACTTGTGGCACTCTAGGTATGGTTTTAAGCAGTGGTATATTTAAAATATTTTTAAAATTGATTTTATAGTTATATCAAAAAGTTAAGTGATGCATTGACTCAGTTCTAATGAAATAAATTCTTTTTATTTTATTTTATTTTATTTTATTTTATTTTATTATTATTTTTTTTTTTTTTGGTACCAGGGATTGAACCCAGGAGCACTTAACTACTGAACCACATCCCCAGTCCTTTTTACTTTTTGTTTAGAGACAAGGTCTCCCTAAGTTGCTTAGGGCCTCACTAAGTTGCTGAGACTGGCTTTAAACTTGCTATCATCTTGCCCCAGCCACCCAAGCCACTGGGATTACAGGTGTGCACCATCATACCCCGCTAAAAGTTCTTCTGATGTTACCAAAGGGAACCAGTTCAACAAACCAACCATGCATATATGTGGGAGCCATTCTTATTCTCCTTTTTTTTTTTTTTTTTTTTTTTGGTACTGGGAATTGAACAGGGGCACTCTATCATTGAGCCACATCCCCAGCCACATTTAGAGACAGGGTCTTACTGAGTGGCTTAACACCTCGCTAAGCTGCTGAGGCTGGCTTTGAACTCATGATCCTCCTGCCTCAGCCTCCTAAGTGCTGGGATTACAGGCCTGTGCCACTGTGCCCGGCTCCATTCTTATTCTTATATATTAAAAAGATAATTCTGATTTTAAAAAGGTCACTGTAGTTTCAGTGACCGATCACTTGTCTAGTCCACTTGAGGCTATGAGTTCAGTCCCCAGCACTGTAATCATAACAACAACAGCAGACATTCAACTGTGTTTACTTATTCTTTACTTAACCATTTGACCAGGACACAGTATGGTGTATTTTTCATTAACAAATAACTACTTAAGATATAAAAAAATTAATGTTTTCAGCAAATAAAATATAATAGTGAAACTAGTCAACTAGTTATGAGCCAGGTGCCACGGTGCATGCCTATAATCCCAGCAAATCGGAAGGCTGAGGCAGGAGGATAGCAAGTTCAAAACCAGCCTCAGTAATTAAGCAAGACCTGTGTCAAAATAAAAAATGGGCTGGGGACGTGGCTCAGTGGTTAAGCACTACTGAATTCAATTCTTAGTACAAAAAAAAAAAAAAGAAGGAAAGGAAGGAAGAAATAAAGGAAGAAAGAAAGAAAGAGTTACAATACTGGGTTATACACATGAATCGGTTCAGTCCTACCATAGTTGGGCTCTTGGTAAATACTGGGCCCAGGGGAGATACATGTGAATGAGACCCTGCTATATCCTCAAAAGCAATGCCATTATTTTGTCATTTCTCACCCTGTCTTCACAGCTGGAAAAGAAAGTTTTCCTGTTAAGAATGCTTTTGTTCAAAGATAGGAATCATTCCATCAAAACTGGGATCACTTAATAATTTAGGATTAATACTAATGCATAAATACCACATATTTACTCCCTTACGCATTCATTTAAAAGCTCCTCAGAAAATGATCTTGAAAGTCTTTTCCCTTGACCACTCTGCTTCCCTGTCTTGTCCAGAGTTCCTACCTTACTTCCTGCAGCATGGCTGTGGATTCCTTCAAGCTGAGCCACTCTCTAGATTAAGATCTTGCCAGTGACCTCACCATCTCTCAATGTTCCACTTTCCTATCAAGAGGCAGGGTGATAGAATGGAAGGACCACAGCCTTTGGTGTCAGACCATTCTGGATTTGAACCTTATTCCACTCCTTCTACTAGTCAAAACCTGTGATCAAAGGCTGTCCTCTGAGCCTCAAGTCCTAACCTGAACAATGGTGAAAATAACCTCTGAGGGCTTACACTGTGTCAATCACTCTTCCAAGAGTGGGGTGTGTCCTATCTCATTTTTAATACAATCTATGGGAAAGTATTAGCCACTTCTATTGTGTCACTGATGAGAAGATTGAACCCTGGTTAAGTGAAGTAACTAACCAAGGTCTTAGAACTGTAAGAGCAGAGCCCGGATTGAGACCAGAGCACTGGCTATGCGGCCTCTAATACTGTTTGCAGAGGCCAATGCCCTGTTCTAAACATAAAATAAGGACTTTTACAAAGCTTCCCTGTAGAGTCCAAAGAAGAGAGATGTTAGAATCCAAAGAAACTGGGTTTGAATTTGGGTTCTGCCAAATTCAAACTGATAACTGATAACTGCCAAACTTGATAAGAGATTTATAGAGAATACTAATCTCTTTATCTGTTTCTGCATCTGTAAAATGGATATTATTCCATCTTCAGGTCTGTAGTACGGAGGAAATATAATCATGTGTATAAAATGTTCATCACCATCTTATAGTTTCATAATAAACTTTGATGAATAGTATTTGTTAAAATTAGATAGGAAGAGACAGCAAAGCACAATAGATGCCATAAAGACAAAACTTTTATTGTCCCAAACAAGAAGCAAAGTGGAAATTCTTCCTGTGGTTTTCCAGGTCCTGGATTCATGCCCAAACTACCAAGTCAACCTTCATACCATGACTTCAGGATCCCTTCTCTTTACAAGGGAGGCTGGCCACCCTGCCCCTGCTCAGTCCTAAAACACAGTGGGTATTTATAGAAGTAGGTTCTAATACAGTAGAGGCATGGAAACCTTAAACCCAAAAATTGCACAGCAATTCTGATTTTCTTCTCTATTATCAAATAATATGGCAAACAGAATGTCCTAATTTTCAAGTTTGCAGAGGCTTGCCAGTGAGCTCACCATCTCTCAATGTCCCACCTTACAAGTCAAAAAAAGGATCACCAAAAATGTAGGCTGTCACATGTTTCTGCTCTGTGCATCTTTGGGGGTAAAACAAAGGTTTCTCTGTGTTGTTATTTGTACCCAGATTATAATAAAAAAACACAATTAAATAAATCTAAGACATGTGCTTCTTACCATGTCATCCGCCTGCCCTTTCTCTCATGAAGTACGATGAGGGGTTCATGGGGGCTGAGTGTGGGAACGCTGGCCCAGCTCTAGAAGCACTGTTCCAGAAAGGCATATGGCAGTGAGGTCTTCCTAGACCCATCACTCTTCCATGGATGTAGATCTGTAGGAATAAATCTCCTTTTCCTTTTTTGTCTTATATCTTTCAGATACGAGTAGGTGATGATAGTTATATTCACTTGAAAATATTCAAAGGTCTTCCTGGACAAAATGAGGAGTTGGTACTTACTGGTTACCAGACTGACAAAAGCAAGGATGATGAACTGACCGGCTTTTAGCAAGATGTTCCAAAACTGTCTGATTCCTTCCGCTGGCTACTGATTAATGATATTGACAAATGCCACCATCAATAAAGAAGCATTCTTTTTCAATACATTATTTCTTCGATTTTTACTCATTTATTGTATTAAATATGTGACCGTTTCTTTCTCGAAATCAGCCATTATTACTTCAGGGTAGAAATTCCGTGCAAATTGACATCAGTTGGAAACCTCAGAAAAAATAGGCCTCAGTACTACCTCCACTCCGAGGGTTACTAAGGTATGTGGACATTCGGTGCTATTATGTTCTCCCATGGAACCTCCCTCTCGTCATTATGAAATATTCCATTCTATCTCTGGTTATAGACATTATTCTGAAGTGTGATACTAATACAGGTACCACAGTTTGTTTTGGTTGCTCTTTAGTGTTTGGATGATATAACTTTTTTTTAAACCTTTTACATGTTTCTCTTTAAAGAATTTTTATTATAGAAATATTATTTTCTGGAAGAAATTATTCTTAACTATTGACAGAATTTATTCCAAAGTAATGTAATAGTCTTTTATTTTCTTCTTGATAGGTTTTTTTATACTTTTCTAAAATAAAAAAAAAAACCTTATTAGACATGGGGGGGGTCATACCTAACACAAATGGCTAAAGAATGGTGCTATCCCCACCCCCACTATCAGCAGACCGGATGCTGGGCTGTCTGATACTTACCTCCTTCTTCTTTGTGGTTACTGAGAACCCAACATTCCATCTCCACCCTCATATTTTAAAATTAAATCAGGTGTTTCACAAAACATATTTTTATTTTGAAGCAATCTTGAATGTACAGAAAAGCTGCAATAAACCTTTTTTCCCCAGATGTTGGACAGTCAGTTACCTACAGTGATTCTCTGTCATAAATACTACTCCTCACTAGTACAAATAACAATGTACATGTCCCACAAAAAGGATATTCTCCTACATTGGTGAAATACAACTGTTACAATCAGGAAATTAGTACTAATGTTCTGCTGATGTCCAGTCACCAGACTGTATTCAAATTTCCCCAGTTGTCCTGATAATGTCCTTTATTACAGAAAGATCCAGTCCAAAACCAAATTTTCCATTTAATTGCCACTTCCATTTTTTTATAACATTTTGAGATAATTTATATACCATACAATTCACCCATTTAAGTGTACAATTTGGTGGTTTTAGAATGTGCACAAGAGTGCACAAACATCACGTCAGTTTTAGAAGATTTTCATTACCTCAGAAAGAAATCCATACCCTCTAACCATCACCTCCCCATTCTCTTCTACCTCCCACTCCATCACCCCTAAGCAGCTACTAATTTTCCTTTCTGTCTAGAATTACCTATTCTAGAGACTTCATATATACAGAATCATATCATGTATAGTCTTTTGTAGCTAGTAACTAGTATCATTCATTTAGCATGATGTTTTCAAGATTCATACATTTTAGCATATATCAATATTTTATTCCTTTTTTATTTAATTAAATAGTGTGTACTTCATTCTGTAAACATGCTAGTGGTTAATAAATTTTCATAATTTTATTATGTATTGAAAAATAAAGTTGCATGTACATATGTATACATCCCACCAATTAACTTATCCATTCCCTCAAATATTTTATGTGTTTTGTGATAACATTTGAGATCTACTTTGATATTAAAACATGCAGCACTCAATTATTTGCTATATTCATCATGCTGTGATTCGATTTGTTTTTTAAACACCCCAAATCAAACTTATTCCTCTTATAAAACTGAGACTTTGTACCCTTTGGTTATCCTCTCCCCATTCCTGCCAACCCCCAGCTTCAGGTAGCCACTATTCTATTCTGTGTTTCTAGGAGTTCAGTTGTTCTGGATTCTACATATACATGAAGGCTTGCAATATTTGTGTTTCTGTGTTTGGTTTATTTCACTTAGCACAATGTCCTCCTATTCCATCTTTGCTGTCCCTTGTGAATAGTATTCCATTGTATATACATACCACATTTTCTTTTGCGACTCATTCATTGATGGACAGTTAGGTTGATTCCATAACCTATTATGGTGGATAGTGCTGCAATGAATGTGGGCAATTACCAAAGTGGAATTAATCAAATGGTGGTTCTATTTTTTTGTTTTATTTTTGGAGGAACATGCACAGTGTACAAGCATTTATTTATCAGGCTTTGCTCCAGCTCCCCAGCTACTGAAGTGCTACTCCTTTAACAGCTGCAGAAAATGGAGCTGGTGCAGGTCCTGGGTGTGGATATCCCACACCACTCCCACCACAGCATTGGTCCTTTCAGTTCCAAGCCTCACAGTAGCTGACCTAGGCCCAGCCTGTAGTGTTCTTTTCTGTAATGTGCTTGTCTATCTTTGGTATCAATGAATGGTCTCATTTAAAAAAAAAAAAAATGGCTGTTAAGTTTTCTCTCCACTTGTTTTTTGGAAAAGTTTGTGGAAAATTGTTATTAAATCTCCAATTGTTTGATATGATTCAACAGTGAAGTCACCAAGTCTGGAGTTTTTCTTTCATGGGAGAATTTATTACTGGGTAAGTCTCCTCAATCTTCCATTAGTCTGTTAAGATTTTCTATTTCTTCATGATTCAGTCTTGATAGGTTGTATGTATGAACCTAGGAATTTACCCATTTCTTCTAGGGTATCCAAAATTTTTTGGCACATAGTTGTTCAGGGTAGTCTTTTACAATTCTTTTTTATTTCTGTGATATTAGTTGTAATGTTCCTATTTTCATTTGTGAATTTTTTTAAATTGAGTCTTTTTTCCCCTTGAGCAGTCTAGCTAAAGGTCTGTCAATTTTTACTCAAAAACTAGCTTTTGCCAGGTACAGTGGCTCATGCCTGTAATCCCAGCAACTTAGAGCTGAGAAAGGAGGATCACAAGTTCAAAGCCAACATCTACAACTTAGTGAAATAATGTCTCAAAATAAAAATTTTAAAGGGCTGGGATATAACTCAGTGGTAGAGTACCCCTAAGTTCAATCCCCAGTATACACACACACACACACTGCTTTTGCTAGGGGTTGAGGTATAAGTCAATAGAAGAACTCCTGTTTGGCATTAGCAAGACCTTGCATTTGATCTCCAGCACCAAATAAATAAATAAATAAATAAATAAATAAAGCTTTTGCTGCATCCCACAAGCTTAAGTATATTGTTTTTCCCCTTTTGATTGGCTCAAGATATTTTCTTACTTCCCTTTTAGTTTCTTCATTGACCCATTGGTTGTTCAGGAACATATTGCTTAATTGTCATTTGTGAATTTCCTGAAATTTCTCCTATTATTGATTTCTAGTTTCAAACTGTTCTGGTTTAAAAAGATGCTCAATAGGTTATTGATCTTAAATTTGCTGAGATGTGTTTTGTGGTATGATACATCCTGAAGAATGTCCCACGTGTGCTGCAGCAGAGGGCATGCTCTGGCGCTGTTGGATGGGGTGTTCTGGATGTGTGTTAGGTTCATTTGGCTTAGAGCATTAAGACCAATATTTCCTTATTGATTTTCTGTCTGAATGATCTGCCCAATATTGAAAGTGATGCAGTACTTCAATGTCTCTTCCTTCAGATCCTTTAATATTTGCTTTATAAATTAAGCACATTATTGAATGCATGTATAATTGTTATATCTTCTTTATCAATATACCCCTTTATCATTATATGTGCTTCTTTGTCTCTTTACCATTTTTTAACTTGAAGTCTATTTTATTGGATGTCAGTATTGCTACCTCTGCTGTCCTTTGGTTTCCATTTGCATGGAATACCTTTCCCATCCTTTCACTTTCAGTGTGTATGTGTGCTTAAAAGTGAAGCAAGTCTCTTGCAGACAGATTATATTGGGTCTTGGTTTTTTAATCTATTCATTCACTCTTTTTACTGGAAAATATAATCCAGTCACATTGATAGTTAATGATTTAATACTGCAATTTTGTTAATTGCTTTCCCATTGTTTTATGGATACTTTGTTTCTATAAGGCAGATGGAAGTAATGAGGAGAGGACAATGCCTTTAGCACTCTAAAAGTCCTCAGAAGTAACCGAGCAGTTTTCTGTATTGGTCAGAAGCATCCCATCATTACCTGGGGCTGTAAGGGAAATTGGGCACACTGCTAACCTAAACAGAATCAGGATTCTATTGGGAAGCGGGGGATGTATATGGAGTAGGAAATTTGCTGTGTCTCATCCATTCCAAGAGCTGAGAACCACAGTGCCAGCTCTCACAAACTTGAGGAGATAAACCAGTAATTTAACAGTGCTGAAGTGAAAAATTATTCAGCCTATAGCAATTATTTTCAGGTACCAATGAATCAGCTATCCCTCCTTAATGCATCAGGAATTGCACAAATTCACCTAGGCCAAGTCCTCTCCCCTTTTAGAGGAGTGCCCTCAGCTGGCCACTTCATTACAAAGCTGGTAGCTATCTTTGCTTAAACTTTTTATTACATTTTAGACTTCTTTCGCAACATAATTCTGTGAGATAAAATAAGGTTTGCTCTGGAAATGCAGAAGTGATCACTATGCATTTTCCTTATTTTTCCATGTCTATAATAGGAATTTTTTAAGGGTCAATCAAATTAATCAAGGATATTCTACAAGACTAAGTACACAGAGAAATAACAAGTAACCTTAGTAATATCAAATATGTTTGATTAGATCACCTAACTCTGGGTAGAATACTCGTTTCTTATTTAAAACAGGACTACACAGTTGATTCATCTATAGTTTATAAGTTATTTCTGAACATGTAGGGCATTATATTACTGCAGTAGCATTAGAACCTTATTACTCCATTCGAGAACTGATACCTTTGCAGCACAATTTATAAAACAGAAGGACTTATTAGAAAAACTGCCTGCATTTATTTGGCAGACATTTCAATCTTTAAATTGTCTTTTCAAAGACAAGGACATTATGTTCTCCAGTCAGCTAAAAACTGTCATTTGCTACCCACTCTTCGCCCATACCCCTTACTTCCAGATCAATTTCTTTTTCTTTTCTTTTTAAGTATTGGGAATTGAACTCAGGGTTTCACACATGATAGGCAAGGGCTTCACCATTGAGCTACATTCCTAGCCCTTTTTGAGACAAGGGCTCACTAAATTGCTCAGGCTGGCATTGACCTTGCAATCCTCCTGCCTCGGTCTCCCAGATTGCTTGGATTATATGCATGCACCACTCCGCCTGGCTCAGATCTATTTATTTTTTACATAGAACTTTATCACATCTCACCACACACTGTAACTTAAACCTTTATTATTGTCTCCCCTTGCCAAGTGTAAGCTCTTTTTCAGATCAGGTATTTTGACATCTTGTTCAATGGCATAACAATAGTGGCTAATAGCATCTAGAATACGCTAGACATCAAATATTTTTAAAAATTTGCAATGCTGTGTGTTTCTTCACATGGCTATCTTCTGTTCTGCCAAGGAAAAGTCAAATTTGTCTGAACTTTTGCACATTTTGATTCTTATGTGTGCATGTGTATCTAAATCCTAACCTTTGAGCAACAAAAGCAGATCAACTCGTTGTAAGGCAGTAATTGCACAAGACATTGTTTCAGTAAGCAAATCAGTCTTGGAGAACAATGTGCCATTTTTTCTTTCTTCATGTTTGAGGCTTTAAATGCCATTCATTGGAAACTCAACCTATTCATTCATACTGTTGTGCTCCATGCTCCCATAATTGCACATTTGTCATGAAATCTGTTACCTGGGATGATTCAGGCATCCTGCCAAATGTAATTGGGTTACCTAAGTGGTATTTTGGAGAAAAGACCTATAATTCCAGAAAGACCATTTGGAGTCCTTCCCAAGGATCTGAATTCTCTCTTGAGGAGCAGCATCAGGAATATTTTTTTTTTATTTGAAAATAGAGGTTGTTTGGAGAAATGTAGGTGGCTTCAAGGGGCTGAGTGGTGCCTGACAGCCAGCAAGGAAATGGGAATCTCAGATCTACAACTCAAGGATCTGAATTCTATCTATAAACTCAATGAAGTTGGAGTAAATTCTCTTCCCAGACTCCAGACAAGAGCCAACCTAGCTCTTAGCTTGATTTCTGCTTTGTGAGACCTTAAGGACTCAGTCCAGATGTCTGGATAGAACTGTGAGACACCAAATAGGTGTGATATTACCAGCTGTCTATAGCAAATTTTAAAATAGCAATATAAAGCCAATACAATCATCCTGTACTAGAAAATTATTTTTCTTTTCTTTTGGAAGAATTGGAGATTTACTCCAGGGTCTTACACATGCTGGGCCAGTGCTCTACCTAACTATTGACCTATACATCCCCAGAGTCAGTGTTTTTCTTCAATAATCAAAATCCCGCAATTACAGAATATTTTTACTAATTCATTAAATATTACACAAACACTCCTCCACCTTTGCCTTTTCTCTATGTGTCTTACTGCTTTTTTTCAGTGTCCATGGAAAAACTGTCCAGGATAAAATTCTACCCAGCGTTAGTTTTTACATCTGAAAACAAATTAAGATACTAAGAGTCAGGCATGGTTGTGCATGACTGTAATCCTAGTGGCTCAGGAGGCTCAGGCAGGAGGATCACGAGTTCAAAGCTAGACTAAGCAACTTAGCGAGGTGCTAAGCAACTCAGTGAGGTCCTGTCTCTAAATAAAACACAAAACAGGGCTGGGGATGTGGCTCAGTGGTCGAGTGCCCCTGAGTTCAATCCCCTGTACCAGCGGCCCCCTTAAAAAAAAAGATACTAAGAGAAAGCTTCATTGGATAGTATGCAGCTTATAAAATGACTCTTTTTAAAATAAAGGATAAATGTAAGAATAAACTCCAGTGGCCAAAGAGGTACATACCTATGCCAAATTGATAAAAACCAAAAAGATACAATACATAATAAACTCAGATGTTGAAATTATGTGCAAATCTCTTAGGAGAATGTCTCAACTTGGAAAACCAACAAATAAATATGTACACTGAGTCAGAAAATTATTTTAATAGTTACAAAACATTTTTTTTACAGAATCAGTATAAAATAGCAGTTGATTATTTTATAATTATCAGAATTATTTAGACTTGAGGTCTTGGCTAAGTGGGGCTGAAATCAACAAAAGGTCTTGGACTGTTGGCTCAGAAATCATCCTAAGAAGCCCACCCTGTTGATGTCTGTCGTGCTTAGCAATCATGAGATGACCCGGTCCTTCTTTAAAAAAAATAATCTCTTTATTCATTCTTTGGAGGCTTGAAGTGAATTCGGCAGCGTTCATTAAACACCTAAGATATTTAAAAAGAAATGAAAGTCACTGAGTCATTCTGCATAAATCAGGCCTGATACTAAATTTGATAAGGAAGATATTATCACTTTTGTTCCAAGTCAACAGATTTAGCAAACAGAGGTATTGCCTCACCAGGCCAAACAGACTTACTAGGTAATAAATGTACAAAAGGCTTTGATACACATGCATGAGGTAATTTTGATATTTCTATAAGATTTAAATTATATAAAGAAAAAATCAAGAGCCAGCTAATTTAGAAGTTAACAAACATTTCAGTTCCATATTCTGGACAGTTTGGACTTAAAAGTTTAAAATAAGCTTTTTTTTCTAAATAGGTTTTGTTATTGAGATATTTGTTGTATTTCTCTATGTGCCAGATCCTTCTTATAAGGAGATATAATTGCCAGGCAAACCACTATTTTGCTGTACTGTATGGATTTATGTAATTGTTTTGTTTCTCTTACTTTCTAAAATGCCAAATAAGTAGCAGATCATAAATGTTAAAATTACGCTCTATGACTAAATGTCAATTTGGAACTATGTTAAATATGTTTTGATATAGCTATTCAATGAAATAGAATGCTTTAAAATGCTCAAACGGAAGCTTTTTATGCTCTGATTTGAAAATATTTCCAAGATACATTAAGGCGCAAAAAAAATTAGGTGTGTAGAGTACACAGTTTATGAAGCAAAGAGGGAAATACGCACATACAAAATTAAACAAGCTACAAATATCTCAAAGCATGTACCATCCTTTTAGACAGAAGGAGATGACTTAGAGGAGAGGGGTTAGAGGCAGAATTTTTACTGCATATGGTTTCACATAAAAATTTTAAGAAAAAACTAAAAATTTTGAACACATCTGAAAATTTTGTGTCCAATTAAAAAGAAAGTTCTAAAACCTAAAAGAATTTCTTCTCAGAATTTACCTCTATACCCTGCTTATGCTAGGAAACAAATTATTACTACTTTTTTTTTGGTACCTGGGATTGAACTCGGGGGCACTTGATCACAAAGCCACATTCCCAGTCCTATTTTGTATTTTATTTAGAGACAGGGTCTCACTGAGTTTCTTATCACTTCACTTTTGCTGAGGCTGGCTTTGAACTTGCCATCCTCCTGCCTCAGCCTCCTAAGCTGCTGGATTTACACAAGTGCGCCAAAAAAATTTACCTCTGTTAGCTGATGTTTGTTTGTTTGTTTATTTATTTATTTATTTTTGCAATGCTAGAGATTGAACCCAGGGACTTGTTCAACAGCCAGCTGCTGTTGCTTTTAATAAAAATAAAATAAAAACCTACACAGGGAGCTTCTGAGGTATTACATGGTATTATTCAACTTCTTAATATGGATGGTACACAAATGATCATTTCATTAACATTCTCTAAACTGTACATGTTTTCAACATGCATATCTTAGTTAAAAAAAAAACATGCAAAAAGTTTATGACTTTCTGTCTATTTCATCTCAAAATTCATCTCACTGTTCCCAGCCCTGATGCTTCCAATACTCAGACCAAAAAAGGCTTCAAACTAGTGCCCTTGATATAAACAATTGGCTACACCTCTCCAAATCCTCCTAAATGATTTCCTACCCACTTTTGCTGGCTACTGTACCAGAGCTACATTTTCTGTTTTGAAACAAGCCCTCACTTTTTGTGAAGGACTAGAACCTATTTTCTTTACAACTATAGATGGTCTGATGATGATTTTTCAACTTTATGATGGTGTGAAAGCAATATACATTAGGAAGAAACCATACTTCAAATCTTGATCTTTTCCCAGGCAAGAGATAGGCAGAACAATTCTCTCCATGTCCAACTTAACTGGACTCTAATGTAAGTGTCCTGAGAACATTTAATGTAGTCTAGGCTATACTATGATGTGTTAGGTCAGGTGTATTAAACACATTTTCAACTAAGGATATTTTCAATTTATGATGGGTTTATCACATTGTAACCCCATCACAAGTCAAGAGCATCTGTGATATCAAATCCAAACATGCTTCATTCTTCCCACTACATTTTATATATATCATAATCCTCTGCACTGGGTTTTACAAACCAGACAGATATTCACTGTGCCCCTCTCCATCCTGTTCCAAGAATAAATACTACATTATCAAAGAAGACTTCCAGACAAATGGTGACAAAAATCTTTCAAATAGCATACACCTTATCATATTGGTGGAAAGATTAGATGTAGTAAATTTTGGCCAAGAGGACAGGAAAAAGAAATGAGATAAAGCAAAGAAAGTTCTTTTGTATTTTGTAATTTATTCATGACTCAGCACGTTGTTACAGTCTACTTTCCCCCACAACTGATGTAATTATTAAATGACAAAGGAAAAATAACATGTTATAAAATAAATTAGTTACAAATATTAGGTAGAAGATGACTACTCTTGTGATAAAAGTATTATGTTTAGTGATTAAATATTCTTCCTTTTGCTTTTGTGTATCTTTAAAAGCATAACTCTGAAACAAACAAACAAAAAGAAATGAGAGAAAAACATTTACTAAATATCAAGAGTTAGGAATTCAAGAAGCCAAGTCAGGTGCTCATAAGTCAAGGTCTGAAACCCAAGGGAGGCCTAGCCAGGGAGACAACAGTCAAGCCAAGAACACCGTTCTTTTCTTTTCCTGCTGGAATGCTATCTATCCAACTATTTTTTCCATGTTTCATATTCTCTATCTAATTACATCTAATGGGACTCCATGAATATTAATTGGCACAATAGCAAAATGATCCTAGCAATAACTGTGGCTTTGAATTCTGGATTTTGGTTGAGTTAGCCTCTCTCTTATAAGGGTTTTAACCCATTCCATCAGTTAATTTCAAAGGATAAAACAGAATTTTCAGTTCATTCTTTCAGATTTAAAAGCTTTTGCCCTTTGGAAATCTTTCATATTAGAAGTTTACATGCACAGTGAGAACTCTGCAATTGCTAACTCTTATGTAAAATCCTGAGATCTGGTTCCCCAATCTAGTTTCTAATCAGAACCACAGGGGTGGTAAAAAAGAACATGTGAACCTAAAGCAGTAAAAAGCCCTACTACCAGACACAAGCAAAGCTGCATAAAATAAAAAATTCATGATCAAATATATTAGAAGGCAAGAAACTAACAGGGTAGCTAATGATATGAAACTTTATGGAAAGGAGTTATGTACAAATGGCTAATTTTAACAAATAATCCCTTTGAAGATTCTCAGTTTCCTGGAGTAAAAATTTTAAATATTAAATATGCCCATAATTAGTATTAGGAGACATATGAAATATCTCCAATTCTATTACCATGACAGATCACAGAATTTTACAATTTGCCTATAAAGTTAACTTTTATAAGCTGATTCTATATATAGGATAATAGCACCTCACCCACCACCACCAAAAAAAGTTAAAGTCTTCAGTTGCTCATTAGTGAATGATCTCTATTTTCCTTACAGCCTCCTGGCACACATTTTGCCCTGGCTGCCCTTTGTTAGCTCAGTTTCCCTCCTGTTTCTCTCCAATAATCAAGACTACTTTATACCTTCCAGCTCCTGTCATTTACCACTTCTTCAACATTCAGCTCTGACTGCATCCATTTCAACTGCATGAAAGACAAAAAAAAAAAAAAAAAAAAAAGGGGAGTTATGCAATGTACAGAGCTAAAACCAAACATTATTATGTTTCCCTAACAAAATTAGCTGCTGCTTATGTCTCTGTTAATGGTATAAATTTTGGAACCTTTTTTGATACAAATTCCTCACACCAAATCTAATCAATAGTCAAATCTTACAGAAAAGTGGTTTTCAAACTTGCTGTATATTACAATATCACCATGAGAGCTTTTATAGATTCCCAAAGCCCAAACAGTTCAAAGAAGACAAAAATGGCCAATAAACATTATTACTATTATTATTATTTTCTTTTTGCAGTGTTGGGAATCAAACCCAGGGCCTCATGCATGCTAGGCAAGTGCTCTACCACTGAGTTACATTCACATCCCTAAATATAACTTTTTTAAAAGTGCAATCTTACTCAGGTACAAAGAAATACATAAACCATAATATGAAAAAGTTTGATAAAATCTAGTAACAGTGAGGGAATGGGAAAAGATTTACTCAAACTCACTTTCAGTAGCAGTATAATTATTCCAACTTCTATGGAGGGCAAATTGGCAGGACTTATCAAATATGTACATTCACATGTCCTTGAATCCAACAATTCTAGTTCTAGAAATTGATTATACAACTATGGATTTCAAAGATGGAATAGAGGAGCTAAAAGAGACAGACTAGGAAGTTGATCTGGATAGAGAATAAAGGAAAAAGAATCCAGAAGGAAAACAAGGAGAGAGAAAGAGAATATGTTAGGCCCAAGTGATTTAGAAAGTCATAAGTCCCCACACCTTGACCACAAAGCCACAGGTCTAAGGCTAAAATGCTAAATCTAACTGTCTTACTCCACCAGAAAAGTAGTCAATTTCATTGCAGGTTCAGATGACAGGACCCATATTCCTAGTGACATCTGATCAGAGGGACTTGGAAGAAGCTAGCGAGTTTCAAGAAGAGGGTTTGAAAAGAGTCAAAAAAATTAGGAGAAAAGCTGAGTGCAGTGGCACGCACCTGTAATCTTAGCAACGCAGGAGGCCAAGGCAAGAAGGTTGCAGGCACAAGGCCAGCCTCAGCAATTTAGTGAGACCCTGTTTCAAAATAAAAATGAAAAGGGTTGGGGATATAGCTTAGTGGCAGAATGCCCCTGGGTTCAACCCCCAGTACCACATAGGGGGTCAGGGGAGGAAAAGGAGAAAAAAGCATGAACTACAGGCTACAGGTTGAAGCTGCCAGAGTTTGGAACCAGAATGACTTCCTCAGACTAAAGCTGAGAACCCAGGCCAGAGTCAAAAGCAAAATGCCATATAGTGAGAGAAGATCTGGGCAACCATGAGTCTCATACCCAAGCCAAAAACCTAGACCAATTAGGAAAACAGTTCAGGCAGGAGGCTTGAGAAATCTGCATGCAACACTAATGAGAATGGAACTTGATTCTGATCCTCTGGCTCCTATAAACTCTCTTCCTAGACTCAAAAACTAATGTCAAAATGCAGGCAGGCACATATGGCTTATAACCATGGCCTGATGGGAAGGAATCCATTTCTGATACTGGACCTGTCCTATGGAGCAATATCACACCTGAAGAAGCTCCTAAGCAACCTGAGTTCCAGATTTTAATGGGCCATCCAGTCTTTCCTTCTTCCTTTCTTTTCCTCCCCACCTCTCTCCTTCCCTTCCTTCCTCTCATTCATTCATACTGGGGACTAAACCCAGGGGTACTGAACTAGAGTCAAATCTCCAGTCCTTTTAGGGTCTCACTAAGTTGCTTAGGGCCTCATTAAATTGCTGAGGCTGGCCTTGAACTTGCAATCCTTCTGCCTAGGCCTCCCTGGTTGCTGGGACTACAGGTGTGCATTACTGTGCCTGGGAAAAACTTTAAAAGGAGGAAGGAAAAGGAGAAGAAGGAAAAGGAAGAGGAAAGAAAGAGGAAATATTCAGTTGAAGAATAAAATGTGATAATATGCCATCAAGATGGTCTTCCTAATTTCTTAAATATTTAAAGGGATGTTGTATAAAAAAGGGTTTAGACTGTATACCTCCAAAGGGATGATTAAGAAGCATTATTTACACATTACAGAGGGATAGGGCTTTTGCAATACGTAAGAAAATCTTTCAACAATTAGAACTATCCAAAAAGAGGAAAGCACTGACACGGAAGAGACTTTTCTCCCTTGTGCCCTGAAGTAGTGGCAAAACAAAAGATAGAAACCAATGGTTGATAGGATGTTTAAAGAGGAGTAATGCAACTGTCCCAAAGACTGGAAGAGGAAAGGACAGGAACTGCTACTGTGTGCCAGCCAATATGCTAGCTTTTATGTAGAATTATATACTGCAGTCCTCACCAAAAACTGAAAGCATAAGAAGTTATTAAGTAATGAGGCATGGTGGCCCATGCCTGTCCCAGCAGCTGGAAAGGCTGAGGTGGAAGGATCATTTGAGATTATCCTGAGCAAAACAGTGAAATTTCATCTCAAAAAAAAAAGTTATTAAGTATGAATCCCATTTACAGACTGAAAATCAGAAGTTTCAGCTATTAATGTATAATGTTGCGAAGTCACTGAGGTAGATGGGAATTTTTTTCCCTTAGAGCTTCACAGTCCATGTTTTTTTTCTTTTCCTACTTATAACACTGCAGATGTACATCAACTTCTAATATAATTAAATCAGTGCCACCAACAAACTGTTGCTTGAGATACTTGTTTTGAAGGCTCTGGGTCTTAAATAGGTACACTTCTTCTTAAAGGTCACTAACAGGTGACAGCAGTTACATATAACCACAGGCCCTTATTGCTTACATACTACTCATGGTTGCTCTCTAGCCTTCTGTTATCAGGCTAGAAAGTAAACCTCACAGAACTCATGGCTTGCTTTCCAAACTCTTCCTCACAGCCATCACCCTAGTGTCTTTACCAAACCTAGAGGCACAAAGACCAGATCCGAGGGCTGAGCAAACTGTGTGACAATCACTCCCAAATACTCTGTGAACCTGGCTCTTCACCAGCAAGGAAGGTGTTTTATCTGAGTTAAGGATTCAGAGAGAGAACAGGGAAGTTTTACACTGGCATTTCTATACATGAATAAAACAAGTTCACCAAAGTAATCAGAATTTAACTATTGGTCACAACTTCACGTAAAGAAACTGACTGAGGGCTGGGGATATAGCTCAGCTGGTAGAGTGCTTCTCTTGCAAGCATAAGGCCCTGGGTTCAAACCCCAGCACCACAAAAAAAAATAAAATAAAACAAAAATAAAAAAAAAAAAGAAACTGACTGAATCCAGAATTAGAGGAGATGAGTTAAAGTCCCATCTCTACCACTTACTAAAGCTTGTGACTTTGGGGATGTCACTATCCCTGAATCTTGGTTTCCTCATATAGAAAATGAAAAGCTGGAATATCTCGGAAAGCACTCTCTTTGATTTCATAATCTTTACAGCAAACTTGAAAATCAAAATTTGAAAAGATTCACAGCCTTACTGCTTATGTACTACCCGTGGTTGCCCTCCAGTCCTCTGTGCTCTCGGGCTAGAAAGTAAACCTCACAGACCTCACGGTTTGCTTTCAAACTCTTCCTTGCAGCCATCATCCTGGTGACTTTCCTAGCCCTAAAGGCATAAAGATCAGATCTGAGGGTTGAGCAAGCTGTACTCCCAAGTACACAGTGGTTCACTTGAACTTTACTCTTCACTAACAAGAGTCATTCGGTTCTTTGACTTAATATGCAAAGAGTGATTTTTCAGTTTCTGACTGAAAGGTCCTGCTGTACAGTTTCCTGTGTCAATACCTTCATGAAATACAAAATCCAAAGCTCCCTATGACCAGTTCTTTGTTTTTTTTTTTTTTTTTGGTACTGGGGATTGAACTCAGGGGCACTCCACCACTGAGCCACATCCCCAGCCCTATTTTGTATTTTATTTAGAGACAGGGTCTCACTAAGTTGCTTAGGCCCTCACTAAGTTGCTGAGGCTGGCTTTGAACTCGCGATCCTCCTGCCTCAGCCTCCCAAGTGCTGGTATTACAGGCATGCACCACTGCACCCGGCCCTATGATCAGTTCTACATAAATAATCTATAAGCCTTCATGAGCATCAAGGGTTGGGTAAGACAAATTTATAGCTTAACCTCACTGAGGAATCCACCACTGCCTGATGAATAAGCAGCTGTGGAACTCCAGACCTAAAGCATTAGTTGTGAACAAAAGAGCAGCAGAGACATTGGCTGAGACCAGTATCCAGAGACACTCACTGAACCATGAAAGGGCAGCAGCCTTGCCTACGCCCCTGTGTGCACCACAAGGAACAGGGCTTTTCTTTCTACTCAGCCTGAGAAATGACAAGGTCCCCTTTTCAAAGCTGGGCTACATCGACTCAACAAAGGGAAAATTTCACAAGTGATTAGTATGAAAAACACTGATTCCATTTCACATGGATTTTCAACCACCTGACAGACAGGATCTGAAAATCACCTATTTTGCCATCTTAATATACAAACAAGATTTTGATAACTAGACAATGGTCATGTGAGAAAAATTTCCTGTTCATAGGAAATAACAAACATGTTTAAGGGTAAAGCAGTGCCAGGCGCAGTGGTGCCTACCTATAATTCCAGCAACCAGGGAGGTTGAGACAGGAGAATTATAAGTTCAAGGACAGCCTCAGCAACTTAGAGAGGCCCTGAGCAACTGAGTGAGACCCTGTCTTAAAATGAAAAATAAAAAGGGCTGGGGGATGAGGCTCAGTGGTTAAGTGTCCCTGGGTTCAATTCCTGGTACCACACACACACACACAAAAAAACCAGGAGGGATGGGGTAAAGTGGTATGGTATGTCTAACATGCTCTCAAAATTGTTCAGGGAAAGAATATGCTACATGTTCAGGTATGTGGGAGAGAGGAAAGAAGGAGGCAGGGGAGAACGAAAGGAAGAAGGGACAGTAAAGAGAATAAACTGTAAAGCAGGTGGGACAAAATATAAATAAAAGGGGAATAGAGCCAGGTGCAGTGGCGCATGCCTATAATCTAAGTGGCTTGGGAGGCTCAGGCAGGAGGATGGTGAGTTCAAAGCCAGCTCAGCAAAAGAGAGGCACCAAACAACTCAGTGAGACCCTGTCTCTAAATAAAATATAAAACAGGGCTGGGGATTGGCTCAGTGGTTGAGTGCCCTTGAATCCAATCCCTGGTACCCCCAAAAATATTTACAAGGAAAAACTGTATATGTACTAAACAGACTTTTTTCTTGCCATTAATCCCTAAATATAGTATAACTATGATTTACAGAGTGTTTACATTGTATTAGGTATCATAAGGAACATATAGGTGATTTAGACTACAAGGGAGGATATATATATATAGGTTACATGCAAATACTTGGCCATTTTATACATGAGACTTGAGTATCTGGGGATCTTGGTAACCCCAGTGGGTGGAAGGTAGGGTCTTGGAACCAACTGCCCCAGGTACCAAAGGACAACTGTTTGCTAAATATTACAACTGTTTACTTGATATGATATACAGGGGCTATAAAGAAAGAGTTCTTCTGCATTAACTATATTCTGAGGTCCACTCCCTATCTACATTGCATCTGAGTTGGGAAAATAAGGCTTCTTCTTACACATCCTTAAGTAAGTATTTGCTATTTTCTTAGAAGTGAAAACACTGCAGGAATGTTGGAAGATGTACAGAAAAGGTGGTCCAAAAAAAACCCATAACTATTTCTATATAGTAGGTAAATAAATTATAATGAGGTACTCGTATATCTAATTATAGTCAATAGTACTCTATTTATAGTAGTACTTGCAAAATACAAATATAAAGAAATGTTTCAAGTTAAGCATCAGAAAGATCATGTGGTATTGATCTGCACTGATCCTTTGTCTTAGCATGGGAACTAATTAAAGAATGGAAATAAAATATGATTATATGCTTATTTTGCCTAAAGCTGCTACATGAATCCATTTATGAAATGAATATCAATTTACCAATTCATATCTAAATGTAATAAAACAAAGTCCACTAAAAATGAAGCATTAATGTGGTAATTTTTTTAAGTAATCACATCTCATTCTGAATTGTGCAGATTAAAAACTGCCTTTATTTTAAAGGCTATGTTTGGAAAAACTGCCTGAGAAATGTAAATTGTGTTTAACTTACCTTTGTCTGTTCTTTTCTAAGTTGCTTTAATAACGTTAAATCATCCAAATTCTTTTCTCTCTCTTCATGGAGGTTTTTTACTACTTCTGAGGTCTGGGCTATACAACTTTTTATAACTTTATCCCTACTAGCATGAGCTGCCATCAACTAAAAGAACAAAGGAATGAAAAGGGGAAAAACAATCACATCAATTTGTCACATTTCAGTGTTTAAAAAAAATCCTTATTTTGGGACTTCAGAAATGTACTATTTTCTATACCAATTTTTAAAAACTGAACCCATAGAAGATTTTGCTTAATCAGCTAAATTACCTAAAAACAGACAGAAGAGAGCCCCTTAGAAGGTGGAAGGTTTACAGCCTGGGCTGTCTTCTTCCTCAACATGCCCCCAGTATTTCCTGCATTTCCCCTGCTGGGCTTGTCATCTCAGTCTCCTTTACTTCCCCAGCCCTGTCTCCTCCACTGTTCTATCTGCTTGTTCCCCTACACTACATCCACCCTTTGGGCAGCTTATTGTTATTCTTTCTCTCTTTTTTGTCCCTTCATTTTTTTTCCAGTTTCATACTGTCAACAAGGAAAAGAAATTACAAACTAAGTAATGTAGAGGTCTTAGTTACTATAAGAAAAACAAAGAATGTCACATTTGCCTGTTAGAGCCTTTTACAAGATTTTAAAGTGTTAAGTACTGATGAAGAAAACTTATATACAAAGCATAGATTAGTAGTTGCATCGATTGTGTGTTGATCGAAAGTAAGGTTATCTGACAGAACTCTTTAATAACTGTCATTTTAGTGTACCAAATCTAATAAAAGTGCTCATCATCTATTTTCTGACTTGATTAGAAAGGTACAATGGTCATGTTTCAAGCACATTCTGATGATCATAGCTGAATTTTGAAAATATATGCATTTGTCAAGTAATGTTTCAAGTTCATGAACCTTATTGTTCAGTAATGATTTTTATGTTTATCCTGAGAACAAAGAATGTAAAGCTAAGATTAAAGGGAATATGCTCTAATAACAAGGACTGCATTGAAATGGTTTTACTATGAGTACACTTTAAAGATTTGAAATTCCTAAAACTTGTGCTTCATTATAACTTTACATATCGTCTTTCATGAAGTGTTGCCCTAGAGAATTTAAATATCTTTTCATCAACTATAGAATAAAGCTGAGTCAGGGCCTACAGCGCATCAGGGAGACTATGAGCAACTTGGACGTTTCACAGACTTCTCCTTCATCACTGAAACAATATTTAAGGGAATTCTGAGGTGGGCACTCTGCAGGCTTGATCCCTGGTGCAAGTTACTGAAAATAATAGTAATAGCAGTAGCAAACACTTTCATGCAAAACACAGTGCAAAAAGCACTTTATATTTATCTCACTCAATCCTTTAACAACCCTATAAATTAGGTTCCACCACCATACTGTTTTTTACAAATAAGGAAAGTAAGGCTAAGAAAGGTCATATAACATAATCAAGATCACCCAGCTTAGGAAGTAGCAGAGGACAGTTTAATCTAGATCTGAATCCATGTTGTCAATCTTGACACTATAAACCCTATGTTAATAGATTTTAAATGGAAATGACTAAATAGTAGCGAGAGATGGGTGGTGGGTGGGAGGGGATATGACAAAGTCATCATAAATTTCTAGTTCTTTAGTCAGAGATACCCAAAGAAACTGTCAAAGTAATCTGTCGAACAACCTTATGGTAAAATAGAACTTGGACCCATCCACCCTACTTCCCCATTATTGGATTCTACTCATTAAAGTCCACACCTTGCAATTTTCTAAAACTACAAGACTTACCTGATCACTCAATAAAATGACATACTTTAATATAACAGAACAAAAGTATTAGCAATTAATGCTATGACTTTAACTGGTATAAATAAGCTTGTCCAAAACTGATATTCTTTATATATAAGAAATACATTTTAGGTTTTAAGTAATATCTTCTTTATATAACCATGAACACAGTAACAGAGTGGTGGCAGAGCTTAAAATAGTGAGTGTCACTTGAAGAGTTTCCAACTTAATGAAAGGATATAATAAACTGCAAACAGTATTTAGCTGCATCAGTATTTCATTCTGCCTTTGGAAATTAAAGAGAGAAATAAAGGAGGCCACAAAAAAATATATACTTAAGAAACCAGGGCCTAAGAAAAGACCATTTATCTGTGGCTTTCCTTCTCTCCCATCTGCCATATGCTTCTACTTCACTTCCTGATGAGTGAGGGAAAGATAAAAATGTGTGAAGGGCTTTAACTATTCCTTATGTCATCTGTTTGGCTTTAGGATTTATTTATTTTTGTCCTTGCTCTTGTTACTGTCTTACTTTACTATTTCACTTTTCCCTTCATCCCTTTGTGCATGAGATATCCATAAGTTAAAGGCAGCAGATGAAGTCAAAACAATGACTGTCTTATTCATTAAACCCATCTCTTCATAGATTTGCACATAAGATAACAAATTTAATTTATAGAAACCAGATCAAAATTCTTATACACCCTCAGGTGTGGGCAAAGAATCATGAAGATATCATTTGTTTATTCAAAGATTAGATATGAATTTCTTATTTTGCCTGCAAAGAAAGTCATAAAAGAAGTATAAAAGAGAGACTCAAAAGATAGACTTACAGACTCATAAAGTTGTTTACAGGTTTGGCTGGCATCAATTTTCCCTGCAAAGGAAGCTGTTGGAACCGTAGTGTTTAATTCATGTACTATTCTGTCATCAATTGTCCTCATCACCTTGAGTAATTCCTATATATATTTAAAATAAAAGAATATAACCTGAATGAAACATTAAGTGGTAAAAATTAAGTATTTAGGCAAAAAACAAAAGTCTTGGATATTTAACAAATCTTTAATTTAGGAGTGGGGAAACCAAGTCAAATGTAGTGCAATCATAAGAAAATCTTTATTACAAGGATTACAGGTAAATTACATAATAGTAATTCTAAGAGTGACAACAAACCTGTCTCCTTGCCTTATCTATGGTCATCTTAAGGATTAAGACTGTTTTACTCAAATTTAAATCCCATTTGCTGGCATGGTACTTAGCAAACAATGTGTGTCCTTTCCATCTCCGGCATACAGTCAAAAAAGGTTCTACTGAATCTGATTACCACACATCCTCCATAATCACCAGCATAACTGCTCTATTTCCTCTCAGCTATTATTGCAACACATGGTGGTAGGAAGAAAACTTCTAGAAAGATATATGAGAAACTACTAGTAGTAGTTAACTCAAATTAATTTCTACCCTCTTAGCTTTTAGCTTCAAGGTATTTGACTATGATCATGTATTATTTTCGTGATACACTCTTGTCGTGGTTTTCTTATTCATAGAACAAGCAGGAATTGGTTTTCCTGTTTTTAGTAACTCTGGCTCCGATTTCTCAAGGCTCCTCTGCCCCTCAAAAAGCATTCCATTTTCAAAAAGCAAACCCAAAGAAAAATAGTAACAAAAGGGTGAGAAGGTTGCTGAGTATTACCTGCATAACACAGTCCCTTCCCACTTCTTTTCACTTGTCACTTGTTACGTTATTTTCATATAACGTAAACCCTGGGATAAGTTTCTAGCAGTATACCCTTCTGTGTTTTAGTTGTTTTAAATTTACAAACACATACCACCAAAACCAACAACATAAAACAAGATCACTAAGAATCATCAAGAAAACAATTATATAATACAAGGAGTAAACTTACTGTTGAAAACATCTAAGTTAACATTCAATGTAAGCATGTACTGAAAGCACTTTTGCTTGACTTTCTATCTCCTTACCGTCCTCTTTCTTTTCTCAAACTTACATCCATGACTCAAACTAACTTCTTCATTTTTTCCTCAACCATTTGTTAAAAACATTTATTATTAAAGTACTACCTTCATTTCAGAAATATTATTAAATTTTTGTAAATAAAAATTATCCAAAGTCATTCACTATGAATATATACTTTTTTTTGTTTTGTTTTCATTGCTTGGATTGAACTCAGAACCTCGCACATGCTAGACAAGAGTTCTACCAGTAAGTTATATTCCCAGCCCTCATTATTAATTTTAATGTATCTCTTTAGTCTTTTTTCTATATCTGTGAATATTTTAATAAATATTGAGGTACTATATAATCAAGTCTTGCTTTACGACATTATACCATGAGCATTTTGCCTCTGTTACTAAAAATGCCTTGCCTAGCATGTGGACGGCCCTGTGTTTGACCCCCAGAGCCACATGTACAATAAACAGCTATTAAAATGAACTGATCTTTTTGGATAGTTTCCTTTGACTAAGAAAGCACTCAGCAAGCTTCCTTCTTTAAATAATGGCGCAGTTAAGGTACAACAGAGTTCATTCATTTACTAACTCTTCATTGAAACAGTATTCACTAATGTCCAGTATGTGTCAGGCACCATTCTAATCACCCTGTGAATAAAACAGAAAAACGGTATACTTGCTCCTATTGAGCAAATTCCTGAAGGGGGGAGACAGACAATAGAAATATCCCCATGAACAATGTAATCTCACATACTGAAAAGTACGGTGAGAAATAACAAATTGAGCCCATGGGATAAAGAGAAACCAGTAGGAGTTGGGGATTGCTTTAGGTAGAGAGATCATGAAAGGCCTCAAAGCAGATGTTAACATTTGAGTTGAAACCTGAATGATGTGAAATAAATCAATATAAATATATATGAGGGAATAAGTCAAAAACCATGAGACTTCAAAGAGACTTTGGAATATCTGAAGAATTAAAAGAAGGCAAGTTCGCCAAAGAATATCAGAGAAAAAGTGGTATAAAGTGAGGCAGGGTAGACCAAATATGAAGGATAAAATAGACTCTGGCAACAATTTAGAATTCTGTTCTAAATTAGATTACAGGGTTTTAGATAAGGGAATGATGTACCATTAATTTCTTTAAAAAGATAACTTTGGCCGCTGTGTGAAGAATGGAAACAGGGCAAGGAGACTATGTATTTGGTGATTTAGTAAACAGATAAGATGGTTTGATAAAGTAGTAGACATAGAATTAAGGAGAGGAAGTTGGATTCAAGATTTATTTTGAAAATAAAACAGGACTTGCTGATGAACTGGTAGTGATGGATGAGAAAAGAAAATAGGATAACTGGGTTTGAGACCTGAGCAATTTAATGTATGGAAATGCTTTAATTGATGGGAGAACCTGGGAAGGAAGAGATCTGGAAGGACTGAAAACAATCAAGACTTCTGTTCTAACTCACAGGATATTAAGCATTACTGCTAATTATATATTACCCTGGTATTGTGTTTAAAAATTTATCTTTTACTGAAATATTTACAGATAAAAAAGATACAATGCCTGGAATGTGCTTCAAAATAATATGGGGAGGGGGGGTGCAAGTGGTAGTAGTATACTGTATTCATGAAAAAAGAATGGCCATGAATTGATTGTTAGAGTTGGGAGTTGTATACATGGGGGTTTTCAAAGTACTATTTCTCCTTTAGCATGTTTAAAATTCTGTTAAAAAATACTTTAAAAAAAGTTGTTTTGGACTTGTTCAGTTTGTCTATTAAGATATCTGAGTACAGTAGAAAGTTAAATATACAGTCTGACACTGCTCAGGCTAGAATTATATGAACAAACGTATGCTATGACACTTGAAAAGGTCATTGAAGAAGATTGTAGGGAGTGAAGTGGACCAGTTATAAAGAAGAAACTAGCATGTAAAAGAAGAGGGGAAAGTGTAATATCAAAGAAGTTGTGAGAAGCAAGATTTAAAGGAGAGAATAATCAATTCTGTTGAATTTTATTATGAAGTCAAGAATCACATGGACTGGCCAGGCATTGTGGCATACCCGTAATCCCAGGGGCTTGGGAGGCTGAGGCAGGAGGACCACAAGTTCAAAGTCAGCCCCAGAAACTTAGTGAGGCCCTGAGCAACTTAGTGAGACCTTGTCCCAAAATAAAAAATAAAAAATGGGCTGGTGATGTGGGTCAGTGTTTAAGCACTACTGGGTTTAATCCCCCAAAAAAAGGAATTTCATGGACTGATCTTGATGAGAACCATTTAACAGAATGTTGAATGGACTGAAATTTTTATTTGGCTTAGGTGCAGAGAGTAAGACAAAACATGGCATAAGATATGGTCCACTATTACAGATTATGTTAGAGGATGTTAGTATTTCCTGAGAACCCCAGAAAACCAAAGAGTTTTGAGTACAGTGGGGTTACATGATCATATTTGTGTTCTGAAATGACTGCTTAGTTGTTAAGTGTGGAAAATAGATTGCAGAAACAAGAGTAGAAGAGATCAGTTAGGAAACTGAGAATAGTAATCCAGGTGAAAGATACATAGCTTAACATTTCCCGGTTTTTATTGACTCTGAACTTTAACCAGTTTTGAGTTTGAACACTGGTTGTACCATAATCACTATAAATTCCCCTTCAATAAAACAATATGGACATACTACTTAAGTCCATATTTAGCAATGGGAATTTTCCTGCATTAACTAGGTAATGAACAATTTTGCAGTCTTACCAATAACACCTACAAATGTGGACTACCAAATACATCAATTTTTCTCTGTGTACTAGTGAATTACCAATACATGATCTAGAGCTAGTCTTTTAATATGGAAGATACAGTCACATATGGTCATTAAAATAAAACAATTTAAAATTCAGTTCCTCAATTGCACTAGTATATTTAAAATGCTGAAGAATCACATGTCACTATGTTGATAGCACAAACGTGGAGTATTTCCACCATCACAGACATTACTGTATTATAAAATGGCAATCTCTAAACTGGTAAAGGACTTGTTCAGAGGTTGCTTAGAATTATAAGTTGTATACAGATTTCAGAGAAAGATGTAAAGCTAAAGAGAAGAGAAAAAGGTGGGGGTGTGAGATGCAAGAAGGGAATTCTTTCTAAGTTGGAAAAGGGGAAGGAAAAGAACAATAAACCACTTCACCAGCTTATGTTTCCTTTCAGTGGAAAAAAATGCCAGAGCTCTTAAAGCAACTCCAGGAGGGTCTAAGGAAAATGCTGGGTGGCCCTTACAGGCTAAGAGCAAATGAAGGCAAATATAGGCACAAAAGTGTTGCCTTTAAATCATTTCTATCATTCATAACAAATTACTGACTACCTATCTGATGCCTAGCCCCCAAAGCATTCTCCCATTCCACACATACATATGCATGCACTCACAGAAAACAGAGAGAAGACATCCCCAAATAGACATCATACACAATAAACTATATGTCCACAGAGTTACTTAAATATAGTTCAGTGGTTCTGTGCAGGCTACAGTAAGTTAAACAATAGCAAAAGTAAACCTTCAAATGTTGTAGTGCTCCTAGCTTTTCCTTTTTTGGAGGAGGTGCAGTGGTGCTGGGCATTAATCAAGGGTCACATGCATCAAGGAAAGCACTCTACCACTGGGCCATATCTCAGTTCCAGCTTCTCCTATCTTTGACCTTTCTCAAAACAGGAAGAGGTCTGATATATCATGAAATCTCTCATTTTAGGATGACCTCTTAAAATTATTCAGGGGCATTTGGTGGAACTGCATTTTGTCTTACCTCTAATTGTGGGGTGAAAATCTCATCCTGTTGGAAAGCAATTTACATACTGAAGGTGTGCCATATTTGGTGGAAAGGAGTGAAAACTTTCTACTGCCCATATAATTATACTATGGTCTACTCCTAAGATTAATCCTCAGATAAATTCCTTTTATTACGTAGGGTGAGAAAAGGCTATTACATGACTAAATTACCATGTACTAGAACTCACTTAACATTTTCTCCTCCCCCTCTGCCTAAGCTGTCTGGAAGTAGATCCCATTCACAAGATGGACCTTTATTTAATTAATTTATTTATTTATATGTGGTGCTGAGAATCGAACCCAGTGCCTCACATGTGCCAGGCAAGCACTGTACCACTGAGCCACAACCCCAGCCCCAGACCTTGTTCTTGAAACCCTACTTTTACAGCAATTATCACACTGTGGTCCCCTTTCCCCCAAGTCTGAAACACAGACTGCCTGCAATTTTAGGAGTCTGTGATAGCACCAACAGACAGGAACAGAGCACCACTATGTAAATAGAAAAGAATCTATTCAGTATTTACATCTAATTACCAAACCCATTATGTATAAATGAGCAAAGATTCCAAATATAAACAACCAAGACTTAAATGTTCTAGGAACGAATACTTAAATTGATTTTGTCTAGGTGATAATATGAACTGGTCTCAAGTAGGGTCAAAAGGAAGGGATTTCAGAGTGGTAACAACAAAAAAGCACAGAAATGACAAAAAGCATGTGTTCAGTAAAAAGGAGGTTAAGTCTATATGGTTGGACGGGAGGGCTTAAATGCATGGCATACATGGAGGTAGACTAGGAAGACAAAGACATGTGAATAAGGGTGGTGGTAAGAAAGATGTCCAGTGAGGCACTTCGGGATTGGATTTTGAAATACCATGTTTAGTCCTTGGACTTGGTTATCTGGGCAAAAAACAAAACAAAAACAGAAACAAAAAAACTGGATAAAGGTTTAGATTCTAAATTTCAGAAGATAATAGTATAAAGCCACTATAGTATGGAAATTAGGTTGAAGAAACCCACCACGATAATACACTGGTCTTTAGTTCTGGAGTTCAAACCTCTAGAACTGCGAGAAAATAAATTTCTGTTGCTTAAGCCAGCCAGCCTATGGTATTTTGCTGTGGCAGTCCCAGCAGACTAACACAGTACACAATAAATGTTGAATGAATGTTAAAATGGGATTCTAGGCCTCAATTTTAAACGTTCTCTCAGAATGTTTAACAATGAATCTTCCCAAAGTGCCTCTTTGATTATCTCACTCACTTTGCTCAAAAACGATTTCCCATTCTCACATTTGGCATTTAAGGCCTCCCACAATCTGGCTCTAATCTTTGCATAATCCCAATATGCCAGGTGCAAATCCTATATTCTAACAATAGTGATTTGCTATTTTCCCCCAATATGGCCATGCACTACATAATGGTTTGGTCAATGATGGATCACAGTATGGTGGTGGTCCCATAAAATTATAATGGAGATGAAAAATTCCTATTACCTAGTAATGTTGTAGTCATTGAAATGTCGTAACACAATTACTTGTGTGTGTGGTTTGGCTGCTGTAAACTTGTTGGGCACAGTGACACAGTTGCTGGGCACAGCAACTCAGGAAGCTTAGGTAGAAGGATCACAAGTTTGAAGCTAACCTCTGCAACTTAGTGAGACCTTGTCTCAAAACAAAAGACAAAAAGGGCAGGGATGCAGCTCAGTGGTAGAGTCTCTTGGTTCAATCCCTCTTACCTCAGGGAAGGAAAAAAAAAAAAGAAAAAAAAATATATATACACACACATATTATTTATACACACACACACTATATTTTTTATTGTTATATTAGGGTATTATAGCAGCCCATATACCTTCTTTTACTGCATCTCTTGATTGCATCAAGATGCCATGAGTGATTGACCTATACCATCTAGGTTTGTGTAAGTAGTCTATTATGTTTGCACAATAATGAAATCACCTAACAACACATACCCCCCTTTTTAAGTGACTCATGACTGCACATAAAATTTTTGGCCAATGTATTATTACCCTGGCCTAGAATTCCACTGGTGTTATCAACCTAAAATCCAACTCAGTTTATCACCTCTTCATTTCTCTCTGAACTCTTCTAGCATTTTATTTGTACTTTCAGTATCTTCTATATGTTCTATATTCCTTGTTTGATACCCTGTCCACTAGGGTTTCCTCAAGTGCCTGCTAGCTAGTGGGTATCTGTATGTAAATTGTGTCCTGTCCCACCCCCAACCTCCAAGTTCAGGTTGAAGCCCTAATTCCCTGGAGATAGGCCTTTAAGGAGGTAATGATGGTTAAATAGAGTTCATAGCCAGGCATGGTGGAACACACCTGTAGGCCCCGCTACTTAGAAGGCTAAGGTAGGAGGATTGCTTTAGCCCAGGAATTCCAGACCAGCCTGGACAACATAGCAAGACCCCACCTCTTTCAAAAAGATGTAAACTGGGGCCCTAATCCAACAGAAATGGTGTCTTTATACAGTGAGGAAGAGACATCAGGGATCCTTCTCCTTCTCTGCACAGACATAGACAAGAGTGAGAAACTTGCTGGTTGGCTTCCCTGAGGAAGAGAGGCCTCCAGGAAACCAACCATAACACCTTGATCTTAGACTTCTAGCCTCCAGAACTGTAAGGGGGGGGAAAAATTGTTGCTTAAACTACCCAGTCTATGGTATTATGCTGTGGCAGCCCTATCAGACTAGTACAGTACACAACAAATGTTGAATGAATATTAAAATGGGATTCGAGGCACTCAATTTGAAACATTCTTTTTAAAATTTTAATTCACTTTGGAAATAGAATATTTTCCAGGAGTTTGCTAATTCTTAATTTTTACAATGGGAATACAAAAATAAGAACACTTTAAAACCTCTTAAACTTTAAAATATTTAAACATGAAAAAAAAATCCAGAAAATAGTTGCAGAGGGTGGTAGTGGCAGGGACTACCTAAGAAGGGGCAAGAAAATCTTTTTGAGGTAATAGCATTTGATGAAGGTTTGCATTGCAGATGTAGGTCAACGTCATACTCTTTGACCAGAACTCTTAGGATTTGTGTATTTCACTGTGTGCAATTTACCCATTCAAATTAGCAGATACTGAACTCTAGTTAATAAAATGCATGCTGACATATTAGGAGTAAAGTATACTGATATTTGCAACTTATTTGAAATACACCAAAAAAATAAGACTGATAGAAGGACTGAGAGCTAGATAAATGGATATGTGGTAAGAGTAATGGATATGTGGTAACATAGCTCATAATTAATTGGAGAATACAAATGATAGGAACATGAGCATTCATTCTACAATTCTTCCAACTTCTCTTAAGAGTTTGAACATTTTCTTAATTTTGAAAAAGTTCACCTAATCTTTTAAATAAAAAATACATGTGGCTGGATATGCCAGCACATGCCCATAATCCCAGCAACTTGGGTGGCTGAAGCAAGAGGATCATAAGTTCTAGAACAGCCTTAGCAACTTAGTAGACCCTGTCTCAAAATTTTAGAAAAGGACTGAGGATGTAGCTCAGTGGCAGAGTACCCCTGGCTTCAATCCCCGGTACTGTAAAACAACAATAAAAAACGACTTACTATTTCTCTTTCACAGTATTCAGTGCAGAGCTTTCCAGTCTTAGGATACTTACATGCAAAATATAATGGTTTAAGAGTCTTAAAATATGTACTTTAATAATTTGTGCAAATACCAGTCAACCATGTTTTAAAACTTTTACCAAACTCATCTAAACCTAAATATACCAAAATTTTACATTTTTTTCAGCACTTTCATTTATGTTCTGGTTTGTTGTTTGTCTCTGAGGGAGTGGGGCAAATGTTAATACCCATTTTCAAGGAGGTTAAATGATATGCCAAAGTTAGCTCTGATGAACCATATCATCTGAATTATAACTCAGGATATTCTTGGGGTATTATAAACTATACATCTGGAAAAGTTCTAGAGAAACTACCTAAAAGGTTCCCTCAGGATTCATTACAAATAATTTTGTGATTTTTATATATAGTTTATCTCTGTAAATGGAATGGTTAGGAAAGATATGTTAGCTTTTGCCTTACTGAAATCTTATCTGACCATCCAAAAGGATATCAAAGTGTTCTGTAAACACTGTTGGATTTTTTTTTTTTTTTTTTTTGGAACCAGGGATTGAACTCAGGGACACTCGGCCACTGAGCCACATCCCCAGCCCTATTTTGTATTTTATTTAGAGACAGGGTCTCACTGAGTTGTTTAGGGCCTCGCTAAGTTGCTGAGGTTGGCTTTGAACTCATGATCCTCCTGACTCAGCCTCCCAAGTCACTTGGATTACAGGAGTGCGCCACCAGCCCCGGCTTGTTGGATGTTTTATCACCTCGAAGAGCTCTTATGAAATTTGGCCTTAGAGATAGAATAAATTTTAAATTGCTGTTCTGCTTACTACAATCTTCTTTTGTAGCCTTGTATATGCTAGGAAAGCATTCTACTGTGAGCTGCACTCCCATCCCAATCGTCTTGTTTTACAGATTTAAGATAATTCACAAAGGGATTAAGTGATTATTAGCTCAAGATCACAAAGCTGTTAATGACAGAAGCAGTCCCAGAACCTAGAACATCTTTTTTAAAAAAGTATCAATGATAGTACATTTAATTGGAGTTCTGATTTAATTGGTTTTGTAATCCTAATAATGACAATCCACACCATATGGCAAAAGAGCTGGATGATTACTCCCAATACTGAGGCCAGATATTGGGAAAAAATGTTCTAACCGAGGATTAGACACTGAGTACCTAACAACAGAGGTGCTACTGGCAAATCCCCATAGGTAATCAGGGTGACCAATGACCATACGATCATTTTCCTGTGGCCAGTTACCTGCGTTTCACTGACAGTTTAGGGAACCCTGTTACCTTCTATGTATTTTTTCAAAGGTTCTGAAAGGCAGCATCCTTGTAGGATGGAGGTTATGAAACTTCAGGGTTTCTTCAGTGTGGCAGAGACACCAGGGAAGCCCTATCCCTTAGGATGGAAGGGGGAAGGAGTGTGTGGTACCTGAGAAGCATGCAATGACGGAAAAGCACCCTTACACTATAGGATGGGAGGTGTGAGGTAAGAAAAGCCAAAGAGCAGCAGCTATGGAACACAGGGTGCTCAGTAAAGATGAAACTTCAAGGGGATGAATGGCTGACAAGTTCACAGCTGAGCAGCCCACACCTAAGTCCTCTGAACTGGGAATTTCTATCCCAGATTTTCCAAAATTAACCCTCTCCCTCTAAAGCAGCAGCCCCCAGCAGGGGATGACTTTGCCCATAGGGGAAATTTTAACTCCTCAATCAGTGCTCTTTCCTATAAATCTTAAGGCTACCACTGCTTGACTACATGAGTTCATCAACTCAAGTTATATCATAGTACTAAAGTGACAAGGCCAATGCCACAACTGAACCAGTTAACCTTAAATATGTAATATACTCTGGAATTCAACAGACTTTGTCTATCCTATTAAAATGTTTACAAGTATTTATGTTTATTGGGCACTCTGATCACATTTGAGGTTGGCTGCGGTCGTTGGGCTGACATGAAGTGACAAAAAGGGTGCAAATAATGGTACATACAAACTTCATTGACCAAATGCTGTCAAACAACTTCATTTGTTGAGGATGTCTTCAGGAATACCTACATAGGACTCCTTCTAAGAACAAAGCTTACTACAGATAGGTCGAAGGCACATGAAGTGATTTCACAATATCTTTAGTTTAAAGTATTTTAAAGTCATGATTTTAAAAGCAACTCCACTCCACAACTACACAATAGGACATTTATGCCTGCACTGGAACAGATAACTTTCATAGCAACTTGACCAAACCTCTTCTTGAATTCATGCGTTAATAACTAAGTCTGGAGCTTCAGTGTTCTAATATAAAAAGATCCAGTCTTTTTGCTTAAATATTATCTCTCTCGAATGGTTAGGAAGGCAAAAGTACCAGAGCAGGTATGTATTTAGAATTAATCTTCCCTCGAAAAGTCCAAACGTTTTGGCTCACCAATAAAGGAAACTGAGTCAAATGTTTTATCAAGTAAACAAGCTGTGTTTGGACTTTCCTCTCTCCCACAAAAGCTTAACTTAAAAGGAGAGAAATGGCAGAGGCTGGAAACTGAGTTCAGGGAACTGCTACAAAATTGTTATAATCCCTACTCACGGAGCCCAAGTTCAGCTTAACCACTGCAGAATGGCCTGGGCTTCCTGGTCAAGGCCTGCGTGGCAGAAAGCGAACTATGACCCCCACCCCCCATACACATCGAGCAGCTCCGTTCCCCAAGGCCAAACCCCGCGCCCCCCATGACCTCCAATAGCTAGGAAAAAGAGCCTTCAACCGCCCGCTTTCCACAACGGATCCATACGACCTCCTAGGCCAGAGCAGGGATTATGATCTGGGAACAAATGGAGGGGCAGGCTTGGCCACATGAGGAAAACCCCATCACCTGGAACTCGGCGAACTCCTCACAGTTCACACCACCACTGGGCGCCGCCATATTGGACGAACGCGAGGACCCCGCTGCAGGCCAATCACTGTGAAGCAGAGGTGTCCGGGGCGCCGCCTGAGGAAAAACAGTCGGAGCAGAGAGCTAAGCTAAGGCTTGTTTTCGTGATGCACGTCGAACCTTGTCATCTTGCTGTCGTGCTTTTCCCTCTAAACCCTTTTAACATGCCCCGCTTCTCAGAGCTTGAAGGATTGTTTACTCCGATCTCGTTCTTACAAAAGGGAACAGTCTTTTGGTCACACCAATCAGGTCATTCCAAGAGAATGTCTAAGAAAGTCAATTTCTCATCCTTCCACCGCAGCGTCTACACTCCGTCCCTAGAGCAGAAGGGCCCATGTTCTTTAAGAATTTGGGAACACTAAAAAGGGTCAAGAAAAAAGGGCATTTTTAGTGGCGTGGGTGGGTAAGGGGTGGAAATGATTAAAATGTTTTTTTCTTAGACTGGTAAATAGAGAACAAAATAACATGTTGATTTTTCAGACTGGCCTTTGAGATTCTCCAAAAGCCAACAAGATTTGGGGCCTTTAGGCACTAAAT
This sequence comes from Glaucomys volans, assembly GCA_020662805.1. NCBI lineage: Eukaryota > Metazoa > Chordata > Mammalia > Rodentia > Sciuridae > Glaucomys > Glaucomys volans. The sequence continues at coordinate 50,108 of JAJEJO010052711.1, forward strand.
CCAAATTGTTTTTGATAAAAGCATATATTCATTGAAAATATTGGAAGAACGGTATACCGAAATACTGGCTTATTTAGTGTATTTGAGAAGTGTACCGTTCGCAAAAGTTGTACATTTTTTCCTCTAACTTTTCTACATTAACACGGCAAACATCGCCGATTACCCGCCAGGGACAGGCCTAAAACTCAGTGCGGCACGCAGCGCGCAAGGGTGGGGCGGGGCGCGCCGCCTGCGTCTTCTGCGCGTCGCGCACGTCCCACACGCCTCGCGCGCCACGCACGCCCCGCTGGCTCCTCCCCTCGCACCGCCCGCTGGCACCACCCCCGTCCTTCCCACCGCGGCGCTAGGTGACATTGAGCGCACCAGCGCCGCCGCTGCCGCGGTGGTTGGCGGAGTAGGCGGCCATGGGGAGCCTCCGCGGCCTGCGCCTGGCAGCTGGTGAGACTCAGAGTGGGCTGGGGGAGGGGAATCCTGCAGCTCAGGCCGAGGAGTTGCTCGGTTTCCCTACGCACGGTGGCTTGGAATTCACCTTCTTAGTGTCAATAATGGGAGAGAGTTAGGGCTGAGCAAGCTGCTGCTAAGCAGACGCTGGGGACTAACCCTAGCACCTAGCCCTGTATTTACTGTATTTACCTAGATCCCACCAACTTAAGGGGCCCATGCACCCTCCTTTCCCTTCTCCCGGGCCCCTCAGCCTCCTCTGAACTCAGTGCATTTGCTATTTCTGTAACTTCATTTTGCTTTCCACCTTAACCTTCCCTATCCGTTACTCTAATTGAATCTTCGCCCTCCTCTTCTCTCCCCCTCATCAGATGAGTTTATTTTTGCAGATAACCTGAGCCTTGAGTTTTTTTGATTTTTGTTTTTTGTTTTTAACAATCTGACACCTAAGTGCTTTGAATTTCTTTGAGGAAAAGTTTTATATGAATGCAGGATCTGCAGTTTGTTTTCTCGGTAGACATTTGTGTGATGGGTATTTTGAAATTAGGAACTAATTCGTCTTCTTCAGGAAACCAGCAGGCCTTGGCATTACTGTAGGATCTAGAAATCAGCGTTGGCATCTTCACTCTTGTAGGTACCAGGACAGTTTTCTTTGTCACCTTTATGAACTTTGATGAGATGCAGTGAGTTTGCTTTTGTTCCATGGTACAAGATTATTAAAACGTTGTTCAATTTTTAAAGGAAGAATAACCCCAAATTTGGCTATTGAAAGAATGCAAATATACATTGTTTTGTAAATGAAACAGTGCCAAAAAGATAGTGTTGTGGGTGAAAGGCCCGAGATTTGATCTCCAGCACCCCCCACCAATAATGAACGTGTAAGTTTTACAAGCTTAGTCTGTAGCCTGCATTTTCCCCAAAAAGGTAATGTTTTTATAAGGCTTATCTTGTGTTTCAGTGAAGAATGGAATGGAAAATATGTTTCACCTAGAGATTATTACTTCCTATAATGCAAATACCCCCTCTGCTAAAAAAGAAACGTCCAAATACCAGTATAGACTTCAATTGATTTTGTCAGTTTTGATTTAATTCACTGAAATCTTTTGTGTACGTCCTATTAAATATTGTAAAGCTATAGGACAAGTTAAAGAATCGATGCTCTGTAAAAAAAGAAAGAAAGAAAGAAAAAATTAAAACAGGCTGTGTGAGTGTCTTTGACTAGTTGGATTTTATTTCTTGTCTTGAGACTGTACTTGTGCATACTCTTGTGGAACTTCCAAAGCCTCTTTGCAGGCATCTGATGCTTTAGAACTTTACTACTGAGCACTTAACCAAGACAATTCCTTCAGCCATTAAAGAATAATTTATTTTACTTCAGATAGAAAAACTTTAATAACACCTAAGGGTGAGCAATTCTTTATAAATGTGAATGTCTGATATTTTTGTGAGCAACATCATGGAATCTGCTTTTTTTTTGTCTGTTTTATAGCTAAACATATTCACATACATTTATTTGATCAGTTTCTCACAGCAGCCCTGTCTTATTACCACCTCACCTTTCTGTAAATTAAACAGGTCAGAGAGTTAAGTGACTTGTCCATGATCACTTCGCAAAAAAAAAAAAAAAAAAAAAAGGCAGTGCAGAAGGCAGTGCCCTCTTCTTTTGAAATTTGTGCTCTTGGCCATTGTTGAAACTGCTCATTCAGGATGAGTATATAAGTATTTGTCATGACCAATTGGGTCTCGTTAATGTGAAATGGAAGAGTCATGAAATGCAGATTTATTTGTGAAATGGAAATGCACATTCATGTGCAAATAGCTTTTCAAGAAAGAAGATTGATTATAGGCAACCATAACCAAAGGAATGACAGATCACATAGAAACATAATGTAGGCACACTTGACTTATCTACAATACTATTTGGAGTAAGCTGCTATTGTCTATGACCATAGGACCCTGAATACACCTGATCTCAGGAATAAGGTCCTCTAGGTGAATAAAATTTCAAATAACTAAAACAATCCTTTAAACAGTGGACATTTACATTTAGTTGTTTCCATTAGAAATCTTTGCTATTCTCCTTTAGCAAACAATAGACTTTTACGAGCTTGAATTACTTTTCTGTTTTTTTTTTTTTTTTTTCTTCTTTCTTTCTTGTGATACATCCAACTTGCCATTTTGTTACTTTCTTGGGCAAGGGTAAGATTTCTTTTTTTTTTTTTTCCTTTTTTCTTAAATTGAGCTTGAATTTCTGGTGTTTTGTAGATGTAGATATAGGTCAGGTTGTTAACTTACCATGCTCCAGACACCTACACAGATGAGAGGTCTTGTGAACATCTAAAATTTTATTCAAGTTTTACGATTATATGCCTGTTTTTGAAAAAAAGGGTCTAAAGCTTGTATCAGTTACTCAGAAGTTCATGAAAAGCATGGATGAGAATGAATAGGAATTAAATGGCTACTGACCCACATTGCTGGGGATTCCAGGAGGTTAAAAACTGGGTCAGTTCTGGTTCTGTTCTTCTTAAATCCTCATATTAGTATCAAATTCATAGAAGATTGGCCATACATAATATTTTGATAAGGGACCCTAGGAAATACCTTGGAATAAGTAGATATAAGGTGAGTTTTCATGCCTCTTTTCCCTTGAGAGTAGAATGAAATAGATGCAGCTTTTAGGACATTATCTCTTTCTGTAGGATGATTATTAGATCAAAAGAATGGAATGGCCTTACCAGAATGTTTCTTCACACATTCAGAAAAGTTTTGTTACCTCAAACTCCATTAACTTGTCAGACTTAAAAATGAATTTATTATGATTATTTTTATTACCAATACAGTGAACTGTAGGCTGTCTTCTTGCAAGTTGAACCCACATCCCAGAGCATATAGAGTTAAGGTATATCTTACAAGTTATGTATTCCAGTTAATTTTTACACATTTGGTAACTAAAGGCCCAAGAAGGGAATTGACTTGCTGAGAGTAACACTCGTACAAAGCTGTGATATAACCAGTATTTCCTGGCTCCCATTCTGATTTTATTTCCACCACTTTCTGCTCCCTCACTGCTTTTTTGTTTGTTCTTACTAACCAGTCCTACCTAAGTGAGAATATGCCCATTTTAGCCACTCCCATCTTTGGCTTTGCTTATCACACCCCTCCAAGTCTTGCCAATAGATTTTTATTGAACTCACACTGTGTGCCATAAATATTGTGAAAGCTCTTGACATGCATGGACTGCTCCTCTTCCTCAGGCTAAGTTATTGCAATGACTAAGCCAATCTATTCAATGCACCCAGAGAACCTATACAAAATAATTTATATTAACTTCTGGAAAGTGCTGCTGTGGTCTCCTGGGGCCAGTTCCTGCCAACATTGTGCATATCTTTTCCCAATTTTACAATTGGAGTGTTAAATTGAAAGCTTGAAATCTATTGTGAGGGTTATTGGCAACACTATAGATTAGGATTTCTCTCCAATCTTTCCCAAGAGCCAGTACACAGCTGGCTTCAGGAATACAGAGAAAGGAAAAGATGTAAGGGTAGGATTATCAATAGGAGGCTTATTAGATATTTGTCATTGGAGGAGGGGGAAGTAACATGAGCATAGGTAGGAGCAGTAATGAATCTGGACAAGTTCTGAGGGAGAAACTAAGGAGGAAGAACTGGCTTGGATTTTTATCAGGAGGTAATAGCTCTTTATGAGGAGTTTGAATTGGTTTGATTTGAATTAAAAAGAAGCTTCAAGCAGAACTCATCAAAGAAACATCTTTGGGAAATTTTCACGACATCTACATACAAGATAAATTGTTGTGACCTGGGGCGATATAACAATAATCCATGTGTTAAGTGATGGTGGAAATGATTTTTTTAAAAAAAGGATTGTATGTAGAATATGTCTTAAAGAAGCAAGAGTTTGGAACTACTGGATAATTTAAGATAGAACTTAAAAGACAAGCATTTGAGCATAGAGGACTGCAGAAGTGTTACCCCATTGTCAGAAATAAGGAAGCTGGGGAAATAATCAGGAGTAACATCAAAGATTTATGTTCACTTGGCAGAGAAAATGCATTGTCTTGGTGTAGGTGGCTTCGAGTTATAGGTGATAATGGGACCCCTCTGTCAAAGACCAGAAGACATAGAATCAGAAAAATATGGGAGCCACCAGTGTTGAGCTGATTATTAAAATAGAATGGAGGAGCCCTTCTGTAGTAGCACAGAATAGTGGCAAGGACTGCATCTTGGAGCTCTGTCATAGTTTAAGCAATAAGAAGTGGCAAAGAAAACATTAAAGAAGACAGACCATAGGAATTGGATGTGAAGAGAACGTGATGTATAACATAAGAGAGGGTTGAATCTTTATAGAATAATGAGATGCAGTATAGTCAAATGGCCATGAAGTGGGAAGTATATGGTAAAATGGGCTCCTGATGAGTCTAAAACATGGTGAGAACAGGATCACCAGCGTTAGAGCAGTTTTAGTGACGCTTTTGAGGGGGAGAAAACTTGTAATGAAATAAAGTGTGGGTGCTAATGTGAAGGTAATAAATATTGATTAAATCATCTGAGCTATGAAAGGAAGATTAGTATTTTATTTATAGGACCTGTTGAAAACAGGTGAATGCTTTGTCCAAGATAGTGGAACCTCAGTGTTATTGTGACATACAACAGAAATTCTTGTCATCTACTGGTAGAAGTATAACTTGGTTTCATCTTTCTGGAAAGCAGATTATTTTGCATATAGCCTAATTTTTAACCCTGTCTTATAAGAATTTGTTCAAAGAAAACAGATTATTAGGAATGTCTTCAAAGATTAAAAGAGCTGGGCATGGTAGCAGGCTGTAGTCCAGCTCCTTGGGAGGCTCAGGGAGAAGGCTCAGTTGAACCAAGGAGTTTGAGATCAGTCTGGACAACAGAGCAAGACCCTGTCTCAAAAACAAAACAAAAAAAAGTGTAGAAAATTGGTCATTGAAACATTATATATAATAGTGTAAATTGGGAACAAATCCTTGTAGGGTTTGATTAAGTTCAGGCTACATCTGTGTGTTTGATGTTACACAGTTCTGTTTTTTTTTTTTTTTAAATTAATACCTGGGAATATTATTTTTGACCTAAGCAAGAAATGGTATTGTCTGATTGTGAAAAATGTACATTTGTATGATAATAGGAAAAAATCTGGAAATAAATACACCAACTTCTTATCTCTGGGTAGTGTTATTATTAGTGCTTTCACTTTACTTTGTAACTCTTTTAGCTTCTTATTTTTCTGTAATGAGCAAGTGTTTTATAAAGGTTTTTTGTTGCTGGATTTGTTTTGTTTTATTTAAGATGGGATGATGCCCTTTGGCAGTAAAAAGGCAATGGAAACAAGGAACTAGGGCTCACTCATTCAGAATGAAGGATGAGAAAAAGATGGAGGTAGACAGAGTGTGTCATACAGCTGGGGTCAACAGCTATGCCTGAAGAGTTTCAAATAGCCATTGTCCATTGATGAGAGGAGACAAGATCATCAGGAATAGCTCCTTGACCGATAACTACCATAGCAGAATTGTAAGACTTTGATATAAGTTCTCCTCCCCAGCTTGAAAACTATTCAGGTAACAAATGTTTATTCATAAATCTTTGTTTTTAAACTCTGAAGGTTTTTTTTTCCCCCCTCAGAAACAATGTTACAAATGATAAGTGTGTTCCAACCAGCCCTCAAATACTGAGTCACTGTCTCAGTTTTCCTCCTATTATTTTTCTCATTTTCTCTATTGCAGCTATCCTGTTTCTTTTATGTTACCCAGTTGAACTACAGGATTGTGACACCACCTAACTGGAGGTTTCCATAGCCACATCACCCTCTCCGGCTCCCTTAACCCCAATTCTGCCCTCCCCCCAGGCCTGTCCTACATTCTATGTCAAGATTTGTCTTCTCGGGCTGGGGATATAGCTCAGTTGGTAGAATGCCTACCTCGAAAGCACAAGGCCCTGGGTTCAATCCCCAGCACCAAAAAACAAACAAACAAACAAACAAACAAGATTTGTCTTCTTAAAACACTACTTTTTGTAATCCCAGAGGCTCTGGAGGCTGAGGCAGGAGAATAACAAGTTCAAAGCCAGCCTTAGCAACTTAGTGAGGCCCTAAGCAACTTAGTGAGATCCTGTCTCTAAATAAAACATAAACAGGGGCTGGGTAGCAGGGTATAAAATCACCAACCTAGGTGCCCTTCAACAGATGGATAAAGACACACACACAATGGAATATTACTCAGCCTTAAAGAATGAAATTATGGTATTTGCCAGTAAATGGATGGAGCTGGAGAATATCATGCAAAGGTAAATGAGCCAGTCCCCAAAAAACCAAAGACCAAATGCTTTCTCTGATATGTGAATGCTAATTCACAATGGGGGGTGGGTAGCTAGGGAAGAATAGAGTTACTTTAGATTAAGGTGAGGGAAGTGAAGAGAGGGGAGGGGGCCTGGGGGTAGGAAGGATAGTAGAATGAATCAGACATTATTACCCTGTGTACATATATAACTATAGGACTGGTGGGATTCTACATCATGTACAACCAGAAGAATGAGAAATTGTACTCCATCTATGTGTGATGTAAAAAAAAGGGGGGTTCAGGGAATGTGGCCAAGTGGTTAAGCATCCCTGGGTTCAGTCCCTGGTTTAAAACAACAACAAAAAAAAGGGGGGGGGGGCTGGGATTTTAGCTCAGTGGTGGAGCACTTTCCTGGCACGTGTGAGGCACTAGGTTCCATCCTTAGCACCACATAAAAATAAATGAAGGTATTGTGTCCATCTACAACTAAAAAAAAAAAAGAAAGAAAAAAAGAAAAGAACAAGTCCTGAAGCATTAACTTGTTATGAGCTTTTTCATGATCAGACCTGAATGGCTTGAAGTCTCATGTCTGCAGATCTAACAAGGGATGAACTTCTTTCTGACTTCAAACACTGCCCTGTTCAGCTGTGTGCCATTGGCTTTTGGATCTGTCAGCCAGGCCAAACCTAACTACCATGTTAATAAGTTCCATGCTGATATTCTGGGACTCCAAATCTAAGTGATGACACTAGCCCCATTCACTCTGGCTGTGGGTATTGTGACTATCCATGCTTTCCCACAGTGATGGTCCTTTTTGTCTGTCACACACAAACTCCAAAATGCTTTGCCAGATAAGAGTGGAGTTGGGACTGAGAAATGGGGGAGTGGTGTTTGGGGGTTTTTTTGTTTGTTTTTGTGGTCAACCTTTAGGGCAGCCTATCTTTGCTTCTAATGTGGGAACAAAATCAGTGTTTCTCTATTCTGTGTGAGTTCTGGGTGGGAGTGAAAGCTTCACCTTCATAAATTACATAATCGACATAAATTTATCATTTTCCCACTAGGTCTACTGAGCAGTTATAACATTTAACATACAATTTCATCATAATTACAGAGTTACAATATTGATTAGTGTATGTATGGGGATTTGGATATCCCCACAGTAAGAACATATCTGGCTTTTTTCTTCTGAGACTTAAAATTGTCTGTGATTCACAAAACAAATCTTCAAAGTTCTTTTCTCACACTTTTCCTTTCCTATGACAGCAAACATACTGGTAATATCTTATTTCAGTTTTTAAAGGATTAAATAGGCATTTGTGGACTAATAGAACCTCCCAAGTTTTTACATAGATAGATTAAAACCTCTTTCCAATGGACATGGGAAAGGAACATTATTGCCCCAGAAATAACTTCTTCCAGCCAAGGTCATGGTAGCGTGGAGCATTAGGGAATGGGAATGAAGTAACTGAACAGTCTCACATTTGTGTGGCAGAATCTGCTCTATGGGTTATGGTCATTCATTATGGGATAATCAGACAGTGTGTTCACCCATGAGGGCAGGTAGGTGCTGTAGATGAGGAACATAAAATAGAATCTTTTTTTCAAGAGATGAGAAGGTAAGACAACCGTAGGACAGTTGACACTGCATGCCACCAAGTACTGAGTAGTGTGTTAGAGAATGCATGCTCTATAAAATGTGAAAGTTGGGCATATTTTAATACATTCCACAGGAATTCCAAACTTCTAAAATAATGGATTACAAGCCGGGCGCGGTGGTGCACGCCTGTAATCCCAGCACTTGGGAGGCTGAGGCAGGAGGATCGAGAGTTCAAAGCCAGCCTCAGCAACTTAGCGAGGCTCTAAGCAACGCAGTGAGACCCTGTCTCTAAATAAAATACAAAATAGGGCTGGGGATGTGGCTCAGTGGTGGAGTGCCCCTGAGTTCAATCTCCAGTACCAAAAATAAATAATTAAATAAAATAAAATAATGGATTACATATTGATATTTAGAAGTTAGAACTGAGGTAGAACTGCTTTTCCATGAATTAGCTATTAAAAAGAGGGACTTTGAATCCATCCAGAGACAAAGATATCAAACTTTGCAGATATATTCTGGTCATTTACAAAGCCTGTGTTCAGCAGCGACTACAAATGGTTGTGTTAGAGAGAAGCTTTTCTCAAACATGGCAGCATATAGAATTATTGGGGACTCTTGAAAAATATGCCCAAGTCCTGCTCCCAGAAATTGGAATTTAATTGGTCTATGTTGTGCTTATGCACTGAGCTTTCTTTTTTTTTTAGATACTCTGGAGATTCCAATATGCACAGTCTGAAGTTTACTTTTCCAGAGCAGTGCTTCTCAAACTTTAGGATCTGGGGGGCTTATAAAAACAGATTTCTATTCCCCAGCCTCAGAAAGTCTGAAGGTTTGGAGTGAGCTGCAGAATCTGCATTTCGGTGAAGCTCCTAGCTGAGGCTGAGTAGCATCATTCTAGAATATGTGGCATTGGTCTCCGTTTGTCTGACACACAGTAAGTACTCAACACCTGCTAAATGAATATGAGTATCTATTTCCATCTTAAAATTTAATACTCATGTGAGTCACCTGGCTAGGTTTTGAAAAATGAAGATTCAGATTGTACAGGTCTAGGTGGGAAGTGAGGGTCTGCATTTCTAACAAGCAGTCAAGTGATGCCAGCTACACTTGAGGATAGCAAAGGGGGGAGTGTGACAAAACATATGCCATCATTTTCTCACCTCATTTCCACCAAGGTACATCAGTCAGATGACCCTCACCTGTACATTCTTGGTGGACCTGGAATTGTTCACTTTTCCTACTGTGCCCCAGCCCTTTCCTTTCCTCTCCCATTCCGGGAGTACATTGGAGTGTAAGTGAGAATAATATTTTTATAAAGATACTATCAAATTCTCTAATTTTAAAAAATATTTAAAAATATATGTTAAAAAGAGATATAGTTAGTAACCAAGTACCTATTTTTTAAATATATAAATATTAAAAAAAATTTTAGGTGTCAATGGGCCTTTATTTTATTTATTTATACACAGTACTGAGAATTGAACCCAGGACCTCACCCATGCTAGGCAAGCACTCTACCACTGAGCCACAACCCCAGCCCCCCAAGTACCATGTTTTTAAAATTACTTTTATTTTGGAATGATTTTAATTTCCAAAAGTTGTAATAATAGTACAGAATTCTGTAAACCCCTCATCAAATTTTTGTAATGTTAACATTATATGTAACCATGGTACATTTGTCTAAATTAAGAAAGTGAACATTAGTACATTACTATTAACTAAAGAACTAACTTTATTCATATCTCATCAGTTATATCAGTGATGTCCATTTTTTGTTCCAGAATCCAATGCAAGATACAGTTAGTTGTCATGTCTCCTTAGTCTTTTTTGGTTGCTGACAGCTTCTCATTCTTTGAATTTCATGACCTTGACAGTTTTGAAGAATACTGGTCAGGTTTTTTATAAAATGTCACACAATTTGGATTTGTTTAATGTTTTTCCATGATCTGACTAGGGTTATGAGTTTTGAAGAAGAATAATTATCACAGAGGTAAAGTGCTTTCTCATCGCTTCATATTAAGTGTGCATAATAGCCACATGACTTTAACTGGTGATTTTAACCTTGGCCAGTTGGTTTCACCTGGGAAAAGTCCCTGTTTTTTCCTTCTCCATACTGTAGTCTTTGAACAGAAGTTATTAAGTTGAATCCAGGGAAAGGATCCACAAATATTTGAATTTTTTTGTAAGAAAATTTATCCCTTCTCCCCATTTATTCATCTTGTTTTTTCTGTTACTATGGACTCATACTTTTATGTTGGGCTATAGACTCTTACAACATTATTTTCTCAAATTATTCTAGTTTAAGTTCTTTTAGATCACTTTGTCCCTTCACATTCTGCCATCCTTTTGTTTTTTGAATACTTTTTCTTTCTGGTACTAAAAGATGCTCTAGGCTCTTCTTGTATTTTCTCTGCCTTGGTATAGATCAGCCATTTCTCTGCAAGTAGCCGATTCATTTTATTAGAGAGTGGTATTTAGAAGCTAAGTTCTGTGGAGTGGGCAGCAGCATTGCTACTGAGGTGTTACTTATTCCAGGCTCTTCCAGTTATTTGTGCTAGGAAATATGTATTCTCCAGCATCCTGGTTGATATTTTAAATTTTGTATATGTTAAAGATCTTTGTAATGTACAGTTTTGTGAGTTTTGACAAATGTTTAGTTTTTTAAAAAATAAATACTGCCAGATTTCATAGCTAGCAACATGTTACTTGCAGCTAATCTTGATAGTAGGTTAAGCAAAATTAAATTTGATCATCTTCTGAAGGTCCCTTTCTCCTCCAGCATTCACTGAACTTTCATTTATCATCACTGATTCCCAAAAGATTTGTCATGTCCCATGTTGCATTACTGTTCTCAGGAGTATCTTAAAATAGTTGGGGGCATGGGGGGAAGCATTCTCATCCCTGTCCATTTCCCATTCTGAGGTTGGAAGGAATTTTTGTAGAAAGGAGGGAACTACCAGAATCAGCCTCATTCCAGTTGACTGTCTACAGCCAGGAGCTAGCAATAATACTTGTAAGGCACTGGATTCCTAATATTATGTCCCCACATGGGCACAATGAGCATCACCTGGGACAGTGTAAGAACTGTACATCTTCAGACATACCTATTCAATCAGAAACTGGCAGAGTGGTCCAGTCATCTTTATTAAAAGTCCTCCGGATGATTCTTATGTACACTAAGGTTTGAGAACCTCTCCCCTTAAGATTAACCAGCCATTTACTGATCAGAGCCTTAGGCAGCTTTGAATCTTTATCCTGACTTCCTGCTAGGGCCCTGGGGACATAGAACTGGTCAGTCAGGGACAGACTGCAAGAACAGCCAGAGGGTTAAAGGGCTATTTTTCTTTGGGTTCAGATATTTTTAATTGTGATCTACCAGAGGATGGAAAATTTCTGTCTTGGATATCTGGGGCAATATGTTCTATCTCTTAGAGATAGAAAAAGAAAATCTTAATGATACTAAAGCTTTCATTTTGTTATAATTGTAAAATAAAAACCAAGGTCATTGCTGGGCACAGTAGCATGTGTCTGTAATCCTAGCAACTTGGGAAGCTGAGGCAGGAAGATCATGAGTTCAAAGCCAACCTCAGCAAAAGTGAGGCACTGCAACTCAGTGAGACTGCCTCTAAATAAAATATGAAGTAGGGTTGGGGATGAGGTTCAGTGGTTAAGTGCCCCTGAATTCAGTCTCCAATACCCAAAAAAACAATACCAAGGATCACAAGTACTTCATGCTTGTTTTTGTTTTTGTTTTGTTTTTTTGGTACTGGGGATTGAACCCAGGGGCACTCCACCACTGAGCCACATCCCCAGCCCTATTTTGTATTTTACTTAGAGACAGGGTCTCACTGAGTTGCTTAGGGCCTCGCTAAGTTGCTGAGGCTGGCTTTGAACTCGCGATCCCCCTGCCTCAGCCTCCCAAGTGCTGGGATTACAGGCGTGCGCCACTGTGCCTGGCTTCATGCTTGTTTTTAATGATAAATTTTTAACATTATTCTTAAGTTGATCTTATTTCTAATTATAATTAGATCATATTTGCATATATTTTAATCAGTACTTATACTTTAGGGAGGTAAAAGTTATTGGCATAAAGTAAGAAAATGCTGAGAGATGTTTTCTGATCAAGATACATACATCTCTCATGTCTTCAAGTTTCTACCTGCCACTTCTGCCCCAGGTATTTCTGACCTCAGATTCTAATTCTCTTCCCATTATTTGCTCCCTTCAGTCTCACTGGTCTCCTCTTTGTGGTCCCTAGAATCACTTATGGGCCTTTGCACTTACTGTTCTTTCTGTTTAAATTATTTGAATAGTTTTTGAATAGTTACGTAACTAAGTCCCTCACTTCCTTCAAAAGTGACACTCTGGAAGAGAACTTCCCTGGCTACCCTAACTAAAATTTCACACATATGCATCCCTTTTCTAGATATACAAACACTTCGTATCCACCCCCACCCCCACCCCTGGCAATCAGTACCTGATTTAATGCAATTCTTCTCCCCAGTAGAATCTTAAGTCCTACTGGCACTGGTTTTTATCTCTTATTTTTTTATTTATTTATTTTGGGATTGAACCCAGGTAAGTTTTACCACTGAGCTGCATCCCCAGTCCTTTTTATATTTTAGTTTTGAGACAGGGTCTCTTGCTGAGTTGCTTAGGACCTTGCTAAGCTGCTCAGAGGCTGACCTTGAATATGTGATGCCCCTGCCTCCATCTACCAAGTTGCTGAGATTACTGACGTGTGCTACTGCGCCCATTGATTTTTTTATGCCTTTTGTATTTTGCCTAAAGCAGTGCCTGGCGCATAGTAGTACTCAACTTTTAGTGTTTGAATTAATGTCACCAATATGCATATCTTTAATATAATTGATAGTAAGTGTGTATGTTTGTGTGTGGGTTTTTTGCTTTATTATTACCCAAACTGAACTTAGAGGCAGTTTGTCTTCTCTTCTTAACAGTCTCCGTTCTGTTCTATTCCCTAACTGCTTCTGTTCTAATTAAGAGGGATGGAAAAGGGTAGCTATCTAAGGAAATAATGGTTGATTCTTTCTCTGTTTTGTGTTTAGAGAACAGAGTCCTTTTAGCTTGCTGCCAGTTAAGCTTGCTCCTTTCTAAGTGCCTGCCACAGAGGAGGGATGGGACAGCATGGTATGAGACAGTGCCTTATAGGTCACATTAAACCAGTAGTTCTCTGGTGAAGAAGAAAAAGTATTAGAGGTAGGATTAGAACTGGTTAACAATGTAAATATATTTAACACCACTGAATTGTACATTGAAAGGTAGTTTAAATGGTAAATTTTATGTTGTGTGTATTTTACCATTGTTTAGTGGAGAAAGCCTAGTGGTTCTCAAAGTGTATTCTAAAACTAACAGTAGCCCCTAGGAGCTTGTTGAAAATGCAGATACCTAGCCAGGTACCATGGTGAATAGCTGTAATTACAGCAACTTTGGAGGCTGAAGCAGGAGGATTACAAGTTTGAAGCCAGCCTTTACAACTTAGTGAGACCCTTTCTCAAAAAATAAAAAGAGTTGGGTGTGTAGTTCAGTGGTAGAGTGCTCTTGAGTTCAAACCCCAGTGCCAAAGAAAGAGAGAGAAAGAGAGGGAGGGAGGGAGGGAGAGAATGAATGAAAGAAAAGAAAAGAAAGAAATGCAAATTTCCTATTTCCACCTTAAGAAATGTTGACTGAGAAACTGCAGGTGACTGATACACACTAGTTTGACAATTACGGTTTTCAATAATTTTGTCTTGATCCTGAGAGCTATGAAGAAGTATTTGGGCCCAATTTTAAAGGTTTCAGTCCATGGTTGGCTGACTCCATGTTATAAGCCTCTAGTGAGACAGAACGTCATGGCAAAAAAGGTATGGTATAGCAGAACTGCTCACGTCATGGCAACTGGGAAGTGGAAAGGTGGGGAGTGGGAGGTACAGGCTGGGTGGGGACAAGATACACCTTTCTAAGTCTCTCTCGCTTTGGCCTGCTAGGCCCCACCTCCTGATAGCCTGTTCAGCTTATAACAATCTGAGGAGCATGTATTTTTTTTAAAAATGACTGAATCATGGTAAAACAAGTCTTGTGAAGTTTTAACTTGCCTTATTCCCATCTCCTCTCAGTGTCACAAATCCCAATATTACGAATACCAACAGTCTGGCAGAAACTGAAGAAGGTAAAATGGATTTCGAGCTCCCTTAAAGCCCCAGCTCCAAAAAACTGTTAGTGTCTGATCCCCTGGACTCCCACTTAAAGGACTTGCCTTTTCACTTGACTTAGAATTTACTGTTTGCAAACAGCTTTTCCAGAGGTATTTATTGAAAATGGCAGCATTTGTTTAGCATAACATAGGAAGGCCGTAACATTTGGGTCAAAGATGAAGCAGTTGAAAATTTTAAAAGGTAAACCTGGGGAATGAGATGTCCATTTTGATATCTGAAAAGATCTGACATCTTTCTGGGTTGGAGTATGTGCAAGATTGTGTACAGGCCCTAGGAAAGACCTGAGAAGTCCCTCAGCCTTCACATCTGACTCATTTAGACTCTGCAAGCAGGAATTGAAGGCTAAGTTAGTGTTGTAAACTGCCTACCTAAAACTTGCTTCAATGCACCTTCAAGAGTCCTTCAGCAGACTGGGGATAGCTCAATTGGTAGAGTGCTTGTCTTGCATGCACAAGGCCCTGGGTTCAATTCCCAGCACTGCAAAAAATAAATAAATAAATGAAAGAGTTCTTCAGCAAAGGCTGACAAATTTATTTGTAGAAGGCATTTTAAAGTCTATAGTTATTATCTGACCACTAAGCTAAACAAACATATTTTTGTGGCCAAATACACAGCATGCAATTATATGCCAAAAATGACATAGAAGAAATGGACAGATGTCCAAAAAGACAAAAATTACTGAAACTGAGGAAAAATGATATATAAAATCTGAAAAGCTCTATACTGAATAAAGAGATTGAATTAGTTTAAAAACTTCCTGTAAAAGCAAACAATAAAAACAATTTTTAAAAAAGAACTAATCCTCCACAAACTCTTCAAAAAATAGGAGGAACCACTTTTCAGTTCATCAAAATTCCCACCCATTTCCCAGTTCATTGTTTCCCACCTCATCAAAACTGTTTCTGGTTGTCTCTGCTTTTAATTTAGATTATTATTGATTGATTCAATGATTCATACTGAAAGTGAAAATTACTAAACACAACTAATTTCTTAGAAGTATTATTTATTTTGAGAAGAGAATGTTTCCTTGATTTGTTTGCTGAAAAGGCTTAGAAATGGTGACGAACTATGAGACTCCCTACATTTCTTCTTTAAAGGAACCAGAACCTCTTGGAGGAATGTGTAATTCCAGGTCAGGGGCAGGGAATGTTCAAAATGAGCCCAGAACATCTTGACAGAGAATGAGGAAGCAATCCATGACCACTGAGCAGTGTTCAGAAGGACTTGAGCCAGTCTCGAAAGGTTCCCAAGTGGCTAAAGATGAGAACATTTAAGAATTAAAAAATAATAATAACTGAAATAGATTAGAGTATATCACATATGTAAAATGCAGGCTCTTTACATTTAATTTCAAACAAAAGTTTGCAAGGAAACCCAATTCATTAATTTGAAAACTGGCAAATAAAGGAAAAGAATCAAGCATTTATACTAACATTTTCTTCTTTCTTTTTTGTTTTTTATTTTATTTGTTTTTTATTTTTACAGACTACATTTTGATTCATTGTACACAAATGGGGTACAACTTTTCATTTCCATGGTTGTGCACAGTGTAGATTCATACCATTCGTGTAGTCATACATGTAACATTTTCTTGATGACTCATACCTTAGCATAATCAAATATTAATGTGAAAAAGAATACTATCATTTTGTAACCCTCTAATGAAAGTCACCTTTGCTGGCAAAAACGTTAGTTGAAAGGTTGATGAGGAACTTTATAAGTGATGAATCAGACTGGTAGCACCTACCCATCAATTTTTTTTTTCTTTTGTACAGGGATTGAACCCAGGGGTGCCTAACCATTGAGCCACATCCCCAGCCCTTTTTATTTTTTTATTTTTTATTTTTTTTTGGAACCAGGGATTGAACTCAGGGGCCCTTGGCCACTGAGCCACATCCCCAGCCCTATTTTATATTTTATTTAGAGACAGGGTCTCACTGAGTTGCTTAGCACCTTTCTCTTTGAACTTTGCCCTTTATGAGACTGGCTTTGAACTCGGGATACTCCTGCCTCAGCCTCCCGAGCCAAGCCGCTGGGATTACAGGCATGTGCCACCACCCCCGGCTAAGCATTTCTAATCTTGAAAAAATATCAGATTTTCTCCTCTGAAAATATTTTTCTCTTTTCTAGGGAATTTTTTTAGGTTATTTGAAAAAGATGCTGCTTCATCCGGAAGGTTTACCAGAAACTCTGATTTGAAGCAAATAAATGGATTTTGCACTAAACCACAGGAAAATCCCAAAGTGCCATCCAGTAAGTTTTTATTGGTTTTCTGGTTAACAATTGCTATCTCCTAAAGAGTACGACAAGTAGGAATCTAAAGAACCTAGAATCATAGGGGTTCCTTCATCATGCCCAAACTTATAGTTTAGGCTTCCCATATTATAGGCATATTGTACTCACATGCGCAATGATTTCTACGTTTGCCATTTTCTCCTTTCTTGCTTCAAGGGTTGAATTGGAGCTTTTTGTAGGAGTATAGATGTTTAGTGGTCTAGAAATTATCTTTTAAGGAACACCCAAAATGAAGCCAAATCAAGAAATTATGTTTTAGATACAGCACAATCAGGACTAAAGCTTGGGTATTGACTGTAACCACATCCATTCTACCTCCTGACTCAAACCCTTGTCACTGTCATTACTATGTAATATAAAAACTGGAGGTTTCCAACTGATATTTATCTATAAGTATTTATAGGTATTTATCTATAAATACTCCTAGACCCCAGGAGTTCAGTACCAGCCTGGGCAACATAGTGAGACCCTATCGCAAACAAAACATCATTTCCAAATAAACTCCTTAGCTTGGTGGTCAAGGTGTTTTATAATCTGATTTTACCTTACAGACGCATTCTGCTGGATTAAAACAAGTTTCTTACTATTTCCTTCTTAGTTCATCCTTACCTTCATATTTTTGTTCATGGTGTTCTTTTACTTTTCATTAGTTAGTATTTATATGGGGAAATACTACTTTTTTACCTCAGTCCTCAGGGAATTTTGGAATCTCATTTGAAAAATAAAGCACCCTAGCTGGGTTTGGTGGTGCACACCACCATAATCCCATAGACTCAGGAGAATGAGGCAGGAGGATCACAAATTCAAGACCAGGCTGAATGACTTAGCCCCTGGGCCAAAAAAAAAGTGTTGGAGATGTGTTTTGTGGTAGAGGACCTCTGGGTTCAATCCCCAGTACCACAAAAAAAGAAAAAACTTTCTAAGAAATTCCATTCAAACAAAACTCTAATTAGCTTGAAGTTTCTCAATGTTTCTGTTTAGCGAATAGCAAAAAACACAAATAGCATTTGATTTCTTGTCTGTTTTTTTCTCACAGCCACTTACAGCCATAGAGTGCCATTACACAAACCAACAGACTGGGAAAGGAAGATCTTGATATGGTCAGGTCGCTTCAAAAAGGAAGACGAAATCCCAGAGACCATCTCGTGAGTACTGAATTTGGGACTGTAATCAGCTTGTATTGCCCACTGATCTGTTTTCAGAGAAAAGCAGAATTTCTGAGTTCTGACTGTTTAAAACCTTTCAACTAAATGCAGAAACATTTTCACTTTGCTAATTGGCAAATACCTAGAACAAAAATAGTGCTGGAAAACTTATGTCCATCAGGTTTTCCAAAGTCAGCTGATATTTAGCTTCATCTCCAGTCACAGGAATATGACTGAGCAATAGTATTCACTTTTTTAAGTTTGTATTTAATCTGGGTATATCACTCAGATATCAGTGACAGTAACTATATTCTACAGTATCCACTCGAGATCAACCTTAGGCATAAAAGAGTTTCAGTGTAATACATTCTTTTTCTGAGAGTAAGAAAGAGTGCCTCCTGTCACCAACTTCCTTAAACATAGCTTTGGCTATAATCCTGGACTTTTTCACTTTGTAGAGAGTGGAGTACAGGTTCCTCCAAACCAGAGTTTCCCAAGCTCAGCACTGTTGACATTTTGGGCTGGAATATTCTGTTGTAGGGTCTGACTTGCATGCTGGAGGATGGTTAGCAGCATACCTGGCCTTTACCCTCTAGATGCCGGCAGCACTGCCTTAATGGTGACATCTCTAGATATTACCAAATATCCCCTGGGGGCAGAATCAGCCCCACTTGGCAGCAGTGTTCCAGCTTCATGCCAAGGACCCTGACAAGTAGGCATCTTGGCCAGGAGAGGTTCTGAGAAGCACATGCTAGCTCCTCTCTGGGCATCATCCTGCTCAGAAACAAACATCAAAGTTCCTGCAAGTTCTTTCAGTGGTAAACTCTTCTGGGGCCTTCTTGTTTTCATGATTGAAAAAGAATTGGGTTCATTCAGGACTTCTTTTCCACAAAGATAGTATTTATTTTCTTTTACAAAAGAATTTAAAATTTTTTTAAATTTCTTTTTTAATTATTTATTTGAAAATAGGGTCTCACTCTATTGTCCAGACTGACCTTGAACACCTGGGCTCAGGTGATCTTCCCATCTCAGCCTCCCAAGTAGCTGGGACTACAGGCTCATATCCACTGCACCCAGCAATAGAACCTTTCTGCTTCTGTCAATCAGATTAGTACATTATTTTCACTAGAGTTGTTTCAGCAGAAAAATACTTATCCATCTTAGCTTAAGTGATAGTGTGCTCTCCTGGAAAATAAGAGTACCCTGGAAATAACAATGACTCTGTTCTTGCCTATGCTCTGATTTCTTTTTGAATATTCCAGCAGAAAATAAGCTGCTACATATTTTTCTAACTGATGGCATTTACGCTTTGCTATGGAACACCTTCCCTAGCCTGCTCTGTACTTGGTTCCAGGATCGCCATAGGTCCAAAATACTGCCTGTGAGTCACACCAAAAGACTTTTTCCTGAATTCAAGCAACCATTTATCCTTGAGCTGGTAGTTCTGAACAGGTACTGCTTAACCTTATTGCCTTCTGTTGGACATACCAGTTCACATAAAATACTGCCAAAATAGGTAGCAGTGTGATCTCAGGTGCTCTTAAGTAATTCACTGTCTTTAGAAGTTGTTCTTGGTTCCTACCACTGCAGGCCCAGGTTTGGTACCTGAAGAACTCCTTCCACATTGCTGCCTTACAGTTCCCAGCTCTCATATCACATTATGTATGTGTTTCAAGGGTCCTCCTCTTATCCACCTGCAACATCCCAAACCCTGTGCCTCCTTCCAAGCATTTCTTAAAAAACATTTCTCCACCTGATTTTCAAAATAATATGTTGAAGATATGGGGGAAGAAAACTAAAAAGCACTTCAATTCCATCATCTTGAGATTATCACTTCCTATGGACACTTTGGAGACCAGAAGTCCTTTATCCTGGGCCCCATTATGACTCCACATTCTCTGCCTTGAGACTCTACCAGGCACCCAGGTAATAGAACCACTGCCTACCTACAAAATAACCAAGATAGAGTGGCCTTCTCTATAGACTCTACCATGTTATGCCCCTTAGCTTTTATCCAAAATGATGATCCAACCCCCAACTTTTTTTCTTTTTTTTTGGGGGGGGGGGGTAACTGGGGATTGAACCCAGGGGCACTCCACCACTGAGCCACATCCCCAGCCCTATTTTGTATTTTATTTAGAGACAGGGTCTCACTGAGTTCCTTAGGGCCTTGCTAAGTTGCTGAGGCTGGCTTTGAACTCTCGATCCTCCTGCCTCAGCCTCCCAAGTGCTGGGATTACAGGCATGCGCCACCGTGCCCGGTTCAACTCCCAACTTTCTATTGGGGCACCTGGGTGTACACTCAGAGGACAGATTAGAAGAGCTACACTCAAGGCACTTGCCAAAGAGCACAAACTCACTCAGTTTTAGCAGAACATTAGTTAAAAGGTAAACATTAAGGGATTATCACTTAAAGGATCTTTCTACTGACTCAGGTATTCTCCAATCTATTCCTGGTTCAAGACAGAAAAAAGACCACGTTATATAGAGCCCATTATTTGACTCTTATGTTGGTTTTCTTTCTGAATTATACTTTATGTTGGAAGCTCATAGCAATGTGTACTATCAGGGCATTCTTCAATAGTTATATCACGTATTTTCTTCTTAAGAACCCCAGGGAGAATTAGCTAATGGTTTCATTTTTAGCGTTGACTGCTAGAAACCTGAGGGCCAAAATTGGGGCCCACCATAGCAAAAGTAGTTCAGTATGCCTTGCTGTTTTGTTGTTATTTTGCTTTGTTCCTGGCTTGCTCTTTCATATTGTCTTCTTAGTTCTTTTGTACTTTGAATTTTTGCTATCTTGCTGCTAAACACATAAATGAGATGTGAAAATGGCCCATCCTCCCCAAAATACCGTGAGATCTCCAGTTCCTACCTCCTTTTTTATATTTATAGACACTACACTTCTGAGTTGTGGTACACAGAACTTGATATCTTGCTGCAGCCTTAGAAAGAGAAAAGTTACTAACATTCTCTCTTGATCACATTTTATTATTAGGTTTGAGATGCTTGATGCTGCAAAGAACAAGATCCGGGTGAAGGTTAGCTATGTAATGATCGCCTTAACAGTGGCAGGATGCATCCTGATGATTATCGAGGGCAAGAAGGTGAGAGTGGGTTCCCCTCTGTGTCTGTAGTCTCTCCACAAAAGACCACGAGGAAAGCAGGGATTGCCCTTAGTATTTACTGTCCAAGAATAGGCTATTTTCTACACAAGAAATGATAGGAAACAAAATAAGACATGGTAGGGACAAAGGTGAGATATTGTGAGGACAAATATCAAGGCCTAATTTTGGCATGGTGAAGAAAGATTATTTTCTGTAAAAAGTGTTATCATAGTTGTTATAAATAATATGAAACAAGAAATAGGACAGTGGCATTTTATAACACTGCATATTTATAAAGCACTGTCAGTACATGGACTTACTTATCCTCACTGTAACTGCCTTAATCACAGTGAACATCTTATCATGATTCTTTATTTGAAGTTTAGCCAGACGTGGCCACATATATGTCTAAGGATCACTGCTTCTAAGCAGCACATAGGAATAAAAATCTAGAAATCTTAGCTGGGCGCAGTGGAGCACACCTCTAATCCCAGCACTTGGGAGGCTGAGGCAGGAGAATTGCAAGTTCAAAACCAGCCTCAGCAACTTAGTGAGGCCCTAAGCAACTCAGTGAGACCCTGTCTCTAAATAAAATAAACAAAATACGGCTGGGGATGTGGCTCAGTGGCCGAGTGCCCTGAGTTTAATCCCCCATACCAAAAAAAAAAAAAAAAAAAAATCTAGAAATCTTTATTTTGATATAGATTATAATTAATAGCTATTGCTAATTGAATACTTACTACATTCTGGGTATTTTGCTATTATTGTCTCGTATGAACTTCACAACACATAGGTACTCATTTATAGATGAGGAAACTAGCTTAGAAAGCTTTAGTAACTTACCCAAGGCTACCTGGCTCCCTATTAACACAGCCACCTAATTGAGGTTACAGTAAAAATTTTCCCATTTATTGAGTGCTTATTATGTAGAAGGGTAAACTGTTAAGCTCATTTACTCACCGTAATAATCCTCAGAACCTGAGATTTGGTTCTCTTATTACTGTTTTTTATAAAGGAGGAACCTGAAACTGAGAGATGCTCAATAATTTCCCCAAACTCACATAGCTAAAAAATGTCAAGGTAAAAAAACTAGATCCAAATTTGCATGTTACCAAACCTCCTAGTATGTTATCTTGTTTTATTAGTCATTTTTATATTCAGTAGTGCTGGTCAAACCTATCTATTAATGTCTGATACAATGTGTTACTGTTACAGCTTCCATGTTGGAGAGATGTCTTATAACTATTAACAGATATTAGAAAGATTCTTCTACACACCCATTGTTAACTATTTCCTTATCCTTGGTGACTCCAGAGTAAAAGGAAATGAACTTTTGGCTCTCTTTAGATTCTTGTAGTTACATGAACACTAACCACTTTAGGCTGACCTCATAGGAGCACGAAAGGGCAAGAGTGTTGACCTAAGCCAAGTTCTCTTGAAAACACTGATGCTGTCCCACTTTAATTTTCCCTCTGTCTCCATCTTTAACCTCTCATGCATAGTTTTCAGGTTGAAACTTTCAGAAGCTTCTCAACAGGACATGTGGATTTTCAGAATTCTGCATTGCTTTTGTATATCTGTTTAAACTTGCTGAGTTTATTTACTGCATAAGCAAATTATTCCCCTGGAATTTCTTTAACATCATTTAAGCATATATGCTATGTTCTTTAGAGTTCCTCTCATGTTCTGTACCATAAAATTGTAACATTTATCTTTTGTTTTTGCTAGTGGCATGTCTGATATAGTGAGTAGATATTCAGATATATTGTAAACATATGCAATCACTGAATAAATTACAGTGTTATACTAAGTCTAACACTAGGAGACACTTGAGTGGCATATTAGAAACCTTTGGTAATGTTAAACAAAACGCTTCATTTAGTGATACAGAAAAAGCTTTCACTTACTACAAGTGAATGTTTCTAGATATATTAAGATGTTGGGTAAATAGGTCATAAAAATTGTAAATGACATGGGTAAAAACCACTGCCACATTTTTTTTCCTTTTTGCCATTCAGAATTTCCTTTTAACAAATGATGATAGAAAGGTTTAACATTCAGAGAATTTCATTCTTTTCAAGTTATTTCAAAAAAAGAGAGAGAGAGAGAGAAGGAATCCTATATAACCAGTCACAGCACTGACTATATACCAGGGTGGTATTATTTTTCATATCCACAAATTGGTTAAATATCCTATTGTATAAATGATAAGTTACTAATGTCCAACATTTATCTTTTATGGAATTCCCATTTCCAAAATGTTGTTAAATGCTACTGGAAAGGAGGACTTTTCAACTTAATGTGATTTAAAAGAGCAAAATTATGGCTGGGCGTGGTTGCGCATGCCTGTAATCCAAGCGACTTGGGAGGCTGAGTCAGGAGGATCGCGAGTTCAAAGCCAGCCTCAGCAACTTAGCGAGGCCCTAAGCAACTCAGTGAGACCCTGTCTCTAAACAAAATACAAAATAGGGCTGGGGATGTGGCTCAGTGGCCAAGTGTCCCCGAGTTCAATCCCTGGTTCCAAAAAATAAAAATAAAAAATTACCTACTGTATGTTTTGTCCTTATCATCAACTTCCTATTCCCATTCTCCTCCCATTCCCCATACCTAATTCTTTACAGGTGATATAATACCAGCTTGTATGTGTGCTTAGTTTCACTTATTTGGTATACAGATTTTGAAACTGATCTGTTTATGTAAGTAAGCTTCAATAAGGAGCTAGAAGAGTATGAAAGTATGCAAATGAGTTGGAAAGGAGAAATGGTAGCAACAAAGAAAAGAAGAAAATAAGAAATGAAAATGAGAAGGTATTTAATATCAAAGAGAAAGGGGAAGGAAGGAAAAACAAGGGAATAAGGTATAAGAAAAAGAAGCTGCAAATTTACAGAAAGAGACCAGAAAAGGAGAGGTGTGCACTAATCTTGTGCTTGGGTAGGCTATGGTAATCCAGAGAGCATCAGAGGATGTAGAAGGCATGTGGAGGACCCTGCTGTCCTTAGTAGAAGGTAATGATATCCTCTTTTACCTGGTATAATCACCTGTCCAAATTTACTTCATTTTAGGCTGCCAAAAGAAATGAGTCTTTAACAAGCTTGAACTTAGAAAAGAAAGCTCGTCTCAGAGAGGAAGCAGCTATGAAAGCTAAAACAGAGTAGCAGAGAAGCATCCATGCTGGCTGGATTTTGAAGGTCCAGGAATAATGTTGCAGCAAGCCTGTATTTAAAAGGATATGGTGAAGCTCCACTTTGTCACTGTATGTTTTGCACGAATGTAAACTGTTTCCCTGTTTTCTGCGGTAGATGTACAAATAAATTTTCTTAAAGACCTGTCTATGTTTTATGACTTTAAGTAAAATGCAGTCTCCCAGCTTTTTGGAGAATATTTAAAAATGAGAGAACTTATTTCAATTTTAATACTAACTCTTAGAGAATCAGGTATCTATCTTACTTTTGTTCCCATTACCAAAGAGACTACTCTCCAGAGGCCAAAATAGTTGGCCTTTTAGTTCTGTATTTCTTCTGGTACTTAATTCTGAAGGGTAAGGAAGGTAGTTGACTATATTGCCTAGGTGACTACCATGCCATGGTGCTTTGGGGAGGCTGGCTCCTGAGAAAGCCCTGAGAAGCAGCCAGACCTCACTGCATTGTGGGCATCTGGCAGATGGGGTTTCTTTGGAGAACATTATTTGAAAATATCCTGACAAGGTGATGAGTGATCTGGCCAGGAGTTTGTGGGGACTTAAAAATTCTAGCATCATGGATTTGCTGGAGGCCAGAATAGTCACCTCCTAGCTCCATGGATGATGATTCCCAATTGGACCCTTCCTGCTGCCTGAGAAACTAAACTCCTCAAATATGAAAATCTCATGCATTTTCTTATTAGTGTTGAAAGATGAACATGTACACCTAGCATACATATCATTTACTTTTGACTTTGGGATGCCAAGTTCTCACTTAGCTATAGGTATGGTTTCTATTATAACCAGTTCATTTATTCTCACATGCCTCATTAATGGATGATAAGCCATTATATTTCATTCCAACACACTAATTCTCCTCAGTTATAATAGAAATTAAAAAGCAATAAATGCTGCTTGCTGTTTGGGAGCTTTAATAAAACACTCAGTAAAATCTAACACATGATCGCTTCATAATCTGATGATGTTAATGATGTCTGTTTATATACTTTATTCTAGAGTAATTTGACCTTAGCTTCCTTTTAGGTATCTGCTTGCAAAGTTATTATCAAAAAGCATTATTGTTTCTCATACATTTATTTTCTTGATTATTTTGGGACCCCTAAACCAATGTTTTAAATTTAGGTAGATTTTAACAGTACTTCTTTTAAAAACTAACTTTTCATCATAGAAACCAATTTTAACTGTTGAAGAGCATTTAAGTGTGATTCTTGTAGGTTTATTTTAATAAAAATGTCTCATGAAACCAAAGGCTCAGAATTATTACCATGCACTAAGAATTCACAATCATTTCTCATTGTTATTCTCTATTGAATTACATACTATTAACACATCTTTATAGGTTAAATATAAAATTTCTTAGCCAAAATTTCAGACCTGCCTCTAATACACACTACTTTTTCCAATATCCTCATATACCTCTCTTACACTAATACCTGACTAGTAACTTAGCAATCTACCATACTAGTCACTATAATATATTCCTCAGAATTTGTCACATAAAATTTACAATTTAATGAGCACTATGAGGTGCTATAAAATATAAAAGATAGTTTTTCCCTTGTTGCTTTTAGTTAAATTTACTGTTTTAGGGCTGGGGATATAGCTCAGTTGGTAGAGTGCTTGCCTCACAAGCACAAGGCCCTGGGTTCAATCCCCAGCACCACAAGAAAAAAAAAATTACTTATTTATTAATTTTTACTTAATGGCTAGATTTTTGTATGTTTATCATATCTCCATGGTAGAAACCATTTTCTACATTATATTTTTTACCTTATATTTCCTGTAAGCTCTGTGTGAATAAAGTTAATATATGAGGCTAGGGTTAGATACTTTTTAATCAATAATGATAGTTTGGGAAATTTATTACTAAAATGTATTGAAAGCAGGCAAGGAATAAAGGGTGTTGTGGTATCACATTCATTGTCATTCATCAAACAAAATACAAAGGTTAATAATGAGCTCTGTGAGATCAAAACTTCCTGATCCCACAGAGCTCATTATCTGCTAAACACATGGCCCATGAGAACATTATGACACATTGGTAAATATTGTACTTTTGAGTTTTATATCAGGAACTGTATAGAAAGAAGCAAGAAAATCTAATTGAGCTGTCCACTGAGGTTGGAGGAAGGCAGACAGTTATGGCACAAAAAGTGACTTCTGTACAATGAGTCTGAAGTATAGAGGAGTTAGTAGGTTACATCCTGAAGGAGAGCAGTTTTGCCATTCAAGGTAGCATACATTGCCATCACAAGATGGCACAACCTAATGAAGTAGAGGTCCTTCAATTAAAAGTTTATAGACTCTTAGGATAAACCTAACCAGGACTTACTTTCCTCAATTTAGTGACATAATTCTATGTACTGTTTCACGTCCCATCATGTAAGATATCACTTAAAGTGCAGGAGGCATATGACACATATCTGCAATCCTCTAATTACTACCCCAGCCTTATGCTCTTGTTCATTTGACCTCCCAAATCAGAAACTGCAAAATTTCTTGCCCACCTCACTTAATTAGTTATCCTGTCTTATCAACCTTACTTCTACATATTTCCCAAGTAAACCAACCCTCTATAATAGTTACAAGAGGAACAGAATGGAAATCTGACAAATATATCTGAGATTCCTAACAGGCATCTAGATTAGGGGTCAGAAGCCCTAGGTAGATTTCTAGACTTTTACAACTGTGTCATTTTGTATACTTATATTACAAATTTCTAAATTTTATAATTGAAGGTAATTTTTTAAAAGGAATACAAAACCATACCAGTTAGAAAAATCATCTTTCAAATAAGTTTTTTGTTAACCTGGCTTTAGTAGTTACTCATCCACAATTTAATTGTTTTATCATTTTCTAATGCTGCTGATGCAATGATGTTTTCTGTAGGATGACAAGCTACTGAGATCACAACATCTGTATGACCTTGTAATTTCTGTACAATCTCTTTAGTTTGAAGATTCCAAATGTAAACCAGGTTATCCTCTGAACCAGACACAATCCACTTTCCACCAGTAACTGAAAAACTGGCAAATATGCAATATTTCTCATTCTTATGACCAGTGTATGTCTTCAGGCATCTGCCTCTGCTGTAATCCCACAGTTTAAGAGTATTGTCCAAAGTTGCAGTGAGAATATATTTACCATTTGGAGAAAATTTTACAAAAGAGACAGGAGGGTTATCATCATCAACAAGTGTTTTTAAACATTGACCTGAGGCAGCATCCCAGATTCTACAAAGACCATCATAACTACCTGATACTATCAACGACCCATTACAATTAAAATGAACAGCAGAAATTGGGTCAGAGTGAGCAGACAAAGTCTTGAGGCACTTTCCTGTTTTCACCTCCCATATTTTTACACTCTCATCAAAAGATCCTGAAATGATGAGGTTGGATAGTGGATTGAAATTACAGCAAAAGACGTAATTACTGTGTCCCTTCAGTGTTTTCAAACATTTTCCAGACTTTACATCCCATATCTTCAAAGTTTTATCATCTGAGGCAGAGGCAAGAAGACTGGAATCTGATGACCAGGCAACATCTGATATTTCCAGATTGTGACCATAGAGTGTTTTCTCATATTTTCCATCATATGCTCCCCAAATTATAATTAGTTTATCAGCAGAAGAACTTGCTAGCCATTCTCCATTAGGACTAAACTTAACTGATGATACAGCTGCTGTATGCCCCACGAGAGTAAGTTTGAGAGCATAGTTCGGTTTTTCAGGAGCTTCCTTGCTGTGACTGGCTGAAGAGGGAAGGGTGGACTGTGCTATGGCATTTCCTGGCTCCCTTGTCGCCATTGGGCTCGTAAGCCCCAATACCGCAGGTTGTTTAGACATTCAGCCCTAATTCATGTAGTAAAAAAAACACCGCAATCAAAAAAGTACACAGTTTTAACTAAACAATTTCTGAATCGTCTTTAAACTATATGTACTGAATCAGCACCACGGCTTCTACCACTTCAGTTTTCCCTGTCAAATACTTGCGAGTATTATCAAAAGGGTCCTGGCACCGTCGGCAGGCGGGGTACTAAAGTTGGGTGTTTGGTTAAGGCTCGGAGCAGTCCAAGGGGAGGCGCTGGGACGGGATGCTCAGAAGTATTCATTCCCACACGCCCCTCCCCCCCAGCTCCGATAGTCTGAGAACACTGAGTCACCCTACCAGTCAAGAGAGACTAGGTACTTCAGGATGAACAAACCACCGCTTCAGATTCCATAAGTTAAAACCTACGTAGCCGTCGGAACCAGAGGCCGGGGATGCCACCGTTCCTTCCGCAACACCAACAGCCAGCACTTCACCGGAGCGTCACTCCAACAAGAGTGGGAAAGGAAGCCAAGCGCAAAGGCAGAGAGCCACTCCCACCTCCACCACGTCGGCGCTGAGGTGACCAATGGGAGATGTCCGCCTGCGCCTGTGCAAAAGGCGCCCATTGTTAGCTTCCGGTCCTTCCTGCTCCGGCCTTGCAAATTCAAATGATTTCTTGGAGGAGTGGGAAATTGAACAGAATGCTTTCTAGACCTAATTTGCTAGTTTGGGATTCAGTGGGTCTTTTTTCCCCCAAAGAACTTCTTTTTTGGAAACTTACAGGAAAGTAATGCATTGCACTTGTTGGTACCCCTTAGCCAAAGGCTTACGCCCACCCTTGGTTCCTAAATTGCCCAAACTTCAGGCCTTTCTGAAATGCGTCAAACTTTGACCCACCCTTCGCCAGTGACTCCGTGCAAGAACCTTCGCTTTCATTTTGCTCTTGTGATGTTAAACCCAGTGGCTTTAGGGCCTACTCTTGATGATTGTGGCAAATGGAGTGGAAAGAATTAAACGCCCGGTTTTTAAGATTTCTGGTTCAAAAGTTTTCCTTTAAACCTTTAGAAAAGGATAAAGAACACGTCTGATAGAAGTCTGCAAGTCGTTGATATACTGGGAGAACCGAGCAAATGTTGTGTGAGCACTCTTGGTCTAAGAGTTCCTATCTCATGGGCTAAAGAAATGAGCAGACACTTCACAGAAGAGGATCTACAAGCAATCAACAGATAGATGAAAAAATGTCCAACATCTCTAGTAATAAGAGAAATGCAGGGGATATAGCTCAGTTGGTAGAGTGCCTGCCTCGCAAGCACAAAGCCCTGGGTTCAATCCCCAGTACCTCAAACAAAAAAAAAAAAGAAAAAATTGGGGGCTGGGGACATAGCTCAGTTGATAGAGTGCCTGCCTTGCAAGCACAAAGCCCTGGGTTCAACCCCCAGCACCTCAAAAAAAAAAAAAAAAAAAAGAGAGAAATGCAAATCAAAACTACCCTAAGATATCATCTAACCCCAATTAGAATGTCTATTATCAAGAATACAAGCAACAATAGGTGTTGATGAGGATGTGGGGAAAAAGGTACATTCATACATTGCTGGTGGGGTTGCAAATGGTGCAGCTACTCTGGAAAGCAGTATGGAGATTCCTTTGAGAACCATCATTTGACCCAGCTATCCCTCTCCTTGGCCTATACCAAAGGACTTAAAATCTGCATATTACAGTGCTGCAGCCACATCAATGTTTACAGCAGCCCAATTCACTATAGCTAGATTGTGGAACCAACCTAGATGCCCTTCAATAGAGGAATGGATAAATTGGTAATATATACACAATGGAATATCATTCAGCCATAAATAATAATAAAATTATATTTGCAGGTAAATGGATGGAATTGGAGATCATGTTAAAGTGAAATAAGCCAATCCCAAAAAACCAAAGGCCAAATGATCTCTCTTATAAGTGGTTGATAACACATAGCGGGGATGGGGGGGGTGGTTCGGGAAGAATGGAGAAGGGATGGATTGTATAGAAAATGAGAGGTGGGGAGGGGGCAGGGAAGGAAAAATAGAATGACACAAACATCTATACCCTATGTATATATATAAATATGCAAATTGTATGATTCTACTTTGTGTACAACCAGGAAAATGACAGTTGTACTCCATTTGTGTACAATGACCTAAAATTAAAAAAATAAATTGCTCAATTAGAAAGCAACAGAACAGAACGTACTTCATATGGCAGTAAGCCCAGCTATTCCAGAGGTTGACTCAGTAGGATCACAATTTGAAGGCCAGTGAGGGCAATTTATCGACAGCCTGTCTCAGAAAACAAAAGGGACTGACGCTGTAGTTCAGTGGTACAGAGCCCCTGGGTTTGAACACCACTCCCAAGGGGTGACTAGCAAAGAGTGAGGCAGATGTTATTTTGTGAAAAGGATTTTCCTGGTAACCAAGCTAAAGTCAGGGGGACAAATACCATTCTGTTGAGAATTAAAATTCATTTGCAAACAAACGGTCTCTTATTGTGTACTTACTAGACATTTGAAAGTTTTTCCTTTGTAAGACACAACAGGCATACGTAAACTGTAGTAAAAACCTCATTAAAACTTATTCATT
Organism: Glaucomys volans; assembly: GCA_020662805.1. Taxonomy (NCBI): domain Eukaryota; kingdom Metazoa; phylum Chordata; class Mammalia; order Rodentia; family Sciuridae; genus Glaucomys; species Glaucomys volans. The sequence goes on from JAJEJO010052711.1 coordinate 80,844, forward strand.
TATTTGTGGTACTGAAACCCAGGGCGCTTAACACTGAGCAACCTCCAGCACCAGTCCCTACCCTTTTTGGAGATGTCTCAGGTAACTGAAGCTGGCCTCCACTTGCGCTCCTACTCAGCCTCCTAAAGTCACTGAGTTCCCCAGCATGCACCACTAAACCCAGCAACTACTTCCATTTTTATTAGCTCATTAAAAGGCCAATTTAAAAGCATCTTAAAAGAAAATCAGGCTTTGATTCAAAGAAAATTAAGAAACTCTATATTTTCCCAGTCACTGTTTATATACTAGGGAAACTATTAAACAGATTAGAATCCAGTACTGGTGCTGAAATGTATTTAGTCTGATACAGATACAAGGATGAGGGAGAGGGAGCAGAATTAAGAATGTATCAGTGTATTAGGAGAATCAAGCTAGGCTTGCTGTCACTGTCGCAGGCCTGTAATCCCAGCAACCGGAGAACTCCAAGTTCAAGTCTGGTCTCGGCAATTTAGTGAGGCCTCATCTCTGCCACCCAAAAAACCAAAACATGTATGTATGTATGTGTGTGTACAGATAGATAGATACAGATATGGCTGGAGATGTGGCTCAGTGGTAATTCGCCCATGCCTTAAATGCCTGGTACAAAAATAAACAAACCACAGAAAGAACTTTCCCCCCAAATTTGATCAAACTAAAACCCACTTTTGATACCTGGAATTTTTATTTTTTACAAACAGCATCAGGAATCTGTGTAGAAAAAAATCAAGAATATGACTATGATTTTGGTTAACTTATTCATTAATCATTTTCTAATATTAACTAGTCCTAATGTTGTATGTAGTCTATGAATTAAGACAAAGAATTTCACTTTGAGTTCTTTCAAGCAGAGGCATTGGTGGCTAGAGTGTGGAGGAGCAAGGAATACTGACACAAGGTAAATCCAAAATGGCAGGAACCATAGTTAAGACTGGCATGTGAGCTTCCAAGCAGAATCTCTCACATGGTTACCCACTTTTTTGCATTACCTGTTTTTGTTTCCCTTCTCACCAATTGACGTTTTCCTCCCTGTGGAAATCAATTAAGTTTCTCATAAGTTTCACAATTTAAAGTATCTCAACTATAGTCAAAAGGTTTATTCCCCCTGCCCTTCAGCAAATTCTGCAAATACTCTAAATAAAACATGTTGCCATTAACAGTGGACACTCAAACAACATATTAAAATGATCCACAAGTTTAAACTGGGACTGTCCCCAGCAAACCAATAGTCACTGCTGACTTCCCCAGAGGACTCTTCTCATAATCAACTTAATCTTGGCAAATTCCACTCTCTTTACATGGCAAATTGCACTTCGGCCTGCCCAGGCTTCTCTCAAATTCTGTTCTATTCTCTCCCCACCACTGTGGTCTTTGGGGTTTTTATTTTCTCCATGCCCATCACTTTATCTTAATAATCCTAAGCACAAATGGTAGATAAGATAGTGATTTCTTATTATGGTCCCTCTACTGCACTCTACTGGTTTCCTCAGGTTAAGTGGTTATGGCATAAAGAAGTGTAAAGAGTAATTTTATTTTTTGCAAAAAACATTCATGATCACAGAACTGGTCACATATACCAATTTGAAATTAGAAAAAAAAATTACTTTTCCAAAATGCAAGAGAAATAGGGGCAACAATAACCCAAACTGGCTTTAGTAAATGTGTAAATCCAGTAATTTTGTACTATAAAGAAAACAACAGTCTCCAGGAACTGAGGCTTATGTTTTGCTTTAAATTTTTCTTTTGTTAAAAAAAAAAAAATATGACATCTCCAAAAAAAGCAAGCAGTCACAGAATGATGTTCCTACTCATCTGCCCCTTAACTGGCTTAAAGGATAAAGAAAATAATCTCAAGCAAGATACAATAGGTAAAAATGAAAAATTCCTGTTCAACAGCCCAAGGCAATCACTGACTTCTGCATCAGTTGTATAAATCTGACAAGTTTTCCTTAACTTTAAAATATGCCAGATTAGACTGATGAGGCATTTTTGGTATAAAACCCATGGGATTATGTATTAGTTAAACCTGTACAATGTACCCATCAACTTTTGTTTTGTTGTTGTTTAAAGTAAGAGACCCACTATGACATTTGCTTTTGCAAACTTCAGGTCGTATTGTGTTTTCCGAAAAGTAACTACATATAAAACTTATGTTGAGATAATTGCTTTAATAATTATTAATCCTAGTTTCAAACAAGAGCATAAAGGAGTTCCTTTGAATTTTCTTTTGTAATCAAGTACCCTTTACTAACATCACAAAGATGTATATTCCTTCCTTCATTTATTTATTGAATGTCTACTATGTGCAAGGCACTCACCCATGGCTTGACAGACTGCATTCAAATACAAAAAATCATTAGAGCCCTTCCAAATCAGTGTCAGAACACTTTGGAAAAGGTCATGGAGTGGCCAAAATGAGGTAAACATATACTAAACAGAAAACACTGTAAAATGAGACCTCTGTGGGATGATACTCTTTTAGGAAGAATTCTTCATTACAAAGTTTTCCTTTTGTCAATGCCTTCCTTCTATATTGTTACTAAACTCAAAACTGATCATTTCCCTTTTTTTTTTTTTTTTTTTTTTTTTTTTTGTTATCAGGGATTGAACCCAAGGGCACTTAACTACTGCACCACATCCCCAGTCCATTTTTATTCTGAGAGGAGGTTTTGCCAAGTTGCTTGGGGCCCAAATTGCTGGGGTTGGCTTTGAATTTGTAATCCTCCTACCTCAGCCTCCTGAGCCACTGGGATTACAGGTGTGAGCCACCACATCTGTATTTTTTTTTTCCTTTTTTAAATAAACCTTTGGGGGGGGGGGGTAACCTTTGTTGTACTTGTCTGGATAAACAGAATTTTAGCACCACAAAAGGGGGAAAATGTCTGGGTTCAAAGTGCCTACAACACCAGACTGTGTAAACTAAAAGCAACTGTGTAAACTAAAAGCAACAACCTGATGGATCTGTTCTAAGGGAGCCAGAGAGCCAATGATGAGGAAGTCAGGAAGAATGGTCCTACAAAATAGGCTTGTCCACCTGTGGCTGCTGAAAGTCTAGTTGTGGAGTTCCTGGGCATAGAACATCACAACCACTGCTTTCTTCAAGACAGACCTTGGCAGGTCTTCTCTCCTCCCTTGGAAGCCAGTATCTAAGGATTGTGACCATTGAGCATCTCCTATGTGTCTTATTTTGTCATCTATAATATAGTGATAATTATCCACCTCAAAAAGCAGTTGGAGGATTAAAAAAAAAGGAAAGTCCTTAGGCATAACGTAACAGATGCTCAAATAAAGACAAATTGCCTTTATCTTGACCTTCAGAAAAACAGACTTTTTTACCTACACTTAATTGAAAACAGAATGGAACTTCATCTAGTTATCCTTTGCTTACCTGAAGCTTCCAGATGTATTTTATATTCAACACAATTTGATACTTTTAATTCACATATAAATCTTTTACTTTACCAGACATTATTCTGATGCCCAGGTACCCATTTTTACAACCCGTCCTTTTCCTGACAATAAAGCATGTTATGGCATATTTTTCATATTACAGTCTATTTATGTCCTTGTCACATCCAGCCTTCAATTACTTTTTTAAAAATTTAACTTTTTTGATAAGAAAAGGTAACCCAAAAAATTTCCCTTCTGGGTAGATAATCTGTTCACCTAGCAGAAGGAAATGGTCCTATTAATTCAGGATGTTAAAATATTTAAATGTGAGAGTTTCATATATAGGCACACACATCTCCACAAATAAGCAAATTTGAAATGTAGGAGGTAGCATACAATGTAAGTTGAAAGCAAACAATACTTCTCTCTAAAGGTGAGCCCCGACATTAGTGAACAAGCATCCTAATACATCACAATTTCCAATTTACATAAAAAGTTTCGACCCCTAAAACAACTGTATATGACTTGACTATTGATAAGACAATTTTCACCAAAGAAATCAGTAGGAAAGAAATGATATCCCTTGACCCAAAGACAATCTTTTCGTAATGCCCCAAATTGGGGTATCAAACAGCTGAAATGTTTATTTTGCAATAGAGAAATAAATTTAAAGTTGCCTATAGGTAGTCACTGACGAGAGGATATAGTGTTGAAGTATGGTTGATGAAATATGCTTACTTTTTTTTTTTTTTTTTTGGTGGTGCTGGGGATTGAACCCAGGACCCTGTGCTTGGAAGTCAAGCACTCTACCAACTGAGCTATATCCCCAGCCCTACATATTTTTTTCTTAGGCAAAATCAGCAGCAACCTGGAATAATTTAGATTTATTATGGGAAAACTGCTAATTTATCCTCTGTAACAATAAGGCTGAAAACATCCCAGAGTCAAATCAGTCTTATCCAGGTATATGAAGAAACAATCCTTGGGCAAAAGGTTTCAAAAGCATTACTATTGACAATAGGCAAACTAAAAAGGATTTTGATTAGTTAGTGACAATATAAAGTGTTCCACTAAGAATTCTATCTCTTCAATCTTTCCTTTATATCTACCACCTTCACCTTCCCTGGTATTTTTCCATGCAACCATTACCTAACTGCTGGTCCTTCAGATATCAGGTGCTTTTACACCCCAATTCTCTGAATACTTTTCTCCCTCTACCAAAGTTCTCATTACAAAGAATATACTTTCAAAGTTTGGAGCGTAGGAAGGAGGAAAACCACAACCGCTTTCCCTTATCAGCATATAAAACTACACGAATTTTCTTCTGTTGAAATCAATAGACTTCTGTAATGAGCAACACACTTTTGTGATAAAAATATTCAATAAATCAAACTAATAGAATCTTCCAGAGAAACAAAATAGGATTTACAATTACCCCTTAAAATGCCATTTCTATTACCAAAAAGGCTGCTTCATCAATAAGTGCCAGCACAAGTGAATTTATGCTGTGATGTAACTTTAGTCAATTTCAATTTTTATACTTAAAAAAATAAAAGCTTAGTTCAGATCTTAAGGTTCATGAACTTTTAGGACCAGGAGTAAGATAAATTCTTCTGTTTTAAACAAACAGATCACATCAGTTAAACGGACTTTCTTTGTTTTAATTCATTCACTGAGATACCTGCAATTGTTAGCAAAAATTCCCACCACACACTACTCTAACATGGTGAGACACTGGTGTGCTTTATATTCTTTTCCATTCAAATTGGTTTATAAAATGAAAAAAAATTAACTATCCAATAAAAGATACATAATTTAAAACATCCTGTAGAAATGACGTTACCAGTAATTTACAATTTAAAAAAACTCAGCCACCAAAAAAAAAAAAAGCTAAAAACAAGATTTTTACTCTGAATCAGTGCTTCTATTATTCTTCTGAAAGAAGTTATATTTTAATGTGATGTAAAGGCAACATTGAAAGTTCTTCTTTAAATTAACCACCTAATTTATCCCTAAAATTACAAAGAATCAAAGTCTTTTACAAGTCAAGTGCAGTAAACTAAAATGTTCTCTCAGCACAAAGCAGCACTAGAAAAAGTAACAGTATAGATGGGAGTTGACTAGTTTTGCTGTGGCTGCTCCATCAATAACAACAGACATCAGACGGTATCCATCCCAGAGCACAGACACAACTACAGACTAGAGGCGAAGAACGCGTCACTCTTGGCTGATAAATGTCCTTTGTCTTTGAATCTTTCTAGTTTGAATGAAGTGGGCTTTTAAAAGTTTAAATCAGGTCACATAAGTTGGCTGCTTAAATAACATCATGATGAGGTATGAAAGCTCTGAGTATCTCCTACATTCAGCAGGACTTATCAGAGAAGTATAATAGCTTGTCAGGGGCAACTTCCAGATAGTTTTTACACTTTGGGGTTATGAATTCTAGAAGAGGATAAGTCTAAAGAGGTTTAAAAGGGTATGCTCTGAAACAGAAGTCAGCAACTTTTCCTTCAGAATTCATTTTGAACAGAATCATCAAAAAATCTTCTCTGATAGTGTATCCCAACATTGAGTCAAGATGGCCAACTAGCACCGAGAAGTCGTATTGAACTCAGTTGCAGTTATCTTGGCAATTAAGCTTATTTTTTCATTCCAGTCCAAGCACAAATGTGGATCAGTGAACACAGTACTGGAAGCGCCATTTGCAGGTATAAGATTGCAGTCATCATTAAATGAGCCAGAAGGTGGACACCATTTTTATTTGGGGTGGGGGGGAGTAGGTACTAGTAGATGAAATAAAATGATTAAGGAACAATGAGGTTATTAAAAAAAAAATCACTGCCCTTATTTGGATTAAGCAGGTCATGTTGAGAAGATGGTTATTTTTCTTAAGAATGCTACATTACAGGGATCATATATGCAGCAGGAATATATCAGAATCAAGCTGCACTTGACTAAAAAAAGATCCGTAAGTATCCTTTAAAAGTATGTGTTATCTGCCAGTCACAGGGGGAAAAGCACCTAGGGTGAACTCCAAGTTACTAAGGACCTTGATCAGGACCACAAAGCCTGAAATATTCGTTGTAATGCAGAAACACAGCCTCTAGTCATTATGGGTTGAGTCTGAGAAAACTGGAGGGTTCAGGTTCTACTTTTTATTTTTTCACTCAATTACAGGATATGTTTTTTGATTACTAAGGATTCTAAATCTTCATACCAGCATTAGAACTGAACCACTTCCAAATCCTAAGTCACATAAGACCAAAGAGAAGCAAAAGCCATACAAATTAATATGTGCTTCTCTTTTTTTCTGCTTTAAGGGAATCTGCAAACCAGTATCACATTTAAGAGTCAAAGTGTTAATTCTTCAGCATTCCTGACAACTAGAAAGCATTCACTGAAGGCTGAAGGTGAGGAAGTGGATGGTTTAACTTTAATATCTGAAGAATGGTGCCAATAGAGGAAAGAAAACCATCCAGTCTCGGTAAGGATTAATGCAAATTTGGCTAGAAAAAGCCACTAGGTAATCCAAGGGTTCACTGTGGAAGAACTCATGAAAAGTACTCTGAAGTATACACAACAGATCTAAACATCTCCCTTATCACAAGTAGTTGTGTGAAATTCAAGATAAAGGTTTTAGTTTTATCTTTTAATGTCAGTATTTTTTCCCCCACTTTAAAGGGAATGAGGAAGAGTCCTCTTTTCTTCCCCACAAAAAAGGGAGCCACATTAATATGTATATATTCCCAGGACTCTAATATAAGTGAGGATCTCCAAAGCCTAGGGATTTTTCCATAAGAGTGGGCCATTCTGGTTACCCTTTTATTACAAGGGTATTTCACCACAGAGAGCCAGAGGTTTTCCAGATGTGTATAAGAGAGCAGGTGCGCAAGGCAAGCAAATGAGCGCAAACAGTATTATGGAAAACATTTGAGAAGTTAGCTCCATGAGGACTGTGGGCTCCACAAGAGGACTCGACTGGGTAGCCTGGTCTGACACAGGAACATGAAAGCAGAGTATTGCTTCAAAGCTGGAAACCTTCCATAGGAGCCTCACACTGCTGGAAGATGTACTGCTGCTGGCTAAGGTCAACCTGGGGAGCAATGCTGCTGTCCTCATCTTCGGTCCCAAAGTAATGCTCAATAAGATCAAAGGCCTTCTGGTAGATCTCTTGGTTTTCATGACTCTGTAAGAACTCAATTTTATCCAAACCTAGAACAAAGAATAAAGGAAAATTTTTATTGGAATTGCCAATAAACCTTGAAATAAATGAAGATTCTCTACTTATATTTTATAAAAGCATTGAAATAGTTGCTAAAATTATATCTAAAAGCTAATTTTATGAACTGACTTAATACAGATGTAAGCAATATCCACTCAGTAGAAAGAGCAATTTTCTTAACAGTCATCACATTCTCCAGTACCTAGCAGTATTAATGCTTTTATCAGACTGCATCTATGATTTAATTAATTCTTGGCTACAACCTTCTTCAGTCAAAGCATCTTACCATAAGCTTCTTCAATCAAAGCACAGTAAGGGTTAATGCCAGTGCCATTTCTTTTGGCTTCTTGCTCTCCAAGCCTCAAGATGTTTTCCAAGCCATTAAGGGCAACCTGTACAATCTTAGAGTCCATGACGGTAAGGAGATCACAGAGCGGCTTGATACAGCCCAGTTCTACTAGGTACCTAAATTAATACAAAGGACAATTTAGTCAAAACAAACTTTTTGAATCTGTAAAACTGTTATGAAACTGGTGAGTCATCCTCAAACTGACTATAGAGATAAAAACAGATATCCAGTCAATTATACACTTTACCACCAAAAAAGTTATAAAAAAATTAACCAAAACTAGTTCTCCATTTTTTCTCTTCACAATTTGTGGACTCCGAGAAATAGAAATTCTTTAAAGCTCTGAATATAAGAAACTCATGAAAACAGCATAGTTTTGATAGACTGATGTCTTTTTGGTACTATAGGAAGCCATACTTTCAAAACATGATACACTTGGTTCTAAAAACAGCACAAACCCAGGAGGCCAAATAATTCCAATGTGATTAGAACTTTACTAAATTGTGAGTAGACTATGGGAAGAATATAACAAATGTAGAGAGGACTCTTGAGCTAGTATCGTTTCTTTAATTCAGGCAGAATTTAACATGCATTCAAGATTAACTGTAATGGAATCAAGACACAACATCACAGCCATGGCAGATATTAATGCTATTTTTGTATCATTCTGGTTTCTCAAGTTATGTATAGGAGGCAGAGAAAATGGTGTTCTGTGGATGTGAACAGTGTCATTTTGGAACCTACTGCCAGTGCACTCTACTACTTTCTACTTTCTTTCTCACATCGCTTTGTATTTTTTAAATTTCAAAAACATACAAAAATTGATCTCTACCCAGGCAAACCAAAAACAGAAAAGGGAGGAAGATGATAACAAAATTACTAATATTATAAAATAAAGAGCATTATTACTGATGCCATGGACATTAACAGGATAATAAAGAAATAATACAAATAACTATGCCCACAAATTTGATAGCTTAGATGATGAAATGGACCAATTTCTTGAAAGAGATTATCAAAACTCACACAAGGAGAAATGGGTAATAGCAATAGACTTATATGTATTAAAAGAAACTGAATCAATAATTAACCCTCCAAAATAGAAAACACTACAATGAGATGATTTCACTGATGAATTCACCCAAATATTTAAAGACAAAATATTAGTATTCTACAATCTCTTCCAGAAATCAGAAGGAGAGGAACATTTAACTCACATTCCTAATAAATTATTTTCCTAATAAACTAAACAGACGTTGTAAGGAAAAATTATAAATCTCTACTAAAGCCATAAATGCAAAAATCCTCAACAAAGTATTACCAGATAAAATCCTGCAATATATAAAAAGAATTATACATTAAGTGGGATTTTTTTCCCCCCAGGTACGCAAGGTTGACCAAACATTTAAAAAAAAAAAAAAAAAAAAAGTTATACATCCCATCAACATATGGTCACTTCAATAGATGCAAAAATTCTGTAAAAATCTTACAATCGTTCATAATTAAAATGTTAAAGATTCAGCAAAATAAGAATAGAGGAAAATCTGTTAATTTGATAAAGAACCTCAAAAAAAAAAATGCACAGGTAACACCATACTTAATGATGAGAAAGACTGAGAACATGGCAAGGATGCACTCTCTCACCATTGCTACTCAACACTGTACTGGAAGCCCTAGCAAATGCACTTATTTAAAAGATGGGGGCAGGGGTGGACAAGAAAAAGTTAAACTGGGAAGGAAGAAATTATCTTTGTTTCCAGATGTTACCAGTATCTATGCAGAAAACCCCAAAGAACTGCAGGGGATCAAAAACCTCCCATTCTAACAGGCAGTTATGGTAAGGTCGCAGAGTACAAGGTTAATAAAATTCAATTCTTTTTCTACATACTAGTAATGAACTGGAATTTGAGATTTAAAACAGTATCACTTATAGTAGCCTTGAAGTGCCAATCTGACAAAATATGCATACGCTCTATTAGGAGGAAAACATCAAAATTTTAAGACCTAAATAAAGAAAGAAATTCTCCATTCTCATGGACCGAAGACTCAATGCTGTTAAAATGTCACTTCTTCCCACTTTGATCTATAGATTCAATATAATAATCCCAATCAAAATTCCAGTAAGACATTTGATAAATACCAACAAGCTGATTCTAGAAGTTTATATAGAAAGACCAGGGCTGGGGATATAGCTCAGTTGGTAGAGTGCCTGTCTCACACACACAAGGCCCTGGGTTCTAATCCCCAGCACCGCAAAAAAAAAAAAAAAAAAATATATATATATATATATATATATATATATATATAAAGACCAAAGACCAAAATAGCTACACAATATGGAAGAACAAAGTTGGAGGACTGACAATTCCCAATATGCCCCCAAAAAGTAAAAAGATGATCACATAAGAAAAAATTTAGTCAATCTTGGATGTGGCAATTAAGTTTTGGTACAACACCAAAAGCTTAATTCATGGAAAGATAAAGATTGATTAATCTAGACTTTATTAACATTAAAATTTTCTGCTCTGTGAAAGATGCTGCTATACCATGGTATTGGCACCAAAATAGACAGGTAGACCAAGGGTACAGAACAGAAGATACAGAGACAAACCCACATAAGTATGGTACAATTATCTCATACTAGACAAAGGTGCCAAAAACATGCAATGGAAAATGCAACAAATGGTGCTGGCAAAACTGGAAATCCATATGCAATAAAATGAAATTAAATCCCTATCTCTCACCCTATACAAAACTTGACTCAAAATCGATCAAGGATCTAGGAATTAGACCTGAGACTCTTTGCCAAATAGAAGAAAGAGTAGGCCCAAATCTTCTTCATATTGGCTTAGGACCAGACTTTCTCAACATGACCACCAGGGCGCAAGAAATAAAAGAATCAATAAATGGGACAGATTCAAACTAAAAAGCTTTATCTCAGCAGAAGAAACAATAAAAAATGTGAAAAAAGAGCCTACAGAGTAGGAAAAAATCTTTTCCACACACACTTCAGACAGAGCACTGATCTCCAAAATTTATAAAGAACTTACAAAACTTTACACCAAAAATGCAAAGAGCCCAATCAATAAATGGGCTAAGGAACTGGGCAGACACTTCACAGAAGAGGATATACAGGCTATTAATGGGGGGGGATAGGAAAGAATGGAGGAAGTATGGATGGTGTGGAAGAAAATGGGACGGGAGGGGGTGGGGGAAGGAAAAATAGTAGACTGAGACAGACAGCATTACCCTATGTATATGTAAGATTATATGAATTGTGTGAACCTACATTGTGGGAAAAAAAAAGATACATTTCCTGCTGTATAATTATATCAAAATGGGTTCTACTGTCATGTAGAAATTAAAAAGAACCAATTTAAAAAAAAAAAGAAAAGAAAAAAACTCATTCAGATCTCAAAAAAAAAAAAAAAAAGATGCTGTTATAAGAATTAAAAGACAAATCACAGACTGAAAGAAAAGAGTTGAAAACACATACCTAATAAAAGACTGGTATCCCAAATATACAAAGAACTCTCTAAACTCAACAATAAGAAAAATAAGAAACTCAATTAAAAAATGGTCAAAGGCCGGGTGTGGTGGCTCATGACTGCAATCCCAGCACTTGGGAGGCTGAGACAGGAGGATTGCAAGTTCAAAGCCAGCCTCAGCAACTTAGGGAGGCCCTAAGCAACTCAGTGAGACCTTGTCTCTAAATAAAATACAAAATAGGGCTGGGGATGTGGCTCAGTGGTGGAGTGCCCCCGGGTTCAATCCCCAGACCAAAAAAAAAAGAAGAAAGAAAGAAAAAGAAAAGAAAAAAAAGGTCAAAGATCTGAATAGACATCATATCCCAGGAAGATAAACAGATGGCATATTAAGATATGAAACAATCTTCAATATCCTATCATGTGACATTATGGAACTAACAAAACAACATGCCACTACATACCTATTAGGAATGACTAAAATCCAAAACACTGACAATATCTAATGCTGACAAGCACAGGGAGCAACAAGAACTCTCACTTATTGCTGATGGGAATGCAAAATGAGATAGCCAGTTTGGAAGAAAACTTGGCAATTTCTTAATAAATTTCTTTTATCAGTGATAAAGTCAGTTTGGTTTCTATAATTTGGACTAATATTTTTGTAATAATGATTCAAGATAACGCTTCACCTGGGTAAGATGAAACTGCTAGAAAACTGGTAATTCACTTCATTATTATAAACATGCTGAATTTTAAAAGGGAACTGTAGCAATTCTACTCTTCTCTAACATAGCAAAATACTCCCAAAGAACTTTCTAATGAAAGACAGCATGGTATTTTAGCAATGTTTTAGAAGTACATGTTTAATTATTTTCATTACGAAAATGCATCTGGTATAGAGGCAATGAAAATTACTTTGGGTTATTACTATCTGTGATGGTTCACTTAAAATCACACTATGCTGCGTCAGAGTTTGAAAAAGACCTAAGAAAGATATTTATGCTCTTGAAGACAATTCAAAGTCTTCATTGAATAACCTATCCATAATGAACTTTACCAAAATAGCTATCTGTATAAATAATCTGTTTGGAGTTCTATTATTTCAGGTACATATTTTTTATCTTCTCTACCTAAAGAATTTCTGCAATTTGTTAAGAGTAATTTTTATTTAATAATTTCAAAAAGAGATTCTAAGCCTTTGTTGAGTGCATAAATCTAATCCACACACCAACAATATAAAAGTAGTTATGTTTGTCTGGTATCACTTATAAGAAAAAGTGGAGAATGCTTTTGACATTCCTTGGAACCATCTTCCCCTCATCTGAATTCCCCATTAGTAAAGCTAAGGCAAGTTGGGCATGGTGGCTCACCAGGTACTTGGGAGGCTGAGACAGGAGAAGAGCAAGATCAAGGCCAGCCTGAGCAACTTAAAATCAAAGCATTTTTAAAAAGTATTTTAAAAGGGCTGGGAATGTAGTTCAGTGGTAGAGCACTTGCCTAGTATGCTCCAGGCCCTGAGTTCAATAAGGAAGAAGGGAAAGGGGGGCATAGAGGTTCCATTTTTCTCTACACCACTGTTCATTTTCTTTCATTGGATGTTCAGAACTTAACATTTAATTGCATGATGCGCCTTTGAACAACAGATTCCCATCTTTATTTATGCCTTCTCTACAGACTAAGATTATAAATTACTATGAAGGAAACCATTTAAGTCTCAAGTAAAACAAATCTCTCTTCTTAGTGAACACCAAAACACTCTAGAAGACATTTCCCTCCACTAAAAATGGTATTTTATTCTAAAACATATCTCTATTTTAAGTATGATCTAATTCTACCATTAAGACATCTGAAGTAGAAATAGCAAGAACTGGGCTATTATAGTTGGGTTCTGAGTTCTACAAGTAATAACCAAGACTATCTAAGATGCTTTTGACCAAGAAAGTCCAGAGCAGGCTAAAGCTCATCTCTTAGTATTTCTATTGCATCAAACCTTGACTATGCCTTATTTCTCTTATCCCAGAATTATTTTCAGCAAAAAGAATGAGACAAGGGTAAGAAATTAAATATACATGAGTCTAATTACACACTGAGAACAATCATCCAAAGGGCCAGAATTAAGCATTCTTATTTAATATGATCATCTTTCACCTTATTCCTCAAATGTACTCAATTTTTCATTCTAGGTAATATTAGGGAGGGAGGGATGTAAACAGAGCAATAGTTTTTAATTTAGTAAGATGCTGGTTAGTACTTACTTGATCTGTTCAGCTGATCCTCCAGAAGTTGCATTTGTGATGGCCCAAGCAGCTTCTTTCCTTGTTCGAAACTCAGCAGTTTGCAATATACTAATAAGGGCTGGAAAGATGTTGGCATCTATCACAGTCTGAAATTGAGAAAAAATTAAAATTGGAAAATTTAAGTTGAAAAGAAAATAAGATTTGTAAAAATATTCCTAATGCTAATTATAACTTTTAACTTTGTTCTACTAATGACACCCTTCCTCTGTTAAAACTAAACTGGAAGGGGACTGAGGATGTAGCTCAGTGGTAAAGTGCCTACTACCCAGCATGTATAGTACCCTGGATTCAATGGTTCAATTCCCAGCACCACACACACACAGAGTGGGGGTGTAACTCAGGGGTAAAGTCCTCCAGGGTTCGTTCATTATTCCTATCAGGCTACACCTTAGTGCCATGGATGACACCCTCTGTGGAGTCTAAAACCTTAAAATCACCCAGTTTCTCCCTGAGTTCTTTTAATTGTCCTTTCTTCTTGGACCCAATGTAATGATTTATAAAGTTTGATTTTTCTGTTCCTCTGCTACTCTCATCCCTCTACTTCATCCATTCCTATTGGTATGCTGCTAACTCTCCAGTCTTTGCTTGTCATTGAAGCTCCAGCCCAGGGTAGCCAGCAACTTACTTAAACACATCATCTGTCCTTTCTATCAGGTCTCCATTTAAATGTCTCTAGTTCACAAAGGCTATTTATTTATACATCCATTCTAAATTCAATCAGTTACCCAAGTTTTCTTTTCATTCTTACTTTAAAACACTCCAAGGCTGTCTTTTTCCTTTAGGATCACTGTCACCATCATAATCCAAGCCACTACTCCCAATGAAATTACCAGAATTCCCTTATTTGTACTTGTAATTTATCCTATTATTAGGACAGAATACTTTTATTCAACCCCACTTAAGATACTAACACTAACGTCATTTACCCCAAATTGCTTTCTTCATGTTCCACATTGGCTTAAAAACCTAAAGTAGGGCTGGGGATGTAGCTCAGTTGGTAGAGTGCCTGCCTTGCAAGCACAAGGCCCTGGGTTCAATCCCCAGCACCGTAAGGAAAAAAAAAAAAAAAAGAAAAAAAAAAAACCTAAAGTATATTTCCATAATTTCTCCCAATCAAGAAACTGAGAAGTGGCATAGGTGGTGGTAGCCCATCAACTACAGCTGTATATAGACACACTATAAATGGCTACAGCTATGAATTTCAGGCCCTAATTCAGTCTTCTGGGGATGATTAATGATGCTTTCCTATTCAGGAACATTTTCTATTATACCAGTGAAGGAAGTCAGCAAACTTTAGTGGAAAGATACCTAATCCTAGTCCTGTCATTTACTGGAGATGTTCTTGAGGACACTATGATATTTCATGGAGCCTCAGCTTCATCATTTACTTTACTTTTATTTTTATTGATACATAATAATTATATATATTCATGGTTTAGAATGTGATGCACCAATACACATAATAATTATGAAATGTTGGATTAGATGACCTCTATGATTCCACTCAGTTCCAAGCCTCTAAATCTGTACTCCAAGCCACTTTTGCAGCCTTGATCACAGCTCATGCTCAAACATTAGCCCACTGCTGATCTTCCTCTCAGGTTACTCTCCCAGTGACAGAAAAGCAAAAGTAAAGGATAGATAACCATTTAAAGAAAAACAGGTCTCCAAAGGATCAAAAATTGAAATAATCTAATATAGGGTTCCACTGGAAAATAACTATTTTACTCGGCAAGAATAAAGCCAATCTGGGAGGATGAGGCAGGAGGATCGTGAGTTCAAAGCCAGCCTCAGCAACTTAGCGAGGCCCTAAGCAACTCAGTGAGACCCTTTCTCTAAATAAAATACAAAAATAGGGCTGGGGATGTGGCTCAGTGGTCGAGAGCCCCTGAGTTCAATCCCTAGTACCAAATAATAATAATAATAATAAAAATAAATATAATAATAATAATAATGCCAATCTGTGAAACGTAAAGTACTTTAAAAACATTTCAAAAATATAAGATACTTTTTCCTAATCTTCGGTAAGTCATCAAATATTAAAGACAAAGGGGCAAAACAAGAAAATTTTCAAAAGAATAAGCATTTCTAAGCTAGGAAAAAAAAATAAGCAGACTACGAAATAGCAACAGAAGTTAGTGATTTTCAGAGCAATACTAAAAACATGTACTTTAAAGGCTGAATTTAAAAAAACAATAACTTACCAATCAATAAAAGTATAAGAAATAAAGGTGCATGAGATTACCTGGATCTGTGCCCTATTTCCAGCTGTGATATTAGATATTGTCCAACATGCTTCCTTTTTGATAGATTCCTTTGGACTACTCAGCAAATGCAATAAACTCTGAAGAGCTGAACAATTCAAAATTACCTAAAAGGAAAAGTTGAAAACTTTTTAACTTATTGTACTGTTCCAAATATAAGTAAATCCTTGAACTCACAAAGCTTATTTTAGGAAAAATAGAGACATAGAAATAACATCTCCCCTTGATATCTTAAAAATAAGTAACTTTCTATACATAAAAACATACTTACTATTAGTAAAAATTAGTTTCTAAGACTATTAAACTAGATTCATTGTACACATTCACAACAACTAAAATCATACTTAAAACACAATAATGTCAGTATTACTAATTATAATAGGATTACTCATTTACCCCATTTCTATAGCTAATTCTTCTGGATGGGTAAACATAGTAAGTGACAAGAAAAGTAGTCTCAGATTTTGAAATCTTCTGCTAACTATCTACCTTGCAGTCAATGAACCAATACATACTTAATGACATCTATCAAGTTCTTTAAAGGATATGAGGATTAAAAAAACATGGCAACAGGTACCAAACAGCTCACAAAGGCAAGGGAGGTAAGACAAACACACATGGAAAAAGGAGGCCTATGCTACTAGAAACTAAAATACAATCATAAAGTTATGATCAAAATAGTATATGGAAGGCTCAAGAATAAATCACTAAACAAAAGAATAGATATCTAATCCAGAACAAATGCAGGTATTTATAAAGAACTGAGTACAAAATAAAAACAATTTTTTCTTTCCTCCAATGACTGATAGGTTTATTTAATAGGTTAAGAAGCTAAGTAGCTGAAAATCACTTTCAAAAATCAATTCTTAATGCTTGCAATCAACTTAGAGTCAATATTAAAATGAAGGAAAAAAATCCCAACAAAACAGAATAAAGTATCAGTAAATAAGCTGATCTAGGGATGGTGAAAACATTTCCAAGTATAAAGAAGTTATAAGATAAAAATAAAAATTTCACTGAGTAAAATTTCTTTCATGTCAAAAACCATAGGAAAATTTAAAATGCATACCCTACTACACAATGTGAAAAAACACTTCCAACAAATAAAGAGGGTTGCTATCTTCACTATGTAAACTGAAAAGAAAAACCAAAACTTTAATAGAAAATAACCTCACAATAAAAAAAATGCAATTAAACAAAGCCTCCAAAAACAAAATTTTAGTAAAATAAGTCCTTCTAAACATAATTTAGTCATAAATACCTAGAAGCATTTTAAAGACACAATTTTATCCAAATAGTTCTACTTCTAGGATATCTTCTGAGAGGAAATTATAAAGTTTATAACAGAATGTTAAGTGAACACCAGGAAAAGAACAGTATATAAAAACACAGCGATACATAAGATTAATACAATATAAACTCCAGATAATTATGAGTGACTTTCATTTGTTAATTTTTCTATAATGAAAAAAAATGTTTTTTATACTGAATCCATACAAACCTTAAAAAATAATAATAATAATAAAAAAGATAAATAGCAGTATAACAGATGCCACAAAGCAATTTTTAAAATGCCAAAAAGTGGTCTGGAAAACAAACATGTCAGAATTAAACAGATCACTTCAAGAATAGTCAAGAAAAAAACTTCATAAACGGGGTGGGGACCATGGAATGCACATAAGGTTTCAGAAGCCAAGAAGAGGAAGGATGCTGCATTTAAAAGCTAGAAATAGAAAAGCCTGTACTACAAACTACCATAAGAGCAAAAGAACAGAGAACCCATGACAGTGCACACCTGTAATTTCAGTGGCTCAGGAGGCTGAGACAGGAAGATCCTAAGTTGAAGGCCAGCCTCAGCAACCTAGTGAGGCTCTAGGTAACTTAGTGACACCCTGTCTCAAAATAAAAAACAAAAAGGCTGGAGATGAAGCTCAGTGGTAAATTGCCCCCGGGGTTAAATCCCCAGTACTCCTACCGAAGGCCCAAAAAAAGAGAATAAAAGAACAGACAAGTAGTAGGAATACTATTAGTTCTAAAGCCTAATTAGAAAGAATAAGAAGGTCCTTCATCTCATAGCCATTAAAGAAGCTCACTGTTTCTAAGAGTAAAATAAATGATGTCAACGAGACTATTTTAGGAAAGATGAAGCTATTATTAGAGGGAATAACAAAGTAACCTGGGAGAATAGGAAGATAAATCAGATGGGCACATCAAAAACCTTTGTATGAAAAAGGAAAAAATAGCTCTGTGAAAGGACAAGTACCAAAATAAGGTAATCATAGTGGATCTAGCAACAGTAAGAATGAACAAGACTTGGGGTGATTTGCTATACAAAGTATATAGAGAAAAGACACCAAATGAGACTGCAAAGTTTAGAATTTATCAAAATAGGAAAAAAATCAGGACTTGGAACTTGCTTTGGAGAAGGAAAGACAATACACTGAGACAATATGAGATGTAAAAACAGAAAAATTTAACAAGTCTGGAAACATGGGACAGGAACTTGAAAGGGGTCAAAATTAGATGTACAGATTCAGAACTTCATTCCATTCAATAAATATTTTGAGTCCTTAAACAAATGAACAAGATTAACAGTCTACCTCTAACATCTTATAACCCAATAATTTGACAGTTACAATACAGTGTGATTAGTGCTCTAATAAAACAAGAAGCAACTAACTGAGGAGTGTGGAGTCAAAACTTCCCAGAGAAAATAGCATTTATCAAGATGTGAGAAATGAGAAAACCTTACTTAGCAGAGTGTGGGTATGTATGAGGTGGCAGCCCTGGCATGGGTGGGCAATGAAGACAGGTGTCCCATGCACAAGGAAGAAAGTATCAAAGCTCAGAGATGAGAGTTCAAAAACAAACATGGCAGGAACATAAGAGTATGCAGTGGGAGGGGAAGATGTAGAAACTTTTTTCGGGGGGGCTAACGGAATAAACCTAGGGATTCACAGACAAGAAGCAATCACTCCACTACTGAGCTACATCCCTAGAAACTTTAATTTTTGAAAAGTAAATACACTGGTATGGTTCCAAACTTCAGGAAGTATAAAAAACTAAATAGTTAAAAGACACTTTTCTATTCTTGTACCCAAAACACCCACTTCTCTTCGGAGATAACCAATGTGAGTTTCCTGTATTTCCTTCCAGAGAAATTTAATTCAATCAACCATATATTCTTTTCTTCTTCTCTAAAATATCTAAACTAAGCACTGCAAGGGATATGAGATGGAATAACAGGACTTAGAAACTGATGACAGGTGGAGGAGAGGAAAGCATCAAGTTGCTGCCCAGGTTTCTGGGATGAACAACTGTTTGTGCCATTTACCACCACAGAAAACAGAAGCAGAGGTTTGGTACACAGTTAGAAATTAGTTCCTTTGTGGACAGAATGAATTAGAAATGGATATATAACATATGAAAGACACTTAAAACAAATCTAAACTCCTTAATGTTACAAATTAGGAAAAGTAAAAACATGAAATGCTTTGCTAAAAGTTGGAGCCAGTTAAGAGCAAACTAAGGCAAAGACATAATTCCCAATTCTCAATCCATGCACATAAAAGTGATCACTGAAATTATAAATGAGGTCTATGAATGAGGCTGAACAACCACACCCTAGAGAATGCATACAAACAAAAAAAATCAGGAAAAATATTTTGGTTAGAAGGAATAAATGGCTAATGAAGCAAAGAACAAAATTCCAACACCAAAGAAGACTAAGATAATTTAAAGATAATTTAAAGTCATCATATCATTAATGCATCTGAGACATCTGAAAGAAAAATGGCTAAAACAATCCACTGAGAATGTGTCTTAATGTCAAAGTTGAATGGATATTAGGAACTAGGAGCAAGAACATTCCTTTCACAGGAGACATATGTACAAATGGAGGCATCTATCAGAAAAGATGATGTTAAAATTAAAGAAAAAGATGCTACTACAGGCTTCTGATGTTCCCCAAAATCATTTCAAGTACAAGTAGAAGGAAACAAATCTGCCCAGCCAAATAAAATCTTTATTAGAGGTGAATACAAAATTGTTATAACAGGTCAACATATATATTCAAAGTTTTGAGAGTAGATGCCAAAAGCTAACATTTCAAACAAACATTAGCAAAAAAGTATCAGTTCCCCCCAATAATATGGAATTAAATATTATAATGGAAACACGATCAGAGTTCAATGTATTGTTTTTGAGGAAAAAAGTTACCACTAATTCATACCTGTGTCTGAATATCATCCCCTGTGACAATGTTTCCCACAGCCCGCAAAGCAGGAGAAACCACTTTATAATCATTATGCCTGCAACCATAAAAAGAAATGTTACAGTTTAGTCAGTAGTTCTATCCACAATCTTTTTTCTTTAGGGCTGAAATCCAAAAGAAATAATTTGTGATAAGATTTCAGAGCAGAAAGGTACTGATGTGATTATTAAGAGAACCCTACCATGACGAAAGAATGTTCTGTGTCCCCTACAATAGCTGTCTTCCCCTGTATTTAGAATTTCTGGAAAAAATTACACAAAAAGTAATCTTTTCCAGGCATTTCATCTCGTGGATTCCAAGTATTCCCTCTCATTCTTTCATATAGGCTTCTCTTCCTCTTTAATTGGTCTTCTATGGTTGCTGAGATAAACAGGGAATAAGATAGATAGATAGATAGATAGATAGATAGATAGATAGATAGATAGATGTTTTTGTTTGTTTGTTTGTGTTCTGGAGATTTAAGCCATAAATGCTTTACCACTGAGCTCTATCCCCAATCCTTTTGGGTTTGTTTGTTTGTTTGTTTGTTTTTAATTTTGGGACCAGGTCTTACTAAGTTGCTTAGGGCTTAAGTTGCTGAGGCTGGCCTCGAATGTGCAATACTCCTGTCCCAATAAATTAATTTTAAAAGGAGGTGAAACTCCACATATCAATAGTTGAATCAATTAAAAAATTTAAAGTGTGAATTCACACTTCAAATACTAAACTCTATTAAAACTACTAAGCTGCCTTACTGGTCAAAAGAAACCCTCCATAAAGCCTATATTAACATATTTGATGACAGATTTATATGTATAAAATAGAAGATAAACATGAAAATAGAAAAACATTAAGTCTGGATTTTAGGGTAAATAAGTCAATACTATTTATCTTTCCTTAAAGGTCCTATTTTCATTCTTCTTGAATGATACTAATCACTCTTTTTAAAACTGTGTCAGAGCCGGGCGCGGTGGCGCATGCCTGTAATCCCAGCGACTCGGGAGGCTGAGGCAGGAGGATTGCGAGTTCAAAGTCAGCCTCAGTAACTTAGCAAGGCCCTAAGCAACTCAGTGAGACCCTGTCTCTAATTAAAATACAAAATAGGGCTGGGGATCTGGCTCAGTGGCCAAGTGCACCTGAGTTCAATCCCTGGTTCCAAGAAAAAAAAAACAAAAACAAAAACAAAAAAAAAAAACCTGTGTCAGTTCTTTCATATTTAAGATTGATGGCTAAAAATAAATGATTAAAATGAACAATAATCTAAAAACTAAAGGATACAAAGGATTACTTCTCAGATTTTGAATGTTTTTTAACTCCTACAACATCATATTGCTTTTAATTCACAATAGCACTACTTTACTGATCTACAACCAGTTGGTGGCCAGTTATAATCCCAGAGTTTTGTGTTCTATACATTATAATTATCTAATCCACTCCATATTCCACGTCTGGGACAATGTCTCTTTACATCTATTTGTACTTCAATTAAATTTCTTGTTGCCTATAACTATACTTTTCCTTCATTGTCTTATCACTCTCCTTTTTTCCTCTATGATCTTAATTAAAAACTTGATTAATATAATCTCAAATAATTATATCACGAGCAAA
Organism: Glaucomys volans; assembly: GCA_020662805.1. NCBI lineage: Eukaryota > Metazoa > Chordata > Mammalia > Rodentia > Sciuridae > Glaucomys > Glaucomys volans. The sequence goes on from JAJEJO010052711.1 coordinate 102,729, forward strand.
TCTTTCACTCTATCATCAAAAGCATTACAAAGGGAGTAAAATAAAGATTCAACATCTGATACCAATCTAGATTAGACTCTAAATAGTATAGACAGATAAGGAATGACTAGTTTTAGAGGCAAATGCCTTATGATGTCCAGTGGCTGATGTCAGGTTGGTCACCCACTATGGGCTGGAATTATATAGATAAATGTTTTCCAAATGTTTCTGCTAAAGCGTAACTATGACGAAAGAATATTAGGTTCTCCATAAATCTCATAAGAAAAAAACAAAACAAAACAAAAACACTCGACATCAATATAAACAAAAGAGCTAGGTGCAGTGGCACACGCCTATAATCCCAGTGGCGCAGGAGGCTGAGGGAGGAGGATCTCGAGTTCAAAGTCAGCCTCAGCAAAAGCAAGGAGCTAAGCAACTCAGTGAGACCCTGTCTCTAAATAAAATACAAAACAGGGCTAGAGATGTGGCTCAGTGGTTGAGTGTCCCTGATTTCTATCCCCGATACCCACCCCCTAAAAGTAAATAACAAAATAAAAACCAGTCGTCCAAAACACAATAAATGAGTAAAACGTACAATTGACTAATATTTAAGTATTAGCGATTAGGAAATTATACAAGAGGAGGAAAGCACTTTCTTAAAGATATCTTACATTAGCAGCTCCACCAGTCTCCTACATACTCCTGCATCAATGACTGCTTGAATTTTATCATTGGGTCCATCTGATAGATATGAGAGGGCCCAGCAGGCATCAGCCAGTACATCAGTATCACTGACAAAGAGCAACCAGGAAAGCACATTCAGACAGGGGGAAACCTGTAAAAGGAAGATAGTATGATTACAAAACTCAAAAGAAAGGAAATCAGAAGTGAGGTGAGATAACGAAGAAGGCTCTCAAGCAGACACTTGATGACCTGGGGTAAGATTTGCACTTCTAGAGTTTGACTAGCAAAGGGCTGAGTGGCATTTTCATCTCTGGAATGCTATCAAGGGTCCTGCAATTTTTACTTTGCTAATGGTTGGCAGAATTCAAGAAAAATCATTTCAGGAAGAAAAGTTTTATATACTCTACTTCTTAAAGAGTGACGTTCTCTGTTAAAATCCACACTTTGTGGAACAAAGGCATAAAGAAGCTTTCAAAAATGCCAAAGCTGGGAAATGCTCTATTTTAGATACCTTATTATGAACAAAATATGCTACGGTTTTACGATAAACTTGGAGCTTTCTACAGACAGTTAAAGTAATCTTTTCCAGGCATTTCGTCACATGGAATAAATAAAAACCACCAAAAACTGTTCCTCTAGAAACCAATAAAATTCTAACATGTTATATTTTATCAAAAAGTATCATTTTGTAAACATTAATGTTGGGTGCTACGTTTTTTTTAAACTGCATTTTTTGGCCAATTTTCTACAAGCATAGTCCTTACCTTTGCAAATTCTGGAGGTGGGCTTTTTCCTCTACAGAGATTAGACAAAGCCCATACTGCATTCCGGGTCATGGTCAGGCGATTTTGCTTTGAAAATAGCCTAGAAGCATGATGATACAACAGCTAATTATACAGCAGATATTTAATTCTCTGGTGGCATAATATAAATACTGAACTACTACTGATAAATAAATATATTCAAATGGCTTTTCTCCAGAATAAAACTTCATCAATTCTAATACAACTAATTCAGAAGTTTGGAATTGGAGTTAAGATTGGGAGCCTGAAGAAATGACCTATAAATGAGTTAACAAGAACATATCTGGAAATCCAAAATGACTTTCAAAGATATAATGCTTTTTAAGGAATCTCCCATGTTTTTGGTACTCAAAAAGAGAAGTTAAGAGACTTACTGCAAAAGAGGGGGAAGAATATTGCAGTCTAAGACATAGTCTCTACACATGGTACTATCTCCAGCAATGTTACCAAGAGCCCAGACTGCCTGTGAAAGAATGATTTGTTAGTGACAGTTGTATATGCTAATTTCCACATATTTCAAAAAAGGTACAAGCATATCACATTAAAACCTTATAAAATTATACAGCAATCAACATATTACACATGGACTAAATACAAGAATTCTTAAAATTCACTCATCAGGGAGTCAAAACAGTTATAGCACTGGGGAAAGAAGAAAATATTCTAGAATGTACAATAAATAAAAGGAAAAATAGGCATCTAGGCATTCATTAAATAAATTAAAGCTCATTAAAGAGAAAAATGAATTCTTATCTTTATTTTAGAGGACCCCATCCTCATCCCTATGTAACACTCCATACAGTCTTTAGGACAATGCAGAGATTCAAATGGCTTAACTCAGCTGACTTAAAAATGTACTTTAATCTTGCTTAGAACACAAAACAATGAACAGAAAATTGAAAAGCAATCAAAATGCAAGTAACTTTATCAACTTTTAGAGGTGGCAATGATAATCCCCCCACCACCACCACCCGTGGATTGAACCCAGGGTGCTTTACAACTGAGCTGTATCCCCAACCTTTATTTTGTATTTTGAGACAGGTTCTCACTAATATGCTTAGGGCCTTGCTAAACTGCTGAGGCTGGTCTCAAACTTGCAATCCTCCTGCCTTAGCCTCCTGAGTGAAAGGGAGTACAGGTGTGTGCCACCACCCAGCTGAATATGCTTATCTTAATTGTAATGATGGTTTCATGGGTATCATACTGTACACTCTATATATATAGTTTACTAATATCAATTTATACCTCAATAAAACTATAAAAGAAAATCATTTAATAGTGATATATCTTTACAAATTTGATAAGGTTGACAGTACCAAAACAACATGTCTTGTATGTCTTTTACTTCATAAAAGTGGCAAAGACACTGCTACTCTGATACTAACACAACAATTCCTGTAAGGAAAAGCTCTTGTATCAGAAACTGCTTACACGGTCTAAAAGGGTCTATCTGTAGGGCTTAAAGAATGTCAGGGTTGAAAGGGGGAAGTTTTATGTGTATAGAAGAAACTGTGCCTACAGTAACTAAATAATTTTCTATTCTGGTAAAGCTTGGATTTCTAGAACACTCCCTGTAATTATCCTGGCCAACTAGTCATAACTCAAGCCAAGAAAATAGCAGACAGAAAAAATTTATTCTTTCATATGCTTTCCTTTTTGTTACATTTTTTTTACCTGTTCCTGGACATCTTCAAACTCTGAGCTGAGCAATTCTATGAAGATGGGAACTGCTCCTGCCTGAATCACAATCCGGGTCTGAAGAGAATTTCCTGAAGCAATATTTGTCAATACCCAAGCTGATTCAAACTATAAAGATAAAAATAATTTTCATTATCTTATTAGAAGGTTAACATTTTTTTATTCATAACAACATTTTCTGTACACGAAGAAAGGAATCTGAAATCATTATTCACATATCACCAATCAGCTGAATTCCATTTTAATTTGAAAAGAATTCCCAGAAGAAATTCCTCAGTCTAGAAGAATACTCAAGGTGTCTGAAAATTTCAGATCAAGATATAGAGTTAACATGAGACCATAAAAATGAGGGAGTTTTTCATATGCTGATGCAGAATGATCTTCCAGGATTTAAATAAAAACAACAACAATGAAATGCCAAACAGAGTACATTACTAAGGCATTAGGTGTACATTATTATGGTATACTATATTACCTAACATGGTTAAAAAGGAATATATACATTAATATACTTATTGTATAGATTATCTCTGGAAGGAGCAACAATAATCTATAAATACTTAATGCCTACAATGGAGGGGCCTAGATGACTGGGAAACAAGGATAGGAAAAACAACTTTAACCAGAAAGCCCAATGTTCCTTTATGCCTTCTACTATGTATGTAATCCAATAAAAAAAAAAAAAAATCTGTATAGGATAGGCAGAGTGAAATGGGATTAAATGTTAGTATAAAATACAGTCACAGTAAAAATGATAAAAGGTATTTTAAATGTTAAGTAGGTCAAAAGGAGTTAACAGGCATAAAATTAATGATTCTCGAGCATAAGCGCTTTCAATAAATGAGAAGACTCCAAATCAAGGTACAGAGATAAGAGTTTTTTAAAAGAACATTCTTAATAGGGAAACAAAGAAAGGTAAACTGAGTAAAAGGTGATCTAGTATTACAGCAATGGTAAACAGAAAATGTGAAGAAAATTATGGCCAACAAAAAATACAGCATATTACTAATTCTATGTATTTCTAACAGGAACCTGATTCTTTAGTGTAATATTGATAAATCCAAGAGTGAAGGCTTACATTTCCACTTAATTAAGACTTCTTAATTAGAGTTTAGGTTGATTCCTTCCCCCATTTTATCTTCTATTTATCCTTCAATAAAGTATACACATAGGGAAATAATTCAGTAGTATGCCCCTTGAATAAGAGACCAATAATGTCATCAAAAAATGTACATTTGACTTTTTCTAACTTTTTGGATCAGTTAAAAAAAAACTGTCATAGGGAAAACTAATTAATCTTTGGGGATAGAGGAAGACAGGTATGAGGGCAGACAATCTGAACAGCACAGTCCAAAGCTGTATGAATGACAGCAAATTCATAGAAGCCCAATTAAAGAAGAGGAAGAAACCTACAAAAGTGACAAACAAAGGTGTGATAAAAATGGCTTGATAGTCAACCTAGACATTAATTTATACCAGTGGGGAGGCCTAGCTTAGGAGTACCACAGAGTTAAAGAGAACAGAAACTCCATCTGAAAATGTTTTCTTATAACCAAAATTCAGGAGACATAGATTAAACCCTCAATATGAGAGTGGGGGCAACCTCTTCACACATCCATCTCTGTAGTTAAATTGATAATGAAAGTAATGCGCAAACCCTTTTTAATCCGAATTAAACTTTACATTTGTACAGCACTTTATATTTTTCAAAGAATTATTCACATACTCTGAGGTGATCCTCCCAACAACCCAAGAAGTTAAGATGTCTGGTTTTCCTAGTTATGAATGAAGAAACTATTAGAAATATTCCAACTATGTGACTAATGATTTAAGTAATATATACAGCCAGTCAGAGAAGGACTAGATTACTGTCTCCTAATCTAATATGCTGCATTTCTCTCTGAAACATACCTATAACACAGCAAAAGAATATTTCAATTGCTTTTAGCTTTGATATATAGGACAAGAAATTTCAAATGGAGGTATGCTAGATTATGTTAAAAAAAAGTTACCTAATATGTAGTTTATTTTGCTTACTAGAAAAATTAATTAGCTAAATCAGAGACATATAAGAATAAAAGCAAACTGTACTATCACAGGCAGGCTCAAAGTTCAGTAATAATCATGAGATACTGCAGAGATTGAATCAAAAGAGTAAAGAAAAGCAATCTGGAAAGCATAAGAACTGTATACATATAGAAGAGTAAAAGGATGACAGTAAGATTTTGATGCAAAAGAAATGCTAACAACCTGGGTAAACAAAGATTATATCAAAGTTATCAGTGAGAAAAAGCTGCTTAAAATGCTAAATAATTCAAAGTTTGTCAGAGTAGAAAGTACTATCTGAATTTAGCTCCAAAGATCTCAGAGGAAATAAGAGAGAATTCCAGAAGTTACTCAAGTGTATAAAAAGGAGAAATGAAATTAAATAGAGGGACAGTGATTAGGAAAGTGAAAAATAAATGGAAAACAGTCTGAAGGTGGATGGTAAAAAATCAGAAACAAGTACATCTTAGCAGAACAATGTCAAGAGTTATGTTTACTGCTAAGAAGTGCATAATGATGATCTAACCTCTGAATGCAAAGAAGATTCAAAAACAGAAATATAAAGTTTTATTATTATGGGGGACAGAAGTAGATGAATAACTAACTAGAGGACAACTGAAGACATAACCATGTTCATGCATTAATAAGGCATAAAAAACATACACACGAGGGTGCCAAGTACATTGGTGTTTACACCTTCGAAAAACTCTCAAGCTGCATGTGTAGAATTTTCTATAACCGTGTCTTTCTCTCTCCCTCTCAGAAGGATTCCTAACTATAAGACCCTGTTACTGTTGGAAGAAGCAAGTATCAAATATACTTAACATGTAAGAACATTCTTTAAAAACTGGATGTACTTTAAAGTATATAACTTCCCTTTCATCAGTCTGTAATTTCAGCCATATTTTAGTGAGATTTGAAGTTTTGTTATCATTAATGTTTCAGCTTTGGGTGCTAGGTAAGTTATGAAATGGTAAAACCCAGAACTGATAGCAAACACAAATGTATAGTTAGGATAAAACTAGACAAAAACTAAGTTTAATTATACAACTCAAGAAAAAAAATCAGTAACCTGAAAAAAGAGGGAAAGAAATATAATGAATGATATCACCTGAAGTAACAAAAGGTGACCAAAATAACTACAACCTTCACTTCCTCTTAATATTCCAAGAATGGTACCATACAAGGAAACACCTACCACGCAGTTACAATTGCTTATTTTTCAAAACTATTCAGAACTTGCTAAATAAGGCTACAACTGAAAGCTGTACCCTGAAGATTTGATGCTTCCTCTCTCCCCTTTCTTAAGTCTCTACCTTCTGGCGCTCAGTTCCTTAAATAAGGAAAATGAGAATCCAAAGCTGAAGTACTTCTGACCTCCTATCAAGTTTCCCACTCCAGGTTGAGGTACGCCTGGTTCCCTTTCTCCATTTGGATCAGGACTCTGTTGCTGGCCACTTTGCCGGTTCCACTCTGGTTCCTAGCAAATGCCAGGCTCACCTGGAGAGCAAGTGAAAAGAAAGGCTCACATCAGAAAAATAAACCCAGATATCAAACTCTGCAGAGAACAGTGCCTGAGTCATCTGAGCAACCTTCCAGGAAAGGTAGACAGATCAATGAAGATGGGAAAAGGCACAGGAGGATGAAGGCTGACTGCAGTTTCTCACATTAAGCTTTTAAAGGGGACAGAAAGGCAGAAAGGGGGAAACTAAGCCAACCTAATTAAATTTACAACTTTTAGAGGAGTACCTGTCTGCTTTTTTTAAGCAAGAGGCAAATTTAATTATTTCTAGACTTTTAAAGTAAATTTCTGTAAGGTTTGGGAATGAACATCTTAGCACTGCAAAAGACAGTACAAAGACACTGGGCCTGGATTCAAAGAAACAAAGTGGGCCCATAGACCATACCATAAAGCAGACCGGTCTCATGCCAAAGCCTCAAGTACGTCTAAGACCCAGAAGTCACTGAGCTTGGAAAATGCTCTTAGCTAAAGGTATTGGTATTGCTTTCTTCCCAAATCCTAGATTCCACCCAAGCTTGCCTCCAGTCTGAGGGCAGGTCAGGACCAGAATAACTATGCCCAAAGCAGGCATTTTTAGCTCCCTTGTCTGAGATGTGTCACTGATCTGGGAAGATGGAATGGGAATGAAGACATCCTCACTAGATTTACAGTTCCTTAGCTATAGAATGAAGAAATTAAGTTTCTTCACAGGATTTATTAGTGAGTTGAGCCATCAAATTTCCTGTTGGAACCATATAGTATTGACTCTTTCTGGAAGAGAAACGATAAAAGCCCTATTCCAAAGATATACTATTCATCTCTCTAGGAAGCAGGCAGTAGTAACAAGGATAGTGTACATCCTAGTTCTCTCCAAGAAGACAGAGGAAGGAGTACCCTTTGAGCTTTCCAGAGCACATCTAATTATTTGAAGTCAGGGCAGACTATGAAGTTTCCTGACTCTAATGTCTCCACAAATAAACTTGCTTCTCTTGCTTCAGAGCAAGTCAAGGTTACCCATTACTTACACCAAAGCAAGAATACCACTCTGTGCTTAAATATGCACAGAAGGAAACCTGGAGATGACAACCCTTAGATAATAAACAAGTTTGTTTTTTTTTTTCTTCTCAGTTTTAGACTAGCTCAGGTGAAAATCATGAGGTGTCACTTCCAGAAGAATAGTTTTTCAGTATTTCAGCCTAATTAATTAATTAGCAGAGGGTGGAATCTAGAAATTCAGATAAAAGCAAATTAGAACTTTCTGAAGTCTTTCATCTTCAGATGTATTCCAGGATTAAGGTATTAAATGAAAAAATGATGTAGACTTCACATTCAGTTAGCCAGCAGAGGGCACTGTCTGAGAACATACAGTACTCATTGAGTGCAGGACAATGTAGAGATAAGGAAGAGTCGTCTTTTTTCATTTTAGGTTATACCTTCTTTCTTTATGCATGAGGAACTGAACCCCTGCAAACACCTACTAAAAACTGCTGGATCCAGGAGTAAAACCGGTATCTCTCAGCTACTCTCATTCCCAGGCAGGATAGAAACATTTTTTTCAGCATGAACAAAATGATAATTTTTCCCTACCTCCCTCGTCCTACAAAGAATTTCAAATGATAAACTGCAGTAAGGCTCCTCATTTGGTCCCTCTGGTTTGCTTGGCAGCTTGCTTAGGGGCTCAGGCTCTGTTCTCTGCAGTGTTGGTTGTCTGGATTTCCTTTTTTCTGAGAAAAGTCTCTCTCCTCCCTTGCTCTCAGGGTGAACATGATATTTCGATGTCTGGTGATTCTGGCCTTAGATGGGGACCAGAATTACAATCCAGGAGGCAGCTAGCAAAACAGAATCTTAATTCAAATAAACACAGGGTTTGATAAATGTCAAACTGGAGAAGAAAAACTGATGGGACATCAAAGTACTCTACCTTTTCTGGATTTCTTGGTTTTCCTCTGGAAGAAACTCATCACCGCAATAAAGATGTAAAAAGAAAGAGAAAGATGGGGTAGGACGAAGGAGAGAAAATATCCACAAAGCATTAAGACTTATGAATAGCCTACAATGGTCTGGCCAGTAAGGAGCCTGGAGACAGAGTAAAGTTATCCTTTATAAAAAGGTCCCAGTCCCTCCATGGCACAAGCCATAAGAAAAGGCAAAAGCCCACTGGGATTGGGGGGCTGGGGTATCTTTATGATTAACTTGTTAATGGCAAAGATTTACTTGGAAAAATAATCCCTATCTGTGATCTCCTTGGTACCTAACAAATTTTATAGTTGCAGAGTCTCTCGAAAGGGTCTGGGTCTTTCAGATTAGATACCTCAGAGCATATTTAGAAATCACAAGTATAGTTAATGATACAAATAATAATTCAGCTGGCTCCTTCAAGGAAATCTAGCTATGACCAATCACAAGTTTACGAAAAATCCTACTTTACTGAGGGGGGAAAAAACACTATTTAAAAATTTTAAGATAATTTCAAGGACCAGGTCATTGACAGTGGTTTCTTTTACTTTCTTTTACTGTGAAAATTATCCAATTCAGGGGTTGGAGAATTCCCTCTTGGAATTCCTATACAGTAACACTGAAGGATTATGTTGACATACACGAAAGCACAATACCTGAAAAAAACTTTCCCTTCTTGTCAGTTCTTTTGGATCAGGTTTGGGGATTACTGAGTTTATGATCAGTCCATGTTATATCATCTTGAGAAAGCCAATAAATATAATCTACAAATCACTCAAGACCAAATTTTAGGTAGTTCACACATGGATTCCTATTTATAATGGTTTCTCTTTAACAACAATTTCCCTATAAGATTGTCTACAGTCTACGAGTATTAGATTATCTATAAGTATTATCTATAATCATCATAAAACATTTTAAAAGATTAAAGATATAAATTTGAGAGTATAAGAAGGGCCTCATGTTAACAAAGCTATAAAAGTAGCTTGCAATGTAGTTGTTATAAATGTCATTATGAACAAACTTAAATTCCTTCATATAGGTTAAGTACATAAAAAATTCATTTACATGATAAAAGTTCAAGGAGAACCAAGTTATGAGTCAAGAAATGAAAATGGTCCGCACCTGCAGTGTACAATTCTCTTTTCGTTTGAGGAATTCCACAAACCTGGCCACTACTCCTGGAGTGCTGATAACTTCATCAATAGGAGGATTAGGTTCTGCTTCCCCATAAAATAAAAGGAAAGAAGAAAAACAATCCTTTGACTCCAGTGCAAGGACTTTTCAGCATAACATTACTTTATAACACTCCTCCCTTCGTTTACCAGGTCTTTCATATTGGAAAACCACCAAAACCAAAACAGTGAAAGTGAGTTTGGTCACTTTGGGACTAGAGTAGTTTTAAAGTGTTCACAAGCTAAGGAAATAAAAGAATGAACAGAATTCTTTGTTTTGTTTTTTGTCATGCTGGGTAAACTTCACCCCTAACCCCTAAGAATTTGCAAAAAATCAAAATTACTGCCTCTACTATTTCAGGAAACTTTGACCATAGGAGGTAAAAAATATTCAAAGACAACTACTGTTACAGTGTTTTAGTATAGTATCTTCTAGCCCTTTTACTGTACATGAGCTTTGAGTCTGTTATTGTTTATTACATATTAGCTTAAGAAACTAAATTACAGGCTTCTGTGCTTGAAGGATTTAACACCTGCAATTCACTACAACTGACTTACCAAATTAATCTCATTCTCGTTTATGACAATACAGTATCTTACAAAGGGAGTCATTCAACAAAATCTTATTGGGTGAGTAGACAAGAAAAGTCAGACAAATCGGATCAGTAATTTCAAGAAGAGATTTAAGTTTTTGACAAAAATGCATGTCGCAATGCCTGAAATATGCAGATCACAGTACTATTTGGAAAGTCTTAGCCAAGTCAATATCCTTATTTAAAAAGGTGACTAATGTGCTGAGAGTGGTAGCACACGCCTATAATCCATGCCTGTAATGAGGAGGCAAAGGCAGGAGGCTCTCAAGTGACTAATGGTGCAATGTTGATTTGGGGAGGAGGTGGTTCTAATGATAAACCCTTTTCACTGTTCAACATTTTTATCAATCACTCCAATAAATATAAAAAACAAATTTGGTAGTAACAACACACTAGTTATAATATGCTGAATTACAGAAGTAACATGCAATAATACATCAAAATTGGCGATAAAACAATAGGAATAAAGTAAAATCCAGCAACTGATTATTCTGTTTTGTTTTGTTTTGTTTTGTTTTTTTGAGACAGGTTCTAAGCTGCCCAGATTAGCAGCAAACTCCTGGGCGTAAGTGATCCTCCTGCCTCAGCCTCCCCAAGAACAGGGGGACTACATGGATGTGCCACAGCATCTGGCTTGGCAACTAAATTTTTAAACATCTACATAATCTCCCACACAAATTACCTACAGTTAATGACAGAAAGTGTCAAGGAATTTAGTTTGCTAAAACTTTAATGAAATATTACTAAGTCATTACTCCCAAAAAACTAATGCTAACTTGGATTAATTCCTGCAATGGACAGTTTCACAAGGAGGATTAACAATCTCCCACCATATCCCACAGTAACAAGAACACATCTGGAGTACTGTTTCTAGTTATCATTTAATGGTGATGCTCACATGCAGGAAAATAGGAGAATGGTAAAAGGCCTTAAAAAGTTGTATCATGTGAGAAAACCATTAGGTTCAGCTTGCTGAAAATAGACAACCACATTTTTAGAGAGGTGGGAAGGTGTACTTCCCCTTCAAATATTTAGCAAGTTGTCAGGCAAAAGACGTTATGATGCTAGGTTTTTATTCCAGTTAATCTCAAGGGATGTATTAATTTTTTTAAATCACTAATGATTCTAAACAATCGTTCATTTAAGTGTTTGCTATCAACACTTTAATATAATTGTTATTTTTACTTGACCCAGGGTTACAACAAGTATGATATTCTGCTCTACATTAATTATATCAAAAAGGGTAGCAACCTTACCCACCTATAAATCCATACTTTTAGTGGTACACTGTACACTGGTCAAACTGTCAACAATAAAATCAGCAATTATCACTTTTCCAAGTAATGTTATTTAAGTTTTTCTATAAGTAGAGTGGAGGCTTAAATTTAAATTTCCTTTTTTTTTTGGTGGTACTGGGTATTGAACCCAGGGCCTTGTGCATGTGAGGCGAGCACTCTACCAACTGAGCTACATCCCCAGCCCAAGGTTTAATTTTAATTAAAATAAGATGTTGATCTGTTGATTACTATCAACTATGAGGTCTTTCATAAGATAGTTCAAAAGTGCTGTATCTGGTCTTGGTAAGATGCCATAAATAAGAAAATGAAAAGGCACTGCTCACAATTATATATGTCCTTGTGTGTCTATTTTGTAGTGATAAAACACTCTAAAACAAATTATCTGTAATGTGAAAATAAATTATGGGAATATTTTATAAAAAGATGACTATATACAGAGCTCACCTTTTGAAAGCAGTTTTCTGAACTTCTGCGTTGCTGAAAGCTGTTGCTCTGGACTATTGGAAAATATCATTTCAATCATGTCAGAAGTAATAACACCACCCTGTGATCACAAACAAAAATCAAATTTAATAAAATGCTATCTTAATTCAAAGGACAATAAAGATAATATAAATTATAGCCAAGTTACCTAGTTTGTCACATTTCTCAAGAAGTTACATAAAGGTAGAATAATCTTTACATGCAAAAATGTATAAAATGATTAGGAATGCAATGAAGCCAAATTCTTAATCTATGATTAAAAAGCTCACAAATAAATCTCAGTAGTAAACACTAAAGCAAAAATCTTTGTCTCCTTGCTCATTACATGATTGCTGTTTTCTGTTAATCACAATTAAAAGGATAAGTTTTAAAGGACAGTTGTTTAAGACCTCAAAACCTGAAGCAGCTACTCTCTTATAACTCATATTTTAATTCCATGCCCAGCTCTTAGCACTTCCAGATATTTGTCCTGATACTTGCTAATGTCTGGGTTACCTAGCTTATTATAATTTCCTTGAAAGCCAAAGATTTATGCACACACACACACCTTTTTGTTGGGGGGTGGTGCTTTTTAACTGATACATATCAGATACTGATCAGTCTTATAACTGATTTATTTTTAACTGATATATAAAAACATAAAAATTATACATATCAATGGATACCATATAATATTTAAATGAGGACTCTGTCCCATCTTACCATTCTATCACTACTGGCAAACATATAGAAGATGCTCAACAAATACTAAAGATACCATGGACTCAAGTCACTGCCACATTCAACAGCTGACTTTTAAACTTATTTAAAATTCTTACTTTCTTGCTTCTTAAGATTTTAAACTACTTTCTTGCTTTATGATAACTTTTTAGTTTCCCATTATTAGCCTTATTATTTTTCCATTTCCTGTTATAACACATGCTCAGTATGAGCAGTTAACTTTCTTCTCAAAATCGTTTGTCACAAAAAACAAAATTCTCATGTTAAAAAGCAACAAGATGAATTGTGAAGCAAGATGTACTGAGTTGTAAATGTTGGGTGGTTGGAAAAAATATGTAATGTTAAGAACTCCCAGAGCTGGGGTTGTGGCTCAGTGGTAGAGCACTTGCCTAGCATGTGTGAGGTCCTGGGTTCGATCCTCAGCACCACTTAAAAATAAATAAATAAAATAAAGGTATTGTATCCATCTACAACAACAACAACAACAAAAAAAAAGAAAACAAAAATGAAAAAAAAGAACTCCCATCAGGGAATGGACGAAGCATTCTGCTGTGGAGTCAGAAAAACAACTATTTTTCAAAGCTGCAACACCAATTCCTGACTAAATCAAGATACCTAAATGACTGGTATGAACACACCTTTATACATGTGCCTACACACACATACACAGAGTGGTCAGCTTCGTGTATGTCTGTATAAACACACAAATGTATATATATATAGTAGGCAACTTACCTATTTCTTCTCTCTCATCTTCTTATAAGCCATATAGATTTTATATCATGGTATCTAAGTTACAGAATACCAAGAAGGAGTGAACATTACCCCCCAAGGATTTTGTATCTTCTTTTGGGGAAAGGGTTGGTATACTTTTAGCTACATGCAAGAGAATTGGATCATCTTAGGGGAGACACAATAGGGTACCAAGAAGATACATATAGACATCGAACTGACAAGGAATTGACTATGATAATTTATTTTGTCAACTTTTAAGCTATGATACCCAATTATTTGATCAAACACCTGTGTAGATATTAGGGTAACATTATTTTTAGATGTGATCAACATTAAATCACTACACTTGAGTTAAACAGATTGCTCCCCATAATGTGGATTAGCCTTATGCATGCAGTTTATACCTTAAGAGCAAAAGGAGTTTCCAAAAAAAGGAATCCAGCCATTGGACTGGCAACGTCAACTCTTCCCTTATTTTCATGCCCTATAGATTTCAAACTTGCCAGCTCCCAATCAAGTAAGCCACTTCCTTTAAATAAATCTTTTCTCTCTCACTGGTTTTCTCTGAAGAACCCTAACTGATACAATCTACAACAATATATTCATTTTAATATCCATATTTTTTATTTGGAAAAAACTTTGTGAAGACCCTAAAAGAATCTACCACAAAAATGATAACAACATTAACTATAGTGCCTATGTCATCTCCAAAGGGAATTATACTCCCTTCAACTCCTAAAGAAAACTGGTTCACAAAAACTGAAAGTCTAGGGCTGGGGATATAGCTCAGTTGATAGAGTGCTTGCCTGTCAAGCACAAGGCCCTGGGTTCAACTCCCAGTACAAAAAAAAAAAAAAAAGAAAAAGAAAATCTATGACAACTATACAATACCGTACATAATCAGCTACAATTTATTTGCACAAGAAAAAAAGGGATGGGGGTGTTTATTTTCCTTCACATACAAAAATTCTCAAAAAGAACAGTAAGAATTGAATAATGGTAATTGCCACTGGGGGAAAATACTGGTAACCAAAATAGAAAATATTTTGCTTCTTTAAAAAACCCTAGCCAGGCGCTGTGGCGCACGCCTGTAATCCCAGTGACTCGGTAGGCTGAGTCAGGAGGATCGCGAGTTCAAAGCCAGCCTCAGCAACTTAGCGAGGCCCTAAGCAACTCAGTGAGACCCTGTCTCTAAATAAAATACAAAATAGGGCTGGGGAAGTGGCTCGGTGGCCGAGTGTCCCTGAGGTCAATCCTCGGTTCCATAAATAAAATATAAAATAAAATAAAAAAAACATAAAATATAAAATAAAATAAAAAACTATATACATAGATGATATTTAAAATTACATAATTATAACATACAGGAAATTAAGACAGGCCTTGTCCATATAAAAAAGCAGTTTTCATATCTTTATGTAAACTAAAAAAAAAAAAAAAAATCACAAAATGGTTTGCAACAGAATGTTACAATAGTCCTAACAGAATCAATTTTAAAGTCATCTACATGTCAGTTTTACAACTGCAACTTTAAGGAATAATTTTATTTTATAATAATGTTTATATGGAGAAGCTATTTTATTTCATAAAATTAATTTTTATTTTACTCTTTAAATTGGCACAAAATAATTGTAGACATTTATGTAGTACAATGGGATGTTTGGGCACCTGTATTCTAAGTTTATAGCTAAATTAATCTTCTTACCTTAATTTTATTTAATTGTACATTGTCCAAAATACAATAAATATTTAATAAACCATGAAATCAAATATGCAGTTTCTTTTAAAAAATGAAATGCTAAGAACTTTCTGTAGCTATCTAACCTAACATTTTTATTCAACTCAAAAAGAGATAGGAGGGCTGGGAATGGAGCTCAGTGGTAAGTTGCTTGCCTGGCATGCATGAGGCCCTCGGTTCAATCCCCAGTACAAAAAGAGAGAGCGAGACAGAGATATTTCATTATCTTTACACAAAAACACTTAAAGGAGTTCTTGTTATTTTACTTACAGGTGCCATCTCCATGTTATTAATCTGGGCCTCATGAAAGCCACCATCTGACATAACTTCTTCTTCTGTTTCTTCTTCTGCTGTAGCAACATTTCTTCGCTTGAATAACTGAAAAAATAAGACTGTTACTCATGCAATTCTAACATAAGGGGTTATTCATGCAATTCTAACACAAGGGACTTCAACATCCAAATACTAGGCACTTCATTTAAAAGGCAATAGGGATGGAACTCTTTGAGAATCATTTTAAATATTCTAAAGTTTGTGCTACCTTCAGCCTTAACTGATGAGGAACAACTGTATGTTTCCCAGTTTCATAATCTAATACAATTAACAATCACATTGTACATAACCAATACCTGATGACAGAAAACATGACTATAAAAAGAGGCCTGACAATACATGAAATGAGCAAAAAAAAGGAAAAGAAAAAGGACATGTACAAACATGAAAAACATGTACAAAAACTTTAATGCAAACTTGGCCATTTCCCTCATAAAGTAAGCAACAGGATAGTCTTAACAATACATTAGGAAAAATGAGGATATAAATAAGGTAAGAGTGACTTAATTCTTCCATGTTACCTCTCAAGGAGAGTAGACTGAGGTTTCTAACCTTCGAAGCTCTCCAATAATCAGTGAAAAAGAGTACTAGAACCATATTCCAGAAGGCAAAAAAACCAACAAGACATAACTGGAATTACAAGCTTGTGCCACCATGTCTGGCTCTACCAAACATTTAAACTCATTCTATAAAGGCCAGCATTATTCTAATATCCCTTTCAACACTAAGCTACAAATCCTAACTAATGCAGGAAAACAGTGAAGAGAAATAAAAGGCATACTGATTGGGAAGGAAGAAATAAATTTGTCCAGGATTGAACTCAGGGTCACTCAACCACTGAGCCACATCCCCAGCTGTTCTGTATTTTATTTAGAGGGTCGCACTGAGTTGTTTGGCACCTTGCTTTTGCTGAGGCTGGCATTGAATCATGATCCTCCTGCCTCAGCCTCCCAAGCAGCTATGATTACAGGCATGAGCCTTTTAATTCAGACATGTATAAAACCCAGGAGAATCAACAAAAAACTCTTGGAACTAAAAAGCAATGATGGTAAGGTTGTATAATACAAGGTTAACATACAAATTCAATCACATTCCTATGTACTAGCAATGAACAAGTGGAATTTGAAATTTAAATAATCCCATTTACACCAGCAACTCCCAAAATGAAATATTTAGTTATAAATCTAACAAAATATAGAACACTTCATGGGTAATGTTGCTAATGGGGGAAGCTATACATGGTGTGGAAGCAGCGGATACATTATTCCTCACTTGTCTACAATTTCATTTTTTGTGGTTACCCATAGTCAACCATAGCCCAAAATATTAAAAGGAAAATTCCACAAGTAAACAATTTCTAACTTTTAAATCAGGTGTCATTCTGAGCAGTAGAATGAAATCTCTTGCTGTCCTGTTTCATCCTGTCTTGAACATGAATTCCTTCATTCAGCATATCCATCCTGTATACCTACCTGTAGTCACTTAGTAATAATCACCTGGGTTTTCATAACAGTGGTTATGTTCAAGTAAATCTTCTTTACTTAACAATGGCCCCAAAGTACAATAGTAATTATGCTGGCAATTTTATTAAACTGTTGTAACTGTACTATTATTAATTATTAATCTCTTATTGTGCCTAATTTGTAAATTAAATATCACAGGTACATATATATAGAAAAAAGCAGCACATATAGCACATTTAGGTTCTTTCTGCAGTTTTGGATATTCAGCTGGGATCTGGGAACATATTCCCCACAGATAAGAAGGAGATTGCTGTATATGGGAAATCTCCATCTCCAGTTCAATTCTGGGCTAAACTAAAAGTCATCCAAAAAAATAAAGTCTCCTGAAAAACGTATACAAAACTTTAATGCAAGTACAGGCTAGGGCTGGGGCTGTAGCTCAGTGGTAAATTTTAGCTCTTGCCTATCATGTGTAAGGCACTGGGTTCAATCCTCAGCACCACATATAAATAAATAAATAAAAGGTACTGTGTCCATCTACAACTGAAAGGTTTTTTTAATAAAGTACAGGATGATAAAAGTAGATGGAATTATTACCGTAACTAGTGGTAGACCTTAGCTGTGATCATCAAAAGTCACTAAAATCTGAGGTGAGAAGGCTTATGGGGCCTCTTAATAGTAGACAGATCAGGCCAATATCAACATCACAGAAAGAGACAGATTTTATAATCCTCCTATAATGTGATGCTCTAGGAAGTAAAGTGTCACCCATGAAGTCTCATAAGAAAATCAAACCTAAATCCAACCAAGTCTTTATATTTAACTATGAGTTTTTATGAAATATGGGAGCCAAGGAACATTTTAAATGGCAAACTGTTAGCAAAATTCAGATCTATAAGCTCCACGGGGGAAATGTGTTCTCTAACACCATCTTTCCAAGGAAGAAATGAGAAAACAGAAAAATAGAGACAAAAGTTATTGGTGATAATTCATCCAGGGAGTTTTATCTTTTCAAGTATCATATTCAGTCTGGGAACCCTTGTTTTCCCATGTTTTAGAGCATGCTGGGTTTTATTTAAAACTGGTTAAAATAAGTGTTATTTCCAGGTGAAAAATGACTTTTTTGGTTTGGTTCAATGGTAAGGAATGGAGGAGAAATTTTGCTCTTTTAATTGAATAATGATGTTCAGCCAATGATGAAGTATTTGATTATTAGACAGCAATATCACTAATAAGTTTTCAGTTGCTGAAATTAATTGTAATCATCAGTACAGTACTCTTTTAGTTATGGTAAAAACATCTTAGGATGAATGGTTCATATTTTGGTGCAGTGTTTCATGTTCAAAACAAAATGTTACAACAATAAACAAACAAACTGAAAGGAAAAAAATGTTATTGGCGATAATTAGCTCAAAGTCCTCAACAAATGGTGGTGGCAATATTCAATGTACACATGTAGAAGAATGAAGATGAACCCTTACCATACAACTTATACAAACATTACCTCAAAATATATTAAAATTGGTAAAGAATTTGTCTACCAAAGAATTTGCAAGGCCCTGGATTTAAACCCCAGTCTTTAAGCAGAGATTGAAGACCTCAAAGGAAAGCCTAAACTATAAAACTCTTAGGAGAAAATCTTCTTGACACCAAATATGACAATGATTTCTTAGATATGACATCAAAAATCATAAAGAATGAAAAAAATAAATAGGACTATGTTAAACCTTAAAACTTCTGCATTTGAAATAAAGTGAAAAGGCAACCTACAGAATGGAGAAAATGACTGTGAATCATATATCTGATAAGGACTTAATGCCAAAATATATAAAGAACTCCTACAACTCAACACCAAAATATCAAGTAACCCAATTTTAAAAATAAGAGCTGAAGAGGCATTTCTCCAATGATATACAAATGACATTAAGCATATGAAAAGATAGTCAACAGATCATTACAAAAAAGGAAAGAAAGGCACAATGAGAAATCATTAGAATGAACCCTATCAAAAAACAGAAAATAAGTGTTGACAAATACATGAAAAAAAATGGAACTCCTCATGCACTGCTGGATGTAACATAAAATGTGCAATCCTATGGAAAATAGTAGAGGTTGCCATAAACTTCTGAAAAATAGTTTTGCCAGGTATATTCGAAGTTGACAATTTTTTTTTGTTATTAAAGATGTTTCTACTAACTTCTGGCTCCTATTGTTTCAAATAACAAATTTGGTGTCGCCAATATAATTTGCCCTCTGGTATGGAAATATGCCTGTTTCCTGTGTAGTTTCACCATCAACATATAATAATGGTACATATTTGTGGTGTATTGTGTTGATAATACATTACATATATACAATTTTGAGTGACCAAACCAGAACAATATGAATTCCCACCTCCCTAAACACTTATCATTTGTGTTGGAAAGCTTTGAACTCCTCTCATCCAATTTTTTTTACAAAATATATAAAATTTTTTCATGAACTGTAGTCATCCTACTCTGCTACAGAACATTAGAACTTAATTCTTTCCATGTCATTGCATTTTGGTACACATTATCCAATCTTTATCTCCTCTCCCCCTAAACCTCTTTATTCCTAATGGCCACTGATTAACTCTCTTCTACGAAATCAACTTTTACTTTTACCTATGCGAAAGAAAATGTAGTATTTGTCTGGACCTGGTTTGTTTTACTTACCATAATGTCCTCCGGTTTCATTCATGTTGCTGCAAATTACATAATTTTATTCCTTTTTATGACTAAATAATGTTCCATTGGTACATATGCCACTTACTTTACCCATTCATCTGTCACAGACAACTAAGTTGATTCCATATCATGGCTATTGTAAATAATCCTGCAATAACATGGGAATGCAGGTGTCTCTTTGATATAATTAGTTCATTTCCTTCAGCTATATACTTACTAGTGGGATAGATGAATCAGATGGTAGTTATATTTTTAGTTTTTTTAAACCTCCAAATTGTTTTCCATGATGGCTCTATTAATTTACATTCACACCAATAGTGTACAAAGTGGACACAGGTTCCCTTTTCTCTGCATCCTTGCACTTATTACTTTTTGTCTTTCTGAGTATAGCTATTCTAACTGGGGTAAGATGATACCTCATGGTTTTCATTTGTATTTCCCTGATGATTAGTGATAATGAGCATTTTTCACATACTTATTCGTTTATATCTTCTTTTAAGAAATGTCTATTCAGATCATTTACACATTTTCTTTTTAAAGTCAGACTTGTTTCGCTGTTGAGTTTTTTTAGTTCCTTACATATTCTGGATATTAATTTCTTGCCAATATTTTCTCCCATTCTGCATTCCGTGAGTATGTCCTTTGGTGCGCAGAAGCTTCTTAGTTTGATACCAATTTTTCTTCTGTCACCTATATTTTGGGGCTCTTATTAAAAAAATTATTGTCTTTTGCCAATGTGTAATATATATATATTGTGGTTCAAGTCTATGGCTTCTGACTTATAACTTCCTCACTGAGACAGGCCACAGAAACCAGTTTTTTTTCTTCCCCAAGGAGGGTCACAGGAAGTATAATCTCTCCTTCCCCTTTCTGACCTGGAGCTGGCCATAAAGAAATTCTCAACCTACCCTTGTCTGACAGTAGGTCATAAGACTCCTCATCCCAGAGAGTTCCTGCCCCATGCCAAGAATTTTAAACACACAAGCCTGGGTTACTCAACTCACTTTATCAGTGTTAGATTTGCTATGAAACCCAAAATGAAGAGATTCAGGGAGCTTCTGGGTAGCAGAATACATGGGAGGTTGCCAGAGGATGGCAAGCAGGAAGAGGAAACAAAAGTTCTGCACCCTTTCTCCCATATTTTGTCTCATGCATTTCTTCATAAATATCCTTTATAATAAACCAATAAATGTTTTCCTGAGATCTGTGTATTCCAGCAAACAAATTAAACCCAAGGAAGGGATTGTGGAAACCCTGATTTATAGCTGGAAGTCAGAAGCACTAGTAAAATAACTTAGAGCTTGCAACTGGCACCTAAAGTGGGGAGCAAGTCTTTGGGACTGAGCTTTCAATCTGTGGGATCTGATACCACCTCCAGGTGGGCAGTGTCAGAATCCAATCAGATTTCCAGGATACCCAGCTAGAGTTGCAGAACTGAATGTGTGCTTGTCAGTGGGGAGAAATCACTACACCTTATGAGGTCCTAGAAGTCCCAAATTGTTGTGGCATGAGAACAAAAATAAGTAGTTTGTTTTCCCAAAATAGCTTCTCCTGTTTTCTTCTAGTAGTTTCAGTTTCAGGTTTTACACGTGGTTTTTGATGGATTTCGAGTTAACTTTTGTACATGATAAAAGGGGTCTTGTTCAATTTTTGTACATTTGGACATCCAGTTTTCCCAGCACCATTTGTTGAAAAGACTCCTTTCTTTAATGTATGTTTTTGGTGCTCTCTATATGTTTTTTTGTTTTGTTTTGTTTTGTTTTGTTTTGTTGTGGTGCTGGGGATTGAACCCAGGGCCTTGTGCTTACTATGTAGGCACTCTACCAACTGAGCTATATCCCCAGCCCTCTCTATGTGTTTTTAAGACTTCTGTTGGGGAGGCCACCTGGGAATTTAACCCAGGGCATGTTAACACTGAGGCATATCCCCAGCCCTTTTTATTTTCATTTTGAGATAGGGTATCACTAAATTGCTTAGGGCCTTGCTAAATTACTAAGGCTGTGCTTGAAATTGTGATCTTCTTGCCTCAGCCTCCTGAGCCACTGGGATTACAGACATGTGCCACAATGCCCAGATATGTTTTAAGACTTCTTATGATTGTTTTTGAGTAATGTAGTTATATGTGGTTTTAATCATGTTTCTTGTGATTGGGATTCATTATACTTCTTTAATCAGTGAATTTACAGTTTTCATTAGTTATGAAAAGTTTTAAGATGCTATTTCTTTAAATATACTTTTCTCTTCTATCCTGTTTGCCTTTGGAAACTCCAATCATTCATAAATTAGGTTTCTTGAAATTTTCCCATAGCTCAATTTCAGTCTTTTTCTTTCCCCCTTGCATGTGTGTGCAAGGAAGTGCGTGTTCTTTTTCATTTTAGATAGTTTCTATTCATTCCTATGCCTTGAAGTTCACTAATTTCTTTTGCAATTTCTAATTTGTCACCAATCCCATTGTGTATTTTTTATATCCGAATATAGTTTTCATCTCCACAAGTTCAATTTTAGTCTTTTAAAATATTTCCATGTCTCTAACTTAACTCTTTGAACATGTGCAATACAGTTATGATAACCATCTTGATGTTATTCCCTGATAAATCTATTATCTTTGTCAGTTTCACGTTATCTCTCCTCAATACAGGTGTTTTCCTGCTTATTTGTATACCTGGCCATCTTTGGATGCTAGACATTACCAATTTTACCTTGTTAAATACTAGGTATTTCTGTAGTCCTACAAATATTCTTAAGCTCTGTTCTGGAAGGCAGCTAATTATATCAAAACGGTTTGATCCTTTTGGACCTTGTTTTTATGATTTGTTAGGTAGATCTGGGCAGTGCTAAGTCTAGAGCTTATTTCCACTAATGAAGTCAAGACTTTCCTAAATACTCTACCTAATTTCTCCATGAAGTAAGTGTTTTTCTAGTGTGGCTGATGGGAAGAGGCACTATTCCCAGCCCTGTGTAAGCACTCGCCACTATCCCCTCTAATTCTTTTCAATGCCATTTTCTCTAACCTTGGGTAGTTTTCTCAATCACATCTGCTGACCACTATACTCTACTGAATACTTGAAACCCTTTGAAGATCTCCAAACTTCCCTTTATATACAAGTCTCTCTTTTCCGACACTCCATCCCATGCCTTGGTCTTCTCATACTCTTAACTCTGTCTCAACACAGAGGCTGTGAGTTCTGCCTTAGCTCCCCTTTGTCATAACTGAGAAACTCACAGCAATAAGCTAAGATACAAGGCTCACCTCATTTGTTTTTCATTTCTAGAGATTACCTTCATTGTCTGATAACTAATGCCTTCAACTGTTGTTCCATATATTTTAAATGTTGACTCTTTGTTGCTTGAGGTAGGAAGGTAAATGAAGCTGTGCTAATCCATTTTAGACAGAAGTAGAAGTCCTTAGAGTATCCTTTCTGATACTCAAAATACCCATTTTTTTTTCACCTAAGGAGACTATTCAGGTTAGCTCCTCTTTTTTTTTGGACGGGGAAGGGGGGGCCTGGGGGGGTGAACTCAGGGGCACTCCACCACTGATCCACATCCCCAGCCCTATTTTGTATTTTATTTAAACCCAGGGTCTCACTGAGTTGCTTAGTGCCTTGTTTTTGTTGAGGTTAGCTTTGAACTCACAATCCTCTTGTCTCAGCCTCCCAAACTGCTGGGATTACAGGCATGCACCACTGCACCTGGCAGCTCCTGACTCTTTTTGACACAATTTCGGTAATCTCAGGTAACTTCTTTGTTATATAAAAATATTACAGTTCATCTTGAATATTCCCTACATTTGATTAGAAATATTTTTTTTTCAAGGAGTCTGGTTCTTTAGGGAAAAAACTTTCAAATAATCTCAAGATGGCAAGAGTACTCACTATTATAATGTAATTCACTATTTGAAGGTCTTTTCAGGCCAGAGTTGGTGTTTCCTCTTAAAGAAAATATATGACTTCCCAGTGTTATTACCAATTCATACCTACTTAATCTCTCTGATTTATATATAAACTATACATACACATATAGTTCATATACACATACATATATATAGTTTCATAATAACTATTTATAGTTTCATAATAACTGTAAACTTCATGATTGCTAAAAGCAGTTTTGAAGATTTATTTACAATTACTTTGGTCCTTAGGCTATGTATCAATACAGATAATTAATCAAATTCATATAGTTTAAAAGTATATTTTAAAATGCTTTTCTGGCCAGGCATAGTGGTGCATGCCTGTAATCACAGGAAATTGGGAGGCTGAGGTAGGAGGATCCCAAGTTCAAACCCAGTCTCAGCAACTGAATGAGGCCCTGTCTCAAAATAAAAAATAAAAAGGATTGGGGATGTGGCTCAGTCTTTAGCAGCTCCTAGACTCAATCTGTGGTACCAAAAATGGAAGAAGAAAAAAAAAAGCTTCTCTCTGTGGCTTTGCCATAAGCATGACACGTAGTTAAAATCATCTGTTTCCTTCCTTTTTTTTTATTTGTATGAATTTCTACCCTCATTTTATGAAGTTTAAAATTATTTAAAATACATGATTTCAAAATCATAATCACTAAAGATTTTATCTACTAACATTACAAATGTTTATTAGGCAGTATCTTTGGTATAATATGGCATGGCAAGATACTATTAGTGATCTTTAATTACTATTGGTCATGAAAAATTGCTGATCTCATAACTGACTTGGAACAGCAAAGCTAAGTCAACAGCATTCAAAACTGCTGGGGGAAAAGTCTATCTACAGAAAATAAACTATAATGCTTTTAAAACATAACCACTTTGAAGATACCTTAAATGATACTAGTGATAGAAACTGTAGTAGCGAATGGTTAAATAGTAGATGGAAAAATGGAAAAGATGACCAATATGCAGTTACTACTACTACCTAAAAGAACCATGACAAAAACTGGTTTGATGAAAGTTAAAAATGAGGTTAAGGGGTTGGTGACGTAGCTCACTGGCAGAATGCTTGCCTACCACTGAGAAGCCCTGGGTTCAATCCCTAACACCACAGAATAAAACAAAAACAAGCACAAAATAAAGAGGGGTATGGCATATTCAATTTGCAAAGACAATTCATAAAGCAATAAGATGCTGGAGGAAAAATGCAAGTTAATCAACTGTTCAAGTGAAAAGTTCCCAGCATCATGAATAAATGTGAAAATCGTTACTAAAGAAATAATTGTGTAAAAGAAATTGGGGTCATACAGAATCACAGATGTACTACCAAAGGTATGACTGATTTCATTTAATATTTAGTAGTCATAAGGAGTGAGCTAAGTACTCTAATTTTCTGACCATCAATTTTAATTATGCTTTCTTTCTAATTCAGTCCTGCAAAAGGCACACAAGATTTGTAACATAAGGAGTCACTAAACAACTTTCATCAGATCAACCTAATGCTACATGATCCTGAGGAAGGAGCATTAATTCCGATGTGAGAGGCTTTTGGTTCCACTAATCTACTATATAATCTTAGGGAAATCACTCAAACTCAGAGTTCTGTTACACAGCAGATGATCTACATCTGTTCACCAGACCCTGCACCAAACAGAAGAAAATATAGGCCCAAATCTTCATCATGTTGGATAAGACCCAGACTCCCAAAGCAAAAGAAATAAAAGCAGGAATCAATAAATGGGATAGATTCATATTAAAAAGCTTTTTCTCAGCAAAGGAAACAATCAACAATGTGAAGAGACAGCTTACAGAGTGGGAGAAAATCTTTACCATACACACTTCAGATAGAGCACCAATCTCCAGAATTTATAAAGAACTCAAAAACTTTACACCAACAATACAAATAACCCAATCAATAAGTGGGCTAAGGAACTGAGCAGGTACTTCACAGAAGATTTACAAGCAATCAACAGATAAATGGAAAAATGTTCAAATCTCTAGTAATAAGACAAATGCAAATCAAAACCACCCTAAGATTTCATTTCACCCCAATTAGAATGGCTATTACCAAGAATACAAGCAACAACAGGTGTTGGCGAGGACATGGGGGAAAAGGTACACTCATACATTGCAGGTGGGACTGCAAATTCGTGTGGCCACTCTGGAAAACACTACAGAGATTCCTTAGAAAACTTGGAAAGGAACCGCCATTTGACCCAATTATCCCACTCCTTAGCCTATACCCACAGGACTTAAAATCAGCATACTACAGTGACGCGTCCACATCAATGTTTACAGCACCTCAATTCACAATAGCTAGATTGTGGAACCAACCTAGATGCCCTTCAATAGATAAATGAATAAAGAAACTGTGGTATACATAGACAATGGAATATTATTCAGTCATAAAGAATAAAATTATACCGGGCGCGCTGGCGCCCGCCTGTAATCCTAGCACTTGGGAGGTTGACGCAGGAGGATCACAAGTTCAAAAGCCAGCCTCAGCAACTTAGCAAGGCCCTAAGCAACTCAGGGAGACCCTGTCTCTAAATAAAATACAAAAAAATAGGGCTGGGGATGTGACTCAGTGGTGGAGTGCCCCTGGGTTCAATCCCCAGTACCAAAAAAAAAAAAAAAATGTTTTCTCTGATAAGTGGATAATGATACATAATAGGGATAATGGGGGTGTGTGAAAGAAGAATGGAGGAAGGATGAATTGTGCAGAGGGAAATGAGGGGTGGGGAGGGCAGGGGAAGGAAGGATAACGGAGTCACAAACATCATTACCCTATGTACATGCATGATTACACAAACGGTGTGAATCTACTTCGTGTACAACCACAGAAATGAAAAGTTGTACCCCATTTGTGTACAATGTATCAAAAAATAATTTAAAAATGAAAAAAAGATATATGAAAGCCATGAAATTTTAGAAATTTCTAGTTGCCACATTAAAAAAAAAAAAAAACATTTTGGCCAGGTGCGGTGGCGCACACCTGTAATCCCAGCGACTCGGGACGCTGAGACAGGAGGATCATGAGTTCAAAGCCAGCCCCAGCAACTTAGCAAGGCCCTAAGCAACTCAGTGAGACCCTGTCTCTAAATAAAATACAAAATAGGGCTGGGGGGATTCTGCCTTTGGGTTCCCTTCTTCCACCTGGGAGAAGTCTGCTTTTACTTTCTACTCTTAAAAAAAAAAAAAAAAAAAAAATAGGGCTGGGGATGTGGCTCAGTGGCCGAGTCCCCCTGAGTTCAAAACCCGGTTCCAAAAAAAAAACATTTTGATAATACATATTTAATCCCATGCCCAGAATATTATTTCAATATGTTGTCAATTTAGAAAAGATACTTCATATTCTTTTTTCCTACTATATCTTCAAAACTCAGTGTATTTATACTTATATGACACATCTCAATCTGAATCAGCCACATACTAAATGCTCAATAGCGACCTGTGGCTAGGGGATAGACATACAGCTCAAGAGCTTTCAAATTTCTCCCAGAGAAACAGAACCAGGAGGAGACACACCAAGAACCTCAAAGTTCCACAGAACACAATTTGGACATTACTGGTCTGGATGATTTCAAAGGTTTCTTAAAGTGACAAACGCTATTATTCTTTATGGCCAAGGTCATTTTCACTAAATTGCTACAACCACAAGGGCAAATCTCAGATAAAAGACTAGGAATGTCATGAATTTACACCCTTTACTTTTCAATTTTTTTATGTAAATATTATATCTTGCCCAGAATCACACAGATTATCTAAAGACATTCACCTGGACTGAATTTCATCCAATGAAATCTAAATTTCTCATCTGTGGCTCACAATCTAAAGGTAAACATACATATCATAAACAATAACTGACTTCAAAGTCTGCGTTAGAGAAATTGAGTGGTAATTTATAGTGATTAGAACAGTACCTGACAGATATATAACACTCTATAGTTAAATATTATTATTCATACTTCATAATTACTAAAATTAATCCAGTGCACTATTCTGGAATTGTACAGCTCTATTATTCACAACAGAAGAATTAAAACAGATCATACAAATTTTCTTTTCAAAGTCAATAAAATTTTTACACCAGCAGTAAACAAAACTAAACCAATCTACCTTTCAGGATGATACACACAAAATTAACAACAACAGGCCTTTCTTACCCTCAGAAATACCACACTGCAACGATAAGAGGGACAAAAATCAAAAAGGACTCTCTTGTTTATTGCAATTAGAAGACATGTATAACCCCTAACCATATCTATGACAATAAAAGACAGGCTGAGCTGGGCGCAGTGGGGCACACCTGTAATCCCAGCACTTGGGAGGCTGAGGCAGAAAGGATCGCGAGTTCAAAGCCAGCCTCAGCAACTTAGTGAGGCCCTAAGCAACTCAGTGAGACCCTGTCTCTAAATAAAATATAAAATAGGGCTGGGGATGTGGCTCAGTGGTGGAGTGACCCTGGGTTCAGTCCCAGTACCAAAAATACAAAATACAAAATACAAAATAAAAGACAGGATGAGAAAAGACATGAGTCAGTATAATGGAAGATCAAACCTAAAAAGTCTGTGGAGGGATTACTATTGAGAAACACATCCGTACACCATACAGAGCTCTGAAAAGATTCAGAACTGAAGAAGATTTAGTCAGAAATTTGAAGAAAGCCAAAAGAAGTTTAATAAATGGGTAGGGAGAACAACTCCAGGGAAAACAAAGCACAGAAAAGAGAATGTAACCATAGCACACTACTCAGCTGTGAGAAACACAAACATAATGAAATATAACCATTCTAGGAAGATGGATAAATGGAAATAGTTATATAGGAACTTAAATCTTCACTACCCAAAAGAACATCAATACAGAATACTTTAAATTGATAAAGTTATATACACATATTCCTTAGAAATGTAATAGTACAAGCCACATTGAACATTGAAGAGGGTTGAAAGTGGCTTCCTTCAGAATGAAACCAGGAAAATTATTTCAAGTATTTTCAAGTATTTTAGCATTACTGGGCTTTCTCAACATTTTACACGAAGTATTACAAGTAAAAAATGGGGTTTTGAAAAGAAAAAACAACTGTCAAAACAATCATGATTTGTATGGCCTTATTTATAGACTACAGGTTGCCTGGTGTTGTCAGTCAAATAATTAGTGGGAAATACTGGCTATTCACAGTTTATCATCTTGGTTATTCCAGAAGACATTTCTTCTAATTCAAAATATCAAGAAAGCCTTCATTCTTCATCACTATGGTTTTTATGAACTTTTTAGCAACACTGTTACCTATTGACACTGAGTCAGCAAGTCTACATAGCTCAAAATATTTTATTAGTACACATAAAGCATTCTTTCTGTACATGAAGAATTACAAGTACTAGTAGGACATGGTAGCTATAATCCCAACTACTCAGGAGGCTAAATGAGGGAGGAGGACGCTATTAGACCAGCCTAGGCAACTTAACAATACACTGCTTCAAAATAAAAATTAAAAATAGCTCAGTGGGGGTCGGGGATATAGCTCAGCCGGGAGAGAGAGAGAAAGAGAGAGAGAGAGGGAGAGAGAGAAAGCTCAATCAGAAAGGCATTAATAAATAGTAAACTGCTCTACCAAAAATAAACTTGAGTTTGATCTGTCTTTACCAATTGGATAGAGATCATTTATACAGTTCTGCTAGATAACAAATATTAAGTACTTGTATACTGAAGGATAGCCTTAAAAGCTAGATATCTTTTATGTACTTGGCAGCATTCACTCCTATATTACCCTCAAATCTAACTGTTCAGTTGGTGTAAGCCAGTTACTTTTCCAGATAGATGACAAAGCAACTGTACAAAGATAAACAGTCCCTGAATGAATTCATATTTTTCTGATGTTTACTATTTTAGAAATTAGGCATGAAGTAAGCACTGCTGTGGTATCAGGAAGCCTGTTTACTCTTACTAGTTCTGTCCATACAAGTTGGCATATATGAAATGACAAAATTAAAATTTTAAAGAATAGATACTGCAGAAACTAATGAAAGCCCTAGCACAATTTTAGATCTCATACAATGAATATGGTGAACTTCCAATAGAGGGGCTGGGGCTATAGCTCAGTTGGTAGAGTGCTTGCTTCCCATGTACAAAAGCCCTGGGTTCAATCCCTAGCACGACCCCCCCCCCAAAAAAAAAAAAAAAAAAAAAACCTTCCAAAAGAAAATTGTTTTAGTCAGATGTGTGGGAGTCATACTTGCCACTTGATATCCTAAGTACTTTGAGCATCTACCCTCAGGCAATTAATATGAAATTTTTATTTTTTATGTAAATTCTGTAATAGTTTAATCATATGAACTATAATTACCAAGAAGAAACAAAATAAAATGAATACTGTGTTAAAGACAGAGTACCACTACCACATCTTCAGATGGCTTTATGCTAAATATAATCCCTAGGAGTGATGATTATATTCAGATTAATACCTGTGTTATTTGTATATATGCATATATTCACATTTATATGGGTGAATATAAGTACATAAGAATATGTTTGTGATTTCAAAGAAAAAGAACTTTACCACAAAAATAGAATCTAATAAATTAATTAATCCAAACAAAAGGATAAAGAATTCACCATCAATAAGACAGATGCACAGCGGCAACAAGAAACCAACAGAAACCCTTTTATGAATAAGTAGGTACTGTCAAAGATGATAAAACAAAGCTGGGCGCAGTGGCGCACGCCTGTAATCTAAGCGACTCGGGAGGCTGAGTCAGGAGAATTGCGAGTTCAAAGCCAGCCTCAGCAACTTAGCGAGGCCCTAAGCAACTCAGTGAGACCCTGTCTCTAAATAAAATACAAAATAGGGCTGGGGATGTGGCTCGGTGGCCGAGTGTCCCTGAGTTCAATCCCTGTTTCCAAAAAATAAAAATAAAAAAAATAAATAAAAGATGATAAAACATAAAGTTTAGATTCACAACTTTATTCACTATACTCAATATAGCCTTTTGTAGTATTACAAACTTCACTTATCAATAATAATAATGATGGTAATGATAAAGTGCTTGATTCAAACATCTACAACCCTAACAAAACACTGAGATTGTAATGTACTCTTGGACTTCACCTAAGTTATCTAGTACAGAGCTTCTCAAGAGTGTGTGTTGAGAGTATTTCACTGTAACTGCAAAACATTCATGACAGATTATCTTATTTTTCAGGTATGAAGGATTCTGAAGTTTTTATAATATGAGAGTCAAAAGGTCCTTCAAGCCAGGCATGGTGTTGCACGCCTGTAACCCCAGCGGCTCGGGAGGCTGAGGCAGGAGGATCGCAGGTTCAAAGCCAGTCTCAGCACGGGCAAGGCGCTAAGCAACTCAGTGAGACCCTGACTCTAAATAAAATACAAAATAGGGCTGTGGATGTGGCTCAGTGGCCAAGTGCCCCTGAGTTCAATCCCGGGTTCCAAAAACAAACAAACAAAAAAACGTCCTTCAAGACTCAAAAGTCTCTCCTTAGCAAAAGAAAAAAAAAAACAGTCACCTAAACTGTATGCCTTTAAATGTCTTTGTCAAGAGTGATGGACCATTTGTTCTAAGCATTTTTAAAGGGAGGTACAGTGAGACTAAGTCCCAAGTGCTCCTACAGATTTCTCACATTAAAAATGATTTAAGAAAAACATCAATGTTGTAAATGTCCTTATAAATAATACATAAATCATTCAAGAATAAAAAGATATATTCCCTGAAATTTTACTTTAAAATATTAGACACTAAAGAAATGTAAAGGTAAACAAATAGGAAGCAGATATGGCAAACTGTGGACAATTACTGAATCCAAAGGATGGGTTTATGAGGTTTATTATCTCTTATATTTGTACTATGTTTATAGATTTTCAAATTAAAGTTTATATAACAAGCAATATTATTTTTTTGGCTATTTGAGAATTAAGAAGGAAGCTGTAACTGAAGAAAAACAAAATATGCTAAAAACAAATAGGCCAAAATATTCAATAGTAGTTATACAGAGAAAATGGGAATCTGAGAGATTGACCCATTTTTTAACTTCATTTTTCAGTACCTTCTTTTCCCTATCCTCAAAGAGTGTTGATTTTATAACAGGGAAAGGGAAACATATATTAAAATTTGTTAAAATAAAATGAAAGTGAGATTTCCACCTTAAAATAGAACATTAAGTTCTTTAAAAGAAATAAACAAAGGACTTACCTGCTCTTCTCTTTTCTGCTTTCGTAACTGTAGTCCTTCTTCCTCCCTCCTCCTGCGCATCTCATCAGGATTCAGAGATTTGTTCTTGTAACTTTTCAGGCGAAAGTTCTCTTTTCCTGGGGTGGTCATGATTTCTACAAGGGTAGAGAGGGAATAGTTGAGCTTACTGTTATGCAAGCTCAGTCTTAAACATATACATGCCCAAACGCACCCCAAAGCGACACCAGAAATTATTTTAACAGTTTTATTAAAATACACAATTCATCAGTTCTTTTTTACTGTATTCACAGCTGTGTGCAACCATCACTAGAGTGAATTTCAGATTATTTTCATCAATTGAGCACTGTATCATTTAACTATCATTCCTATTCTGGACATTTCATGTGAACACAATCATATAATATACAACATTTTGTGACTGGTCTCTTGCAATTAACATGTTTTCAAGTCTCATATCAATAAGTACCTCGGTCCTTTTGATGGCTGAAAAACATTGCATTTTATGTATATACCCAATTATATTTATTTCTTCATCAACTGATGGGCATATGAGCTATTTCTACCTTTTGTCTATTATGAACAGTGTTTATAACTGCTTATAGATGAATGTTTACATGTACAAATTTTTATTTCTCACACATACACACCTAAGGATGGAAATGCTCAGTCATGTAGTATGTTTATCTCCTGAGGAATCATCAAACTGTTTATCCAAAGTGACTTTACCATTTTATACTCCCGTCAGCGACACCAGGGCCCAACCATTCTAGTGCATGTGAAACAATGTTTCATTGTGGTTTTGGTTTGCAAGACCCTTAAGACTAATGGAATTAAAGCATCTTTTCAAACTAATTATTTGCCAACAATAGTATCTCAAAATAAAGTTTATTCAAATTCTTTTGACCCTTTTTATATTGGTTTGTCTTTTTTCTATTGAGTTATGAGTTCTTTTTGTTTGTTTGTTTTAACCATGGATTGAACTCAGGGACACTCGGCCACTGAGCCACATCCCCAGCCTATTTTGTATTTTATTTAGAGACAGGGTCTCACTGAGTTGCTTAGGGCCTCGCTAAATTGCTGAGGCTGGCTTTGAACTCGCGATCCTCCTGACTCAGCCTCCCAAGTCGCTTGGATTACAGGCATGCGCCACCATGCCCGGCAAGTTATGAGTTCTTTAGACATTCTAGATAACTCTCTTATCAACTATAATTTGTAAATGTTCTTCCATTGTATAGGTTATCTGTCTTTCCACTTTCCTAACAGTATCATTCCAAGCACAAAAGCTTTTAATTTTGAAGTTCAAATTAGTTCAAATCTTTTTTTCTTGTCCATTTTTTTAGTCATATATTAAGAATCCTGGACCTTACATATGTTTCATTCTAAGAGTTTTATATAGATTACCTTTTACATTTAGGTCTGTGATCCATTTGAAGTTACATTTTTATATGGTGAGAGGTAAGAGTCAAACTTCTTGCTTTTTATAAGTAGCTATGCAGTTTTCCAACAGTATTTGGTGAAAACTAATCTTTCTTCATTGAATGGTCTTGGCACCTTTTAGAGATCAAATGTTTGCATGCCTCCAAAACGTATATGTGAAATCCTAACTCTCATTGTGATGGTGCTGGAAGGTAGGGCCAATAAGATTTGGCCATGATGGCAGAGCCCTCATGAAAGGGATCATTGCCCCTATAAGAGATCCCACAGTGCATACTTGCCCCTGTGCCATGTGAAAATATCAGCCATCTATGACACAGGAAGCAGGCTCTCCTCAAATACAGAAGCTCCCAGAACTTTGATCTTGGACTTCCCAGTCTCTAGACTGTGAGAAATAAATTTCTGTTAATTATGAGTCACTTGGTCTCTAGTATTTTGTTAAAACTGTTCAGACTATGATGGCACTCTTGTTGGTAACCAGTTGACCATATGATGTATACATGGTTTAATTTCTTGACTCTCAATTCTATGCCATTGACTGATAAGTGTTAATATGTGTAATCCTGCCAATTCCACAGTCTTGATTACTAATGTCTAACAGTAAATTTGGAATGAGGAAGTGTGAATCTTCCGACTGAAGGTTCTTTTTCCAAATTGTCTCAGCTATTATGGATTCCTTAAATTCCGTGTGAATTTTAGAAATCAGTTTCTCAATTTCTACAAAGAGGTCAGCTGGGATTCTGATGGAGACTGCACTGAATCTGTAAATCAATTTGAGGAATACTGGCACTTAAGGAATGTTATATCTTCCAACTCATTAAGATAGAATACTTTTCTATTTAGATCACCTTTAATTCCTTTCAGAATACAAGTTTTACACTTCTTTTGTTAAATTCATTCCTAAATATTTTATTTTTCGTGTCATGGTAAATGGAATTTTATTTCATTTTCAGACTGCACCTCACAAGTCTATAGAATACAATTGATTTTTACTTATTAGTCTTATATACTACAATCTTGCAGAACTTGTATATTAGTGCTAACACTTTTAAGTGGATATACAAGACCATGTCATATGCAAGTTATACTTCTTCCTTTCTGATCTTGATATCTTTCTTTCCCTTTTCTTAACTTCTCTTGCTAGAAACCTAAGTACAAAATCGAACAGATGTAGAGAGAGCAAACATCTTTTTCTTATTCCAGATTATTACAGGCAAAACAACCAGTCTTTCACCAATAAGTATGATGTCCTTTATCATGTTGAGAGGTTCCCTCCTATTCCTAGTTGAATGTTTTTACCATAAAAAGGGGATGGATATTGTCAAATGCTTTTCCAGTACCTACAAGATGACAATATAATTTTTTATTTTATAGATATATTACATTAATTGATTTTTGGACTTAAAATCAATCTAATATTTCTAGGATAAATTCCACTTGGTCATGATGTATGAATACTATTATATACTATTTTCCAGTATTCCAAAAAGGACTTTTATGTTGTAATATTGGTCTATAGTTTTCTTGTAATTCCTTTGTCTGGCTTTAGTATCAAAGTAAACTTCATAAAATGAGTTGGGAGGTGATCCTCCATGTTCTACTTCTTAGAAGACTTTGTGAAGAATTAGTACTAATTCTTTTTTAAATGTTTGGTAGAATCCAGCAGTGAAGTAAGATGGGCCTAGGCTTTTCTTTGTAGGTAGTCTTGTGACACCTTCATATCTTATAGGTCTATTCAGATAGTTCATTCCTTACTGAGATAGTTTTGGTAGTACTGGTATTTTGAAAAAAAATGTCTAAGTCATTTAAGAAATACTGGAACAGAATTCTTTTTTTTTTTTTTTAAGGTCACTATAATGTGCCCTCCTTCATATCTGATTTGAATAAATAGTCCACCCCTTATCTGCAGCAGTTTTGCTTTCTGGTATTCAGTTACCTCTGACCAATCATAGTTCAAAATTATTAAACAGAAAAACTCTAGAAATAAACAATTCATAAGTTTTAAACTGCACATCATTCTAATTACTGATGTAATCTCACACTATTCTAACTGTCTTGCCAGGAAGGTGAATAACCCTTTGTTCATCCAATTTATCAATGCTATATATGCTACCTAACCCTTATTCACTTAGTGGCCATCTCAGCCATCACACCAACCGTTATAGCTTGTGTACAGGGTTCAATATATCTGTGATTTCAAACATGTACTGATGGTCTTAGAATGTACCACCCATAGATAATAAACTACTATCCTTCATTTATGGCGTTATTTTCTTTTTGACCTTCTGCCTACTTATTTTGATTATAGAAAGTAGGGTATTAAGCCGGGTGTGGTGGCGCACGCCTGTAATCCAAGCAACTTGGGAGGCTGAGTCAGGAGGATCGAGAGTTCAAAGCCAGCCTCAGCAACTTAGCAAGGCCCTAAGCAACTCAGTGAGACCCTGTCTCTAAATAAAATACAAAATAGGGCTGGGGATATGGCTCAGTGGCCGAGTGTCCCTGAGTTCAATCCCTGGTTCCAAAATAAATAAATAAATAATAAAATAAATAAAAAAATAAAAGAACGTAGGGTATTAAAGTTTCCCCACTCTTAGTATTGAATTATCTATCCCATCATTTCTGCTCTCCCCCTCATTTCTTACTTCCGCAAGACTCAGCACCATTTCCGGAGACTTTATATGATAGTTTCTCTCAGTTTTACTTACTGAGTGGGTCAGAAGAGAGCTCATTATTATGCTGAAAGATGGAGGAACAATTATTTTTTATTTGTTTGTGGTGCTAGAATTCAAACCCAGAGGCTTACACACAGCAGACACACATTCTACCACTGGGCTACACCCCAAGCCCCTGGAACAATTACCTTTAATGATTTTGATAGCGGTCTGGGTTAAAAATCACTGGTTCATAATGTGCTGTCATATCTTCTGTTTCACTTGGATCTCTTAACAAACCAGTAGGGCAAGAACTATTATCCCTACCTTTTATAGGTAAGGAATCAGAAAGCTCAGAGATCAAATGACTTGACCAGGGTTAAATGCTTAATACAAGACAGAGCTAAAATATGAATCTAGGTCTCTTGTATAAACCCAGTGCTCACCAAGCATGGTGGTACACACCTATACTCCCAACAGCTCTGGAGGCGGAAGCAGGAAGATCATCAGTTCAAAGCCAGTCTCTATAATAGCAATGCCCTAAGCAACTTAGCAAGACCCTGGTCTCAAAATAAATAAATAAAGGGCTGGGATGTGGCTCAGTGTTTAAGCACCCATGAATCCCCAATACCAAAATAAATAAATAAAAGAAACAAACCAGTGCTCTACTGTTATAGACTGAATAATGACCCTTCAAAATTTTTATGTTTAAGTCTTAACCCCTAATGTTTCTATATTTGAATATGGACCTTTACAGAGGTAAAGTTAAGTGAGGTCATAAGGATGGGGCCTAAATTGGTAGGATTGCTGTCCTCAAGAAAGAAAATGAGACACTACAGACTTCTAAGACACTAAGTCTGTGTGAGGAGACATTAAAAATGCAGGTAGCTGCAAGTCAGCAGAAGCCTCACCAAAACACTGAACATCAACACTGCTGGAACTTGACCTTCACTTCTAGCCTTCAGAACTGAGAAAATGAATTTGTGCTGTTTAAGCCACCCAGTCTGTGGTATTTTGTTATGGCAGCCTGAACAGACTAATATATCTGCCTAGTAGTATTTTGTCAGATCAAGCTTTATCAGCCTGAAAGGTTAAGTACACTACAGATGAGACTGTGAATAATTTCAATGACATCATACTTAGAGGCATTCAGAAATAATATACAGAAAAGTACTGGTTTCCTAAAGCAGGGAGCATTTTGGCTCTGAAATGACACAATACAACATAACAGCAGTGTTGCAATGATGATCCAAATTCAAGAATCATAAACTTTAGGTCAAAGGAAGGAAAGTCGATAGTGACAGGTCAAGAATTGGATAAAGTTTAATAAACCAAAAACCAATTAGACTTCAGTAATTTTAAGTCTGTATTCAATGAGGAGCTGGAAGGATAACCAATTAAGGGAAGGCAATGTTGGGAACACACAAATATATGTGAAGAGAATAAATTATAAAGGCAAAATGAATAACTAGGGAATGTGGATGTGTACAGAGGAGACCGTGCACACTTCTGGTAACTTTTCTGTAAGTTTGAAGTTATTTCAAAATTTTTTTTAAAATCTAAAAAGAAACGTTAACATGAAAATTAACTATTCACTTGCTTCTTTTTATGGAAATGCCATAAAAAGCAGGTTTAGAGATAAAATCCAGACTTGAAGCCCTGTATTAAAATTTACTTCTCAGCACAATGATGTAGGGGAAATACTAGACTTCTCCAAAGCTTGATTTCCCCACCTGCACAATGCAGATAACACTTCATAAGGTGAAGAGAAGTAACATGAAAACATACTTACATTGCCTGGCCTGCATCGCTCAAATTTAACATGTAAGGAATGAGGGAATGGTTAAAATAACTCTTTAAGTATTCAAAAAGAAAGATTTCTCTGACTAAGGTGATCAGGGATAGCTTCATAAAGAAGATGGTGGTTCTTCTTTGTTGTGAAGAACAGAGAGGATTTTAGGAGTTGAGGCAAAGAGAAAATCCCACAAAGTGGAAATACAAATGAAAACACAGAAACAAGAAGGTAATGAGAGAGAAATAGCAGTAAGTATTATCTTAGTAGAGCAGTCATTTTTCAATACCAGTAGGTAGATAAAAGAAAACTAAAAAAAAATGCCAGGACCTCTAAGTTTTCTTTCTCTTTCTTACGTTTTCTTTTCCCTTAAACTGTAAGAATTCACAAATGCCTCCAAACCTCAATAATTTCTATCACCATATATTTAATTCACTTATGTCTTTGAAATATTCTTCCCTTTTAAATAATAAAAAAGCTCAGATTTTTTAAAAAATCTGAATATGGAAGTGAAGGATAATAAATATAAAATTGTTCCTTCTCTGGTTTCCAGTCATAACCACCATCAAGTTCTCCATGCCATTTCAAAAACTGGTTACACAACTGTATGTATCGCCTTTTGTTTTCTATGACACACTGATATGATAATTAAACACAGTTTTGCACTTAGCTTCTAAATCTGGACAATTTTCCCTATCAATACTATAGAGCTTTTAACTAATATAATAATTTTTGTACCACAGTAACCAGACTTGACTGACAATTTCATCTCCAGTTTTCTACTACGACAAACAATGTTGTAACAAATATTCTTTTTCACGTACTTATACATATTTATGCAATTATAGCCATGAATGAATTCTAATAGTAAGAACAAATGGTGTACACATTTACAGTTTTGAAACTGTCAAATTATTCTTTAAAATGCTGCATGTTGTGTCAGTGTATCTGTACCAGTTCTCCCTATCACATACTAACAGAATTTACTCAACTCAAACTTTCCCATATTCAACAATGTACATGGAAAAGACATTTCCCAAGAGAATTATTTTCATATTACTACTAAGCTGTCATCTGTCCTTCTCACTTTTACCCTCTCACAAGTTTTTCAAAGACTTCATGATGTATGAGGACATCATCACTCATTTAATGAAATGTGCATGTGTATGCCTGCGTTGTATAATTTTGTTTTAATTTCTAAAAGATACAAAACAAAAAATAAGCAAAAGTTCTTTGGAATTTTCATTAATTAAAAATATAAAGAAATTCTGAGACTAAAAATTTAAGAATCACAGGTCTAAATAATCTTTCCTGTCTTAAGGGGAAAAAAAGTTCTTTGATTTTCAAACAGTATTCAATACATAAATTAAGAAAACTCAACATTTTTATACTATTCTGTCTTCATGGTCAATAATTAAATGTGTACTTCCATTTTATCTCTTTTAATGCAATAATAAATGTGAACTTTTCATCTCTTATATTCTGACAAGAAAATTATTACCATGTTACACCAACCACTGAATTAAATCTACCAAAATCTGTTTCTGATACTTCACACTCTTCATATTTAATATTTCAAAATTTATAAATATTTCACAAATTGATAAATCTGCCTTCTCCATTCTCACACTTTTATCCTATTTCACTCCCCTTTATTATTAACTCATACTTCCAAAACAATGTTAATCAAGAAAGGCATTTGTTGGTATGTCTTTCTCATTTCTGATTCTGGTTTGTTTACTGCTTTGCCGCTAAGCATGATGCTGAATTTTTTTCTAAAGTCCAGATTTATGAGATATAATTTATATACCACTTAAGTGAAAGGTCTTCTGAATTTTAATAGTCATATATACTACGACAATTTACCTTTCTATCACTTCAAATGTCAGATCCCTTTCCAGGAAACATACTTCCCCGATCCAAATCACTAATTTTATCTCTACAGCTTTGCATTTTCCAGAATATCAAATAAATGGAACTGCATAATATACAGCCTTTTAAATGTGGCTTCCTTCACTTACTAGATCCATCAAGCTATTGTATTTATCAGCAATTAATTCCTTTGTTTTATGAATACCATTCTGTTGCATGGTTGTTCTATAATTTATCTAATCACCAGCTAATGGACATTTGGGGTTCAAAGCCACTGCTGTGTTATAGTTACTGTTCTGACATACTTTAAAAAAAAAAATCACACCTAAATTCCATCCACTCATACCTATGTAGCTGGGGATCTCTCTGGTAGGGCACTTGCCAAGCATGCATAAGGCCCTGGGTTTAATCCTCAATACCCACAAAAATAATAAAAAATTAAATTAAATCTGAAATGTGTGTTGAATTACAACAAATGTCTTTTGGGCAGTTGCTGAAATGGTCATTGTTTTTCAATTATCAAATATAATTGAGTTACAGTAATGAAATCCCTAATACTGAATGATCCTTGACTCCTTTTATAATTGGTCATGATATAGTACCCTTGTACAAATCTATCTGCTAATGTTTTCTTAAACATTCCTACACCAGTATCCATAACTGATACTGATTATAGCTTCTCTTTGGGGAAAAAAGGGTATTGTACATGTTATTTTGAAGGTTTCCAGAAAAACACATGGGTATGATTCCAATTTTATGACTTCTGGAAGAGGCAAACTATGGAAACACACACACAAAAAGATCAATGATAGCTGGGCGTGGTGGCGCACGCCTGTAATCCAAGCGACTTGGGAGGCTGAGTCAGGAGAATCGAGAGTTCAAAGCCAGCCTCAGCAACTTAGGGAGGCCTTTAGCAACTCAGTGAGACCCTGCCTCTAAATAAAATACAAAACAGGGCTGGGGATGTGGTTCAGTGGCCGAGTGTCCCTGAGTTCAATCCCTGGTTCAAAAAAAAAAAAAAAAAAAAAAAAAAATCAATGATTGCCAAGGGATTGTTGGGAAGAAGGAATGAATAGATAGAACACAGAGGATGTCGGGGACAGGAAAATTATGAGATTCTATAATGGCTGATATATGTTGAATTTGCTGAAACCCACTAAACGTACACAGAAACCACAAAATATACAACACCAAGAACAAACCCCAACATAAACTACAGGCTTTGGGTGGTGAGGATATATCGGTGTTGGTTCATCAACTGTCTTAGTCTGTTGGGCTGTTCCAACAAAACACCAGAGACCAGGTAGCTCATAAACAACAGAAATTTATTTCTCACAGTTCTGAGGCTGGGAAGTCCAAGATCAAAGAACCAGTAGACTTAAGTGTCTGGTGAGGGCCTATGTCCCTGATTCACATACAGCCATGCTCTTCTGCTCCCGCTGTGTCTTCACGTAACAGAAGGCAAAAGGCAGTTCTTTGAGATCTCTTATGAAGGCACTAATCCCATTCATGAGGGCTCTACTCTCAGGACCTAATCACCTCCTAAAGTCTCAACCTTCAAACATACCATATTGGGGAATCGGCCTCAACCCATGATTTTGAGGGAACCACATTCAGTTCTAGCACCAACTGTAACAAATGAACCCCTCTAGTGCAGGATGCTAATGGTGAGGGAAGCTGTATACTTGTGGGGTCAGGGGGTAGACATAGACTATTTCCATTCAAATTTGCTATGAACCTAAAAGCCTTTAAAAAAAAAAAAAAAAAAAAAGGGCTATGTCATGATTTTTATCTTTGAGTGTTTCCTGACCATGATTGAAGGCTCACAGCAAATCCTCAGGTCAGAAGGAGGCGTGTATGTGCTAACAATGATTGTCATTTAGATGAATAATGACATCCAATGGGGGGGAGTCTATGTCTACAGACTTCAAAACATGTATATTTAAAACCATAAAGATTTCTTCAGCAGTATTCATAAAGGAGACTCCTTAGTTTACTGTCTTGGGATGGGGGTGTGGGTGGATAGGGGTAGATTATATTTGTCCCATTGGGGAACCTTCTGAAAAATATAGGCCTCAACTATCCTTTCTGAGAGTCTGATTAATAGATCTGAGGCAGACAACCAGATCCATAGGGTTTTGGGGTTTTTCTTTTTTAAAAATCATCAATTCCCACATGGACCGTGCATCTTTTATATTGAAGTTCAATATAAAAGAACCTATTTTGTTGTATAACAATGCAAAATATAGTTAAAAGTGCAGGCTGAAGGTGAAGAGAGCTCTGATGACAAAGGAAGAAAATAAAATCTATGTAAGTTTATGTATGACAAGAGGAAAAATAAAGTAAGAGTATGGAAAATTAACTGACTTAGCCTAAACAAATTTGTTAGGGTATTATCACATAAATCATTAACATTTCAGGTTACTGTCAATAAGTTTCAAAATATTTTGAGGACCCAGAAGACTTTAAAACAAAAACTGATGTCTAATCTTCCTCTTTTCTACAGAAATAAAGTCAAAAAAAGCAATAAACAAAACAAGATATAAAATTCCTGATGGTAAAACTGAAATACATTCTGTTTTTTCAAAAGATTTCCTACTTTCTCCCTCATATCCATTTAGTCAGTTAATAAATTTTGCTTATCTCATCAAAAATGATTCCCATCTGTTCCTATCAATTTCACTGCCATCAATCAGTTCTAGGTCACTGTCATCCTATACTGAGATAACTGTACCAGCTCCAAATGACTCTTCTCAATCTCAGATTCTATTTTTCAATCATCTTCCCCCTAAAGTTCTCAGGTTAACCTCAATACTTTTATCACTGTATTATTTCAATGTATAAGAACCTACATCTTTGCCACTTCTTTGGATCAAGTTTGAACTTTTTTGTCTCAATTCATCACTTTGTCTCAATTCATTCAATAGTATTTCTATTCTCCACCAATCTATATCCCAATACACTGACTACAGATTTTTTCTATTTTTATTATAGTCAAGATATTATATATTCACAGTATGCTGAGTCAGCCTATACATTCAGTAAATCTCAAACACACCCTAAATATTCTTAACATTTAACATCTGCAATAGTTTTTATGGATGAAATGTTATCAATCTTAATTCCATTATATAAATTATATATCATTTTGCAAGAATATAAGATATGCACTTAATATTGAAAACTAAAGCCAGGAGAAAGTATAACTACAAAAGTAAATTTTGAATTTAAATGTAAACCATTTTAGAAGCTATAAAACTAATGGTCAAGTAACATTTTACTAGCAAAGTGGAGAACGATGAAAATAAAACACCTGCAAAGGGAGAGTCATTAAGAAATAAACAGATTCACACTGCTCACCAGGCAGGTGGCTTCACAGACAGAGGATCCCCCAGGTATCTTTGAAGGTAAAGTGAGGACTGGAGCTAAAAACTGAAGTCCACTGAAAGCAGCCATCACACATCAAGATTTCCTCCCATATTCCTCATAACCAAACAATCATTCTTCCCT
This sequence comes from Glaucomys volans, assembly GCA_020662805.1. Lineage (NCBI taxonomy): Eukaryota > Metazoa > Chordata > Mammalia > Rodentia > Sciuridae > Glaucomys > Glaucomys volans. Next base: position 146,012 of record JAJEJO010052711.1, read on the forward strand.
AACCCCTCCAGATGTTGAGAGAATTACTGTAAAACTGAAAAAGGAGACCTTAAAATGGTGTTCCAAGCAGGTTGGGGATGCTCAGTGGTACAGTGCTGGCCTGGCTGCATAAGGCCCTAGGTTCAATCCCCAATTCCCCCAAATTAATAAATTAATACATACATACACACATACTCAGTGAGGTACCATGTTGAAAACAGGATTATCTGAACACAATCAACAATTAAGAATTCCAGTTCCTTGGCCAGGCACGGTGGCATACATTTGTAATCCCAGTGTCTCAGGAGGCTGAGGCAGGAGGATTCCAAGTTCGAAGCTATCCTCAGCAACCTAGTGATTCCCTACACAACTCATAAAACAAAATAAGGGGCTGGAGTGGTAAAGGGCCTCTGGGTTCAATCCTGGCTACAAAACAAAAACAAACACAAACACAAACTCCAGCTCCTTTTCTAAAAGGGGTTTTTAAAACATGGCAGCCAAGTGTGTACCTTCCAGGCAAGAGATGAAAGGCTCTTTCTCAGGAAAACTGATCAGTCCAAGAAAAAGGACATGTAAGTGTGCCCTTGCCTCTGCCCTGCAAACAGCCACTAGTTACCATGTTCACCCTTCAACAAACCACACCTATAGAGCTCACAATTCAGTTTTCAGTTTTTTCAGTTTCAGTTTTCAGTAAGATTACCAGACATGTGGGGAAAGTATTATTTTCACACTGTACAATTATGCCTCTAATCAGCAGGAAGAGTTCTTACTCCTCAAGTTTGGTTTTTTTTTTTTTTCTTTTTTTTTTTTGGAACGGGGGATTGAACTCAGGGACACTCGGCCACTGAGCCACATCCCCAGCCCTATTCTGTATTTTATTTAGAGACAGGGTCTCACTGAGTTGCTTAGGGCCTCACTAAGTTGCTGAGGCTGGCTTTGAACTCGCAATCCTCCTGCCTCAGCCTCCTGAGTCGCTGGGATCACAGGTGTGCGCCACCGTGCCTGGCCTCCTCAAGCTTTTTAAAACTGCTCTGGAGGAAGAAATAAAGTATATAAACAAAGCCTCTACAGAGCAAAAAGACAGCAATGAAAGCATAGAAACTCAGAAGAAACAGAGCAATGAAGGGAACAAAAAATAAATAAAAACAAAAATAAATAAATAAATAAAACAATCATTAACATTCACAAAAAGATTATAGCATCTATGAAACAATACTGAGATATTACAACATAAGAATGAACTCCAAGAAATTTAAAATACAGATGGGACTGAAAGACAACTCTAAGGAAATAAATGTCTTAGGAAACAAGAGACCTAAGGAATGATAATACACCAATAAGAAATAAAACAAAAACGACTAAGAGATAGAAAAGAGGGAAAAGAAAAAAATCTAAATCACCTAAGAAGTCCAATATCCAAATACTACAAATTCCAAAAAGAACAAAAAGTTGAAAAGGAAGAGATTATCAAAGAAACAATATATCACTTAGAATATCCACTGAAGACAACAAAGACAAAATGAACAGAAAGATGACAAGCTTAGAAGATATTTTCCAAGTCTAAAATCAATAGGCAATTCAAATTTAACCACCAGAAGGAACTTCAACATACCAAAAAGAGAGGAAACCCAAAATAAAGGACAAAATAAAAAATTATCAAAAAGATGCTCAAAATCATTAGTAATTAAGAAAATGTAAACTAAAATACTTTATAACCATCAGACTAACAAAAGAACATATGAAACAAGTACAGGCAAAGGTATAGGCAAACAAAAACCTTCCTATACTACTGGCAGGCACATAAACTGTCATTCTATACTGTAGGAATCATATTCCTGAGACTGTAAAGCCAAACAACTTTCCCCATAGGTCCATAAAGATGTATAAGTAACAGGGTATGTGACTGCAGAAAAGCAACTCAGGCATCAATTTATTAGGGAAAAGTAAAATGTGGTAGATGTGCATTATGGAATTCTACATTAGACATAGATACAGATACACACACACACACACACAAAATGGGAAGATCCACAATGTCAAGTAAATAATAGTACTTCAATTGTATGCACATACACCACTAACATTTCATAATGATCCATACATAATCAAAGAACATCAACCATGCTACTATAGGAATAGGGAAGGCTCAGAAATTTAAGAAAAAAATTTAAAGAACATCATATGATTCAATGAGTTTGTCAAGAACTGAGGAGCATAATTAACTCCAAAGCTTTTATTTTACCTAAAGTTCAAAAAAACAAGAATTTCTCAAAGTGAAAGAACAAATTCTCAGCTTGGAAGTGTCTACTGACTGCCCTTACATGAAAAAAGACTCATACCCAAGCACATTATCATGAATTTCAAGGGTTAAAAAATAATATCCAAAATGCTTATTGAGATTGGGAGACAAAAAAAGTCCCATACAAATGAAGAAAAATCAGAATGTCTTTGGAGTTCAACAGCAACAATGGAAGAAAACCAATGATTTCTACACTGAGTAGAAATGAGTACTTTGATAGACATTTCTACTCATTTTCAACCTAGAATTTCATACCCTAATTTTTTATCAAATCTGAAGGCAAAAAAAAATATATATATATAGCATATATATATATGGGGATATATATATCCATATATATATAAATATATATCCATATATATCTATCTATATAGATATAGATATAGATATAGATATATACACACACGGTTTTGTTTTGGTTTTTTTTTTTTTGGTACTGGGGATTGAACCTAGGGGCACTCCACCACTGAGCCACATCCCCAGCCCTATTTTGTATTTTACTTAGAGACAGGATCTCATTGAGTTGCTTAGAGCCTCACTAAGTTGCTGAGGCTGGCTTTGAACTTGTGATCCTCCTGTCTCAGCCTCCCAAGTGCTGGGATTACAGGCATGCACCACCATGACTAGCTAGAATATTTTTTTTTCTAATCTAAGATTTCAAAAAGTTCTTCTTCCCACATACCATTTCTCATAAAACTACTAGATTTACTCCAAGGAAATGAATAAACCAAGAAAAAAAAAAGCATGATAAACAGGAGATCTGATACAGGAGAAAGGAAAAGAGAATTTTTCAAATGATGAAAAGAAAAGTCCCAGGAAAACAACTGTGAAACAAGTTCAAAAAGTAAGCAGTCCAGACTGCATTAAAGGTCAAAGGGTTCCAGGATAGCTGTCTCAGGAAATGAAGCAAAAAAAAGTATTAACTCCCAGAAAAACATAAGAGGAAATGATATCATAGTACTCTAGAGGGGTGGCTGTGAATATTTGCCTAGTTATAATACTATCAACATTGATTATTGACTTAATAAACATCTGTGATAACTATATTAAGAAAAGGGGAGAGGCAGTGGGTGTGTGTTTGGGTGAGGTAGATATTTATGGAACACCAAGGAATATTCCTTGCTTAGAAGAAAATCAATAGATAATGTTTAAAATTGCTGCATCACTAAATATCAACAGGGGTTAACTCAGTGATGGAGCATGTAAATGTGCCTAGCACGCCCAAAGGCTCTGGGTTCAATGCCTAGCAGGAAAGTAGGGAGAGGAAGGGGAGGAAAGCAGAGGAAAGAGAGAGAAAGAGTTATTTATCACATAGGAGGAAATCAATAACGGTAGCAAAAGCTGGGACATGGGACAGCAGCTTTTCAGACAGTACTTTATAATTTTTAAATTCTTTCCAAAATGGTGATAAAACAAGGAACCCATGAATAATCTTTCAGTTAGTAAATTAGACCTTTACAGTATCATTTCATGATGTTAAACTACATCTAGTTTGTTCTGATAGAAAAACTGAACTGCTGATAAAATCAAATTTTAATTATTGATGTGAACATAATACAGACAGCCCCATGTTTGAATCCCAGCTCCACCACTTATTTCTGAAATAGGGCAAGTTACCTAATCATCCTGTCTATATAAACACCTGCAAACAGTGGTTTTGCAAGGATAATTAAGTGAAAGCATGTGTAGGGCTTGACCTAATAATAGATTTTAGTACTTTCTGAGTCTTTCTATTCCCCAGCTACAAATCCCCATTCTGACCCCAACCTGCCTTGTTGGTCACAGAGGATAGAGACACATGGACAACTCAGCACATATCCCTCTTTATGCTGGAAAATCAATCATGATGAGTAAGCAGACTTATCTTTGTATATGAAGGGCAGTATTATTCTTGTTATATGAAAGAGATTATCCCCATTATCCACATTCTGGATTATTGCCTGCTCTCAAGAATTGTCCCAATTAGTCTACACTAGGACAGAAACATTTTTTCACTTAGGTCTGCTTTGCAGGGTTGTTACCAACTTTAAAAACAAACTCCATCAGTCTTCAATGCACAACCTCAAAAATTTCTAAAGTAGGCCTATCTGGCCCCCATTTGGCCTGGGGCGACCTCCTGCCTCCTTGCTGAGGCAAGAAAAGAGAAAGTAGCCCAACACAGTTAATTGAACTGTTTACCATTTCCAATGTTTTCTTCCATTATTACAGTTAAATTCATAATCCCTACAAAGTATAAAGATATCTTAAAGAGTATTAGAGGATTATCGTTATCACTAGGTCACCCATCTTTACTTTCACAACCAAAGGTCATAACTGATTTTATGTACAGTATTCATACACACTTCTAAAAACAATTTGTCAAACTTAAAAGCACAAACATCAAAAATCATTAAGACTTTATCATTAATTCAATAAATACTGTGCTAAAATCCTGGAGATGAAAAAAGATATAATCCCTCTCTTACATGTATAGAAAAAGGAAAAAGGACAAACAATTGAGAGCAACAGACAATAACAAAAAGTCCATGAAACAAATTAGAGCAATTCCAGACTATCTGGTATGAAATAAGGAAAATTACAAAAACTGAACATACTATGAGACTCCTGACAACCCAAGTGTGAAGAGAAACAGAACAGTCTACAAAACGAAAAATGACCTAATGAAAGGCGGTCATTTGTATTAAAAAATAATAAAAATAAAAGCCTAGCAGTAGGGTCTTAAGAATTTGTCTCTATGTCTGTATTTTACAGGGACTAATAAAAAAAAATTAGGAACAGTACCTGGATGGCAATAAAGAAAATTTTTTTTCAAGACCCCCTGTGATATGTATCAATTCTACATAAAAGTTAAGGTGCCTAATTTTAAATTGTAGGTATGTGAAGAAACTTTCACGAGGACCACCTTAAAAATATATATACAAATATACAGCTTTCAGGTGATGCATTTATTTCCGTCATTTAGTTTACTCTAGCTATCCTCATGGCTGAGGGTTCCATGCACCTGGGGGATGGGGGTCAAACCTCATGGCCTCAGACACCCACCTTTGGGTTGTTTTATTTTATTTTTAAGAATTTTTTTCACAATACCTTTATTCTATTTTTTAATTTTTTATGTGGTGCTGAGGGTTAAACCCAGAGCCTCACACATGCTAGGGCAAGCAGTCTACCACTGAGCTACAGCCCCAGTCCCCCTTCTGGATTTTTATAAATGTATATTTTGTTTCCCTAGAACTCTAAGATCCTCAAAGCTTATGTTGTCTGTTTCCATTTGAACTTTCTTTGTTATTTAGTAAAGTGTTTTACAGTTTCTGCTCAGTTATAATGACGGGTAAGATATCATGCAGTCAGCATTGGTATTATTTCCCTGTGACACTATAAATTCCATGAGGACACAGACAACGTGTCTTGATCATGGCTGTATCCCCAGTTTGAGGCAAATGATCATTCCACAAGTATTCACTGAATGAATGGATTAAATGAATAAAGCACTCCAACAAATACCAAAAGAAAAAATAATTATTAAAACAGTAGACTTTGGGTTCTAAGGTTGGTTCCAACAAGAGCTGAATGACTTTATGCAAATTACTTTGCCCTTCCATACTTTCATCTGTGAAACAGGAAAAATTAACAACTACTTCCAAGTTATTATAAATATTAAACATTTTGACATATATAAGTATTTTGCACATTATTTGAAAAGGTGCTCAATAAACGTTAATTTCTTAAAATCATATATGAATGTAAAAGTCCCTTCCAAGAATAAATTATTTCAGTAAAAATAACAACTTTTCTTTCAAAAATTAAATTGTAATCTATTTAATCTTTAAAACAGAGGGAAGAATAACTTGTACATTACTTCAAAAGTATTACAAATGGAAGAACAAGTTAAGGAAAAATAAATTATCAAGAATAAGCCTTAAAATAACAAAAGGGGAAGAAAATCACCTACTCATCTACTGCTAATAGAGATTTTGAAGAAACTTGTTTAAGAAGGACGGAAAAGTAATTGTTTAAAATAGTTTCAGAGAGCCGGGCATGGTCGCTCGCGCCTGTAATCCAAGCGACTTGGGAGGCTGAGTCAGGAGAATCATGAGTTCAAAGCCAGCCTCAGCAACTTAGCGAGGCCCTAAGCAACTCAGTGAGACCCTGTCTCTAAATAAAATACAAAATAGGGCTGGGGATGTGGCTCAGTGGCAGAGTGTCCCTGAGTTCAATCCCTGGTTCCAAATAAAATAAAACAAAATAAAATAAAATAGTTTTGGAAGCATTTTATGATTGTTTATTCTGATTGTTACTGTTTACCGAATCTGAGTTGAAGCCTGAGAAATCATTTTAAAACTTCTCATTTAAAAGAGGAACAAGATGCACTTTCATTCAACCATAAAACATTCTTTCACGACGACCTCCCTGACTCCAGCCAGCCTTCAGCTTTCTCCTCCCATTGAGCTTAATCTAATACTTGGCTGTTTCCTTTGCATCACCGCTTACACACTCTCAGCGCAGACTTAGTTCTGTCATTCCTATAATTACCACACCCCCGTCAGCCGCTCCGGGCCCATGTTGTTATGACATCTGTAAACTGCTGCCGACGGTCTCCACCCCCCCACACCACCACCTCCCTTCAAACACCCGCCCGGGCTCTAACTTGTGAATTCCCCAGACTGTCCCTTCCTGCGCGGTTAGGATTTTTACAAGCCACCCGTGCTGCCTCCTCCCCTAAAAGCAGCACTCGCTCAGCGCGGCCCACTCCCGCCCCCCGCCCGCGCGCGCCGGGTCGAGCCGCGGCGCAGGCTCCGCGTTCGCCTCTTCTCCGCCCCGCTGCCTCGGCGCCCCGCAGTCCCCGGCGCCGCTTCCACCCCGCCCCGCCCCGACCGGCGTTCCTGATGGCGATCACACCAGCGATCCCCGCCCCCACCTTCCCCTCCGCCGGCCGCGCGGCCGTTAGGACACCCGGGCCAGTGACGCACCGACGCGCGGAGAGCGTCCGAGCCCAGGCACTCCAGCTCGAGGCACTGCCGGCGCTGGCCCTCCTCCGGGGCCTCTCCACGCTCATGCCGAGGACTACCCGGATCTGCCAGCGGGCGGGGGAAGGGCCGCAGCCGCGGGGGCCCTCACTCACCAGCTCCAGGCAACCGATCCCGGTGCCACTGCTTCGGTGAGGCGCTCGCTCCCTCGCCCGCGGTGCCTCTCCGGGCGCACAATCTCGAAGAGTGCCCGCGCCTTAGCAGTGTTCACCAGGCCTCGCTCTCCGCCGCCGCGCACCGAGGAGCGAGACCAGCTCAGCCGGCGTGCGCAGTGCGCTTGCGTGCGGGGGCCGGCCTGCGCGCCTGCGCGCGCCCGTCCGCCGCCCGCCGCAGAGGCTGCCGGGAAAGGTAGTCTCCCAACGGTCTTTCCGGTGGTTAGCGCCAGTCTAAAGAAGAGTCGGGTTCAGAGAGAGGGTCCTGCTTAGGTTTACAGTCCATGGAAAAGGCTGGGAAAGTTAAGTCTACAAACCTGTATTTACTAAGCTCTTCCTAGGCCGATCGATCCCCCTCATCTCCCTCACATGGTAGTTACCTAATACAGTTCATTTTTATCAAATGAATGATGGATGGCGTGATTGAAGACCGAGGGCTTATTTAAAAAGTGACGTCAGTGCCTCTTGTCCAAAGGGTTCACTTGCCGCCCGCTTGCAGGAAGCCTCTGGGTATTTTAATTCTTTTCCATTCTCTTTGCCTGGTATTTTGTAAGTAGTATGAGAAATCATTAAGAATTAATTTTTAACGTACATACTTGTTTTGCTCTCAGTAAGTGCTTGTTAACGAAAATTTTGGTTCAATGATGTTACTATTAAATTTGATCGAATTCTCTTTTGGGGAGAAGCAAATGGAGTCGCGGCTTCAAAAAAAGAAAAACTGAAGCCAGCCAAGCAGAGGTAATGGGAAAGTCTCACATGAGGTGGTTTACTAAATCAATTTAAAACACACTCCAAGAAGCACAGTGAAAGAGATGGGGTAGATTAACGCATTTGTAGGTGAAGAAGAGATGAATAGAGAGTACCACGCTAATTGTATCCTACCTTATGCAATATTCATTTGTCTTGGATAAGTCTCCCTTTCCCTTCCCCCCTTCTCCCTCCCCTACCCCTCGTGAGCGTTCCCCCATCCATGGTTCTAATAAACACACCATGGGTGGTTCCTTATCAGAGTTGAGAAAGGAAAATGAGGAAAGAGAAAGTGTTCTATGAGACAAGCCTAGGGGCCATCACGCCTGACCATAGCTATGCTGAGGACACATCACCTTATTCCAATCAGGAGCTAAGACTGATTATTCAGAGCTGGACTTTACTCTTTGTAAAAGCTAGTTTATTTTCAGTTCATCCTTACCCAATGTAGGTTCCCAACCAAAGTCCCAGTTATTTGCTAGGGCTTGTCCTCTTGGCAGGGCCTTCTCAGTCCCTGAACAGTCAAAAGCTCTACTCAGTTTTTCGCTACTGGGCTTAGAATCAGCAGTTTACACAGGTTCGGAAAAGTGATGGAAAATGCCAGGCTCACTTTTCATGGCACCCCTTTCTTGCACCAACAAATTCTTATTTCCTGGGTACTTTTGTTTTGTTTTGTTTTGGCACTGGGGATTGAACCCAGGGGCACTCCACCACTGAGCCACATCCCCAGCCCTATTTTGTATTTTATTTAGAGACAGGGTCTCACTGAGTTGCTTAGGACCTCACTAAGTTGCTGAGGCTTTGAACTCAGGATCCTCCTGCCTCAGCCTCCCAAGTGCTGGGATTACAGGTGTGGGCCAACGCGCCTGGCCTCATGGGTACTTTTTAAATGCATTAATGTTTTTCTGTTTTCTCCAGCTATTCTTAGTGGTGGCTGTGTTGGGCCAAAACAACTACAATAGGCCATTGCTGGAAGCATAATTCCTATATATGTTACCTTTACAGAAAATGTTATCATACCATATGTGGTATTTTATAAGCTAATGGCTGTCTAACTTGTTTTTTTTTCTGTATTTTGAAAATTTTTTAAAATGTAGAACAATATTTTTTATCATAATGCTGTTTTGAATGTCCCTATACATCTACTACCTACAAGGAACCTGCTACATTCTGGCACACAGCATCTTTAATGTCTAATATACCCCTCATGATCTCTCTCTCATAGTGTTACTCTATATAATCCCCATCCCTTGAATGTGGATGGGACTTAGAATATAGCAAAGATGATGGAATTTTACCATCATGGTGACATTTCATTATATATGAACTTGTCTTAGCAGACTGGAGCTAGAGACTCTTCCTGCTGACCTTGAAAAGAAAGTTCTGTTGTCAGCTGCCTATGGAGAAGGACACAGGGCAGGGTAGCAGGAAAGCACAGATAACGTGTAGGGCCTGAGTGTAATCACCTTTAGCTGGGAGCCAGTAAGAAGCCGGGGTCTTTAAGTAAAACCACAAGGAAATTAATTCTGCCAACAGCCTGAGAGCTTGGAAACAGATTCATCCCCAGTCCAGCCTCCAGACAGCCTGACTTAACACTTTATTGTAGCTTTGTTAGAACCCTGAGCAGAGGAACTAAAGCTGTACATGGACTCCTGGTCCACAGAAACTGAAAGATAGTAAATGTGTTCTAAGCCACTAGGTTGTTAGCAACTTGTTACACAGCAAAAGTAAACTAATATAATAAAATACTGCTGGATTATTTCATGAAGTGGTTGTACCAATTTTTATGCTCCACAAACAGCATCCTTGCTAATATTTGGAAATGACTGACTTCTTAAAGGTAGAAATTATAAATAATATAAACTGTGTTCATGTTATTACTTGAACATAGAAATATGAAAAATAGATATTTACTTGAAATGATATATTGTTACATTTCTTTTACATGCAATTAAATAAAACAGCGGGCTGGGGAAATAGCTCAGTTGATAGAGTGCTTGCCTCCCAAGCATCAAGGCCCTGGGTTCTAATCCCCAGTACCCCCCCCCACACACACACACAAAAAAAGCAATAGCACTAAAAGTGGCAAGTACTAAATAACAGAAATACCAATTTAGTAAATAATAGGTATGAGAAAATACGACTATTTTCTATAATTTTTCTGTCCTCTGGTACAACAATTTAATTCTTTATTGAATATTTAAATTTTGTGGCTATATTTTTCTATATTCTTAAAATATGTAAATATGAGAATTTTTTTTAAGAAGAATGTAGCCAGTTATGGAGGCATATACCTAGAATCCCAGTTACTATGGAGTCTGAGACAACAGGATCACAAATTCAAGACCAGCCTGACCAACTTAATGAGACCTGACTCAAAATAAAATTTTTTTAAAAAGTGCTGAGGATGCACTCAGTAGTAGAGCACTCTCCTAGTATGCATGAGGCCCGAGGTTCAATCCCCAATACAAAAGAAGAAGAGGAAGAGAGGAGAAGACAATAGAACTAATTAACAGACACAACCTACAGCAAATAAAAAATGATTTCTTCTGTCTCATGACACGGTGGGGTACTTTTATTCTTTGTTTTTTTCCTTTCTTTTTTTTCCATTAATAATACTCAGAACTATCTGGAGCCTTCTTTGATAATAGTGGTAAAACTGAATACAGTCAAACATAAAATTAATTTTGACTTGAAGCTCTGCTCTTCTGCCTACATGGCACTGATTCCTGTTGTCAATTACAAAGTAATAACATCAAGCTAGATTTTCTCTCAACAAAGGTGTTTAAGTACAGAATACTTAGGATTTTATTTACTAGCACAGGTTTTTATGCTTATAGGAATTCATTTCTGACTTTCCAAAATATCCATTCACTTTGTGTGTACAGTCTGTCAATGGGTTATTTGCATCTGTAAATTGACTATGCAGGATCTCTATATCTGAAATTCCCATCACTTTAAAAACACTAGGAAGCATATTGCATGTCCTCCTCTTTTCTGCAAGGAAAATGGTTTTTAAGCACAGACATGATCTGAAATTGTGAAATTGGTGTTAGAGTTCAAATAAGTTTATAGTTTGAAAAAAGAAACTCATAAAGTTGTGTTAAACTTTGTTGCCTTTTTCTGGGGACTTTTTAAGGTTTGGAAAAACCCTCACTTTCAAGAAATTAGTCTTTTTAAATTTTCTGTTGGAGATTGTGTCGCCACCTTCAATAACAATGATTCTTACGGCTGCTTCAAAGATTTATCTGTTCTCTGTTTTGCATTACAGGCCTTATGCACATGCATGTGAACACCTCAGCCCTCACATCCACTTCCATCCCTGCAATCGTCTATTGAGAAGTTTTGTTTTTTGTTTTTTAATTGTGGTGATGGGGATTGAACCCAGGGCCTTGTGTATGCTCAGCAAGTACTCTACCACTGAGGTACACTTGACAACTCTAGATATAGACGGTGGCATAGCCCACACTTGGGAAGAGAAACCCAAGAAAGAGACCAAATCAAGCCCTGGAAGTGGACTCAGAGCTGTTTAAGCAGGAAATGTGGGGTTCCAGGTACCTATGGGGTGACTTAGGAGTAATACAGGCTCCAGATGGATCCATTCTCTTGACCCCCACAGGGGACCTCACCTTGTGATGATGGACCTAGCCAGAGGAGGAGAGCCAGAATGAACTCTTTCAGGGAAGGGGCCCAAGACAACAGAACTTTCAAATCAGGAGTCCAAGACAGAATATCATTTACCCAGATTCAAGGGCAGTATCATGTGAGACAGTAAGCTTACCTCTTCCAAGGAGAATGGAGGTTATGGAGGAGAAAGTGTTCTATGCAAGAGGCTGAAGATGTAAGGTCAGGGAAGTCTGAAGTACAGAGAACTATGAATTTGAAAGTATGCAATAAATTCATGTTGAGATTAACTGGCCTCAGCCTTGCAAATAGAACTCTGAAGTCAAATTTGGGCATAGTCAATAGTCACAGTGAATTTAGCTTTTATAAGGGCCATTCTCTCCACTTAAAATACTCTTCTGACTCTGCTCCCGATTTGCTACGCTCCTTATGGTTTTTGCTTAAATTTTCATTCCTTTTGGAGGCCTCCTCTCAATCTCTGATTAATGTATTCTTCCTGTTAGATTTTCCCAAAGAATCTATAATTATCCTTTTGTTCTATCTAATCACTCTGATTAAGGTGTCCATATCTGTTTTCCTGATTATTCAGCCCAAAAGATTTGTGAGAATATTTGTCTTATCCAGTGTCATATCCCTAGTACCCAGAAAGTAACAGGAACACTTCTAGTGATAATATTTGGTGAATTAAACTTTGACTACATGGTGCTTGAGTGTCGTTGCTTGAGATGGCCAAATTCAAACTGAATATCAGCCTTCTGATGTCCTTATACTTCATTTAATTTTGCACATATGTTTTTAGTCAGTTATTCAAACAAAGGTGATTTATTTTGATATCCAAAGCACTTTATCAGATTCTCTAGAAAAGTCTAAAATCATTCTGCTATCCTACTATTTTATACTGTCATACTTTTAGAAAATAAAAGGCTTTGATTACATTCTGGAAAATCTCTTCATTACATGTAAAACATTTTTGCTGTTAGTTATAATAAAGGAGAAAAAAGAACAAGTACAAAAAAGAGGAACTGTCCTAAGAATGTTTTCATTGGTATCTATTCACTCCAATCCCAAGAGTTAAAGGGCAAAGATTAAGGCACTAAGATGCTAGTATGTGGCTGGTACTTTCAATGCTCAGTCAGTCCAAACAGATAACCCATTTTACATATTCAAATCATTCTTTGAGTCATTGGTGGGCATAATTTGGTTAGATCCCCCAATGCAAGGTCATTCTTACTGTTAAAATGAATTGAAGATTAATCAACAGGACTGCCATTTGAGAATTTCCTCCTAGGTTGTTGTGAAGACATTGATCTTGATGAGTAATTCTGTGACCACACATGATCCCAAGTACAAGTCCATAAATATAGAGGCAAAGCCTGTATGCCACTAAATATAACAAAGGTTTCAGGACTGGAGACATTGTCAACCACACTGTCATGAACATCTGTGGCTCCAGGATACAATGGAGGTGGGACAATACTTAATTGGTGACCTTGGCAGAAGGAGCCTGTGAGTACTTCAGCCTCAAATACATAGATCAGCTCATTTGCATGAGAGGTTTTCTTGACTTGGTCCGCTAGGTTTTTGAGGTTCTTGATGAAGTATATGCCAGCTCCATATTTTGAGCCTGATAAAAGGAAAAAAGTTAAAAGTTAATAGATTTTTATGATCTAGCAAATGTTATTGCCTATTTGGGTACTAATATGCATCTCTCTCTAGTCTTTCAAAATAATCCTCTTGTCCCAAGTCCCTGAGTCTATAGCCAAGCCACCCAAAGTTGTTCGTGGAGACAAATGATCACTGATATCAACATAATAATAGAATACATTTGAATACACCATTATAGTTTTTAGAGAAGTCTTTGGCTGTCCAAGAATTTTTACACTGATTAGATTCAATCTAGGATTTGGGTTGTATCTCTATTTGTTTATTTATTTGGTACTGGGGATTGAACCAGGGCACTCCACCACTGAGCCACATCCCCAGCCCTATTTTGTATTTTATTTAGAGACAGGGTCTCACTGAGTTGCTAAGGGCCTCGCTAAGTTGCTGAGGCTAGTTTTGAACTTGCGATCCTCCTGCCTCAGCCTCCCAAGACGCTGGGATTACAGGCGTGTGCCACCACGCCCGGCTATATCTCTATTTAAAAGATGAAAAATCTTGCCCGGTGTGGTGGCGCACGCCTGTAATCCCAGTGGCTTGGAAGGCTGAGGCAGGAGGATCGCAAGTTCAAAGCCAGCCTCAGCAACTTAGCGAGGCCCTTAGCAACTCAGTGAGACCCTGTCTCTAAATAAAATACAAAATAGGGCTGGGATGTGGCTGAGTGGTGGAGTGCCTCTGGGTTCAATCCCCAGTACCAAAAAAAAAAAAAAAAAAAAAAAAGGAACAATCTGAGATTGAGAGAAATTATGATTTAAGTCAATATTAACCAAGCATCTAACATACAACATAATAAAAGTAAAGTTCTATTTCTCTTAGAACACTGCCTGACTTCTACAAGCTATAAACCGTAAGGATATCTCTACAACTCTTGAGAATATGGCTTGAATCCAGGTGAAGTGGTGCACACCTGCAAACCAAGCAACTTGGGAGGCTGAGGCAGGAGAATTGCCAATTCAAGGCCAGTCTCAGCTATTAGTGAGACACTGTCTCAAAACCAAAACAACAAAAAAGGGCTGGGGATATATATCAGTGGTAGAGCACCTCTAGGTTCATCCCCAATACTGGTTGGAAAAACATGGCTTGAAAAATAGCATCTAAGAATGGATAAAGAAACTGTGGTATATATACACAATGGAATATTACTCAGCCATAAAGAAGAATAAAATTATGGCATTTGTAGGTAAATGGATGATGTTGGAGACTATTATGCTAAGTGAGATTAGCCAATCCCAAAAATCCAAAGGCCGAATGGTCTCTCTGATAAGTGAATGATGATGCATAATGTGGGGTGGAATGATGGCAAGAATGGAGAAAGGATAGAGAGCATAGAGGGAAGGGAGGGGTGGGGTTGAGGTTGGGGGTGAGAATAATCACAGTATGTGTGACAGACATCATTGCCCTGTGTACATATATGAATGCACAGATGGGGTGACACTTTGGGTTGTACACAGATGGGTTGTACTTTGTGTACAACCAGAAAAACAATTGCTGTACTCCACTTGTGTTCAATGAATCAAAAAATTAAATAAAAAGAAAAAAAAAGAAAAATAGCATCTAATAAGACTAGTCAAAGTAATGGACATCATTATAAGAAAATGAGGCATGTAAATGTTCATGCCTCATTATTGAGGAAAAACAATCTTGGATTTGGGGGACGTAGAGATTCTTATCACTAGTGAGGTATTTTGTATTACACGGCCAGGTGTAGTCATCTGATCTCATCATGACCTAGCACAATAACTGACCAAGAATCCTCCACATGCTTTTGATCTAGGTTCATGCTCACCACCCATCAGGCATTCTGAGACTGTGATACTATGAAGGATATGCCTGATTCCAAACACTGAAAATGACTATTCTCCATTCTGGCATATTGCTTTTGATCTGCATTACCTTTTTTAATATATTTTTAGTGTTAGATGGCATGGTATCTTTTTTTTTTTTTTTTTTTTTTGGTACTGGGGATTGAACCCAGGGGCACTCAACCACTGAGCCACATCCCAGCCATATTTTGTTTTTTATTTAGAGACAGGGTCTCACTGAGTTGCTTAGGGCCTCACTAAGTTGCTGAGGCTGGCTTTGAACTTGCGATCCTCCTGCCCCAGCCTCCCAAGTGCTGGGATTATAGGCATGCGCCACCATGCCCGGCGGACATGGTATCTTTTATATTTTTTATGTGGTGTTGAGGATCAAACCCAGAGCCTTACACATGCTAGGCAAGAACTCTACCACTGAGCCACAACTCCAGCCCTTTGATCTGCATTACCTTTTCAGGAATATTTCAAGGGCACCCAAGAAGCTAAGGGCCAAATTCTGGATCTCAAGGTAATCCCTGTGCAATGCCTTTTCTAACATCACTTAGAGGTCCTGGGGGAGTAGATCACATGCTTATTAGCATGTAGAAGGCCCTGGGTTCAATCCCTTGCACTGAGAAAAAAAATTACTGAGAGGAAAAAAAATAAACTTCATTGAAAAACTATATTCTGATTTTTTTTTTTTTTTTTTTTTTGGAACCAGGGATTGAACTCAGGGACACTCGGCCTCTGAGTCACATCCCCAGCCCTATTTTGTATTTTATTTAGAGACAGGGTCTCACTGAGTTGCTTAGGGCCTCACTAAGTTGCTGAGGCTGGCTTTGAACTCGATCCTCCTGACTCAGCCTCCCAAGTCGCTTGGATTACAGGCGTGCGCCACCACGCCCGGCTATATTCTGTATTCTCATTCCTTCCTTTCTTCTTTCCTTCCCTTTTTCTTTTTCTACACTTGATATTGTTTTAGGCTCGAGAGCAGCACTGAAAAGTAAAAATGCAATATGAGTCACATATATTTTAAAATTTTTTAGTAGCCACAGTTAAAGGGGTAAAAAGCAGATGAGATTAATATTGTATTTATCCCATTAGATTTAAAATACTATTTCAACATTTAACAATATAAAACTATATATTACATTATTTTATAGTAGTTCTTTGAAAATTCCCGTACTTTATACTTTAAGTACATCTCAGTTCAGATACGCCATATCTCACATGCTTAGTTACCGTATGTAGCTAATGGCTACCATATTGAACAGTACAGCTCTAGAGATTCAAAAGGACTAAGATATGATTCCTGTTCTTAAAACTTCACAAAGGGACCTGAACCTCCCTGCATGTAGACAAAGTATAGTATAATTTTAAGTGGCAAGGTAATATTTTGGGATAAAAAAAATCAAAGATTTTCTCAACAGTTTCTTCCATGTGAGGCACTGGGTTCGATCCTCAGCACCACATAAAAATAAAGGTATTGTGTCCATCTACAACTACAAATTTTTTTTTAAAAAAAAGAGTTTCTTCTTGATCTTTGATCTTCTTCCCATTGACACTATCGTCAATTGTTTTGGTTTTTTTTTTTTTTTTTTTTTTTTTGCTTTTTTGGTATTGGAGGTCAAATTCAGGGCCTCATACATGCTAAGCAAGACCTCTACCACTGAGTCACATCCACTTATTATCTCAAAGGTAAAAAAAGATAAAGCTTAGAACAAAGCCTATATATGTGTGTGTATATATACACACATATATAAAAACATGTACATATATTCATATGGATGTATATAGATATATATGATATATAAATATTTAATTCACAGAAGAGAATATGGTCTTGAAATCCTAGATTTCAGTTAGGTTTTCTGAGAACAAAAGTTTTTTTAAAAAATTAAATGATAAAAATATGAAGGATTAGCTGGGCGCGGTGGCGCACCCCTGTTATCCCAGCACTTGGGAGGCTCAGGCAGGAGGATCTCAAGTTCTAAGCCAGCCTTAGCACTTAGCAAGGCCCTAAGCAACTCAGTGAGACCCTGTCTCTAAATAAAATACAAAATAGGGCTGGAGATGTGGCTCAGTGGTGGAGAGCCCCTGGGTTTAATCCCCATTACAAAAAAAAAAATATGAAGGATTCAAAGCATGTAGTGTTTACTAAGAATGAGAAGAGAGAATAATACAAGATAATCTAAGAGCAGTTTTCTCAATTCAAGACAAAATTTTTTCCTTCCAGCTGATTGAAAGAGAAGAATCATAGATTCTTCATGTAACTAGAACTCTTGGGAACGTGGAGAAAAGGGCTCACTTCACTGCCCCATTCCCTCAAGAGCCCTGGGAGTCAAGACAGGGCGGAACAATAGAAATCTCAGAACAACTGGCAGGATTCCCAGGGCAGAAGAGGCGCCATTGCCTGACTGCTAGGTGTACTCTCTTATCCAGCCTCGTGCCTGAGTAAAGGATAGCAATGCTGGGGAAGACTCCAGAACTTCCAGGCCAGACCCTGCTTTCAGCTTGGAGGATAAACATGCTTAAATAATCACAGCACTTCAGGAGAAGAACAGACAGCCTGAAAAGGAATTTCCTCAGGGTGAGATACAGAGTGGCTGGAGCAGATACTACCTAAGTGCAAAGGGCACAAGTGGAAGCTAATGACCAAAGCCCACAGGGTTTATCTGGCAGAGGGCACTGGGGCAGATGGAACCAGGAGTCAGGCAACCCTCCCTACAATGCCTCTGCCACTATCTGATCAGTCTCAGAGAGAAAGGCAGAAAAAGGACAAAACCTAGCAGAAACTCAATTCAAGCCCTGAAGGGACTAAGAAATTTCTCAAAATAACCAATTTCAACTTGAATTGTTTTCTGGATCTTTGGATATGGAAGTTTGATAACTAGGTAAAGTTCTGCCTAAGAGTCATAAAGAAAATAATTTCCACATCTCAGTTGTGGGACTATAAATGTTAGCAGTTGTTAAACATACGGATATTACAACAAAGGATGGAGGAAGTATGGAAGCACAGAGAAGGAATCAACTCGCTGGGCCTGTAGGAGTTGAGGAAGGGGCCAACCAGGAGAGATGTTTGAACTAGATCTTAAAGAAAGAACAGGAGTTTGAGTAGCTCCAAAAGCTGAGGAGGGAAGGCCTTCCACATTGAAAGGCATAGAGGCTCAAAAGCATTCAGCATACTTAAGAGAATACGGCCCTGGTATTCCGACTTTCAGAGTTAAATTTCCTGAGAAGAAAAAAAGTTCATGGCCAGAGTGTTAAGGAACATAGTGGGTGATGAAGCTGGTGAAAAATGTGGGGTTCCCCTATATGCTCTAACAAGGGCATTGGGGCAGATGGAACCAGGAGTCAGGCAAGGATTTGGGGCCTTTATTCGTAACTAGGAATATAGATATTAAGCAAGAATGTAAGTTTTTAGCATGACAAATTTGGTGCTAACAGACAGATAAGAGTTTGTTTTGAGGAAGGTAAATAGTCTACAGAAAGATGGACTAAGGCAGTGGGAATAGAGAGGTGAAGCTGGATTGAGACCATTACGAGACTTGAATCATGAAGACCACAGTATGAGAGTGAAGCAAAGGAAAGAATGGAGGATGATAATAACTGTCATGCTTGGGAGACCTGGTAGATGGATGGTGATGGCTTTAGACAAATTAGGGAGTAAGAAAACAAATGGCATATTTCTTAGGGAAAAGCAAGGGCAAGAAAAGGAGCCTAGTATGAGATGTCTATGGGGAACAACTAGATAAAAATGTCTCCAAACCAGTCAACAATCTAGACCTGCACATCAGGAGAAAGATAGGGGGTTAGAGTAAGAAATTTATAAGTCATCCTCATAGAAGGAAGAGTTGAGGCCATGGAAAGAGGTGCCATCACCCAGGGGACACTGTGGAAGAAAAAGAGCAGACTTCCTTCAGAACATAGGAAAACACTATGATTTAAAGGATGGACTCACTATATGATAAATTATAAGGGCAATAACTCTTTGGTGCTTACTTACCTCTATATCTCTTGCACCCCAGCCCAAGGCCTGATTCATAGAATGTGCTTAATGAATGTAGAATGAATGAATTACGATAATAAGGGAACTGCATGTGTGTAGGCTACTTTTTGCTGCATTTAACCAAGTCCTACAAGCAAGGGATGAACCCAGAATATGACTGGCTGGAATGCAATTATAGAAAGAAAAAAAATAAAGTTTGGCTAGCAGAAGCCTCCTCTGCCTGTGGTTGGCCATCTAAATTGACTAAGAGTCCCATAATTTAGAACACTGTAAGGCTGAAAAAGTCAAGAGCTTTTGTACTCCAAATGAGAACAGCCTCAGTGGTGATAAAATGGGTGTCTCCTGGGCTTGTCTAGAACCCTCAGTTTAGAGAGTTCTCACTACTCTGCAGAGATGAGTCCATTGGTGCAGGTTATGTTACGAGTAGGGTCTCCCTATGCAATCTATTGTCTGAATTACCCCTAGGCAATGACTATGAAGCAAATGGACAGAAAGTGGGTAAAAGCATAAAAGCCAATAGGAAAAAACAATTCTTGAGGCTTAAAGCCTATTTGGAGGGCTGGGGATATAGTGCAGGGGTAGAACACTTGCCTGACGTGTACAGACCTGATTTCTATCAGCACAGCGGAAAAGAAAAAAAAGAAAGACTATATGGAGACAAGATCTTCACAGGATTATGAAGACAGACCAGAAGGGAACAGGCCCCATGCCTGCTGAGTTTTTAAAAGGAACCGTATTGCTGAGGAAACCACAAGATGGGGAGAACATTCTAAACTATGAGGCAATCAATCCAAGGTCCCCTGGTAGGCAGCAGGCCTAGAAATGTCAAGGGCCATAACACATAAGGAAGATTTTTCCCAGAGTGTGAAACAAGGCTCTTACTCCACTCCCAGAATAGGGAGTTCTCCCAAGTTCCTGTCCAGCAGCATAGGATAAGTAGTATGGGCCAGTGACTGTTCAATGGTTTCCTTCTCCTCTTTCAAATGAGTTTTCAATGCAATCTTCCAATTCCTTCTCACATCATTATCTAATGAGCCTGTGGGGGCAATACCTCACCTTCACACCTTCAGAGGAAACAGCCTGAGCATGAGGCTGATAATGACAAGACTGGATAAAACTTTGATTCTGTCTTGTTTTGGTGTGCATCTCAGGTGTTTTGGGGTGCATCTTAGATGTTTTGGGAAGAAAGATATAAATTGATGTTGGGTAAGAAATTAGCAATGCCAGGGCTGGAGTTGTGCCTCAGTGGTAGAGCACTTGCCTAGCATGTGTAAGGCACTGGGTTCAATTCTCAGCACCACATATAAATAAAAAAATAAAAAATAAAGGCCTATCGGCATCTAAAAAATATTTTTAAAAAAAAAGGAATTAGCAATGCCAGGCACAGGATTAAAAAGAGGGTACTCACCAGATTTGGAAAACAGGAAGATCTTAGTGAGAGTAGTTTCAGTTGAAGTGGAATGGAGAGTGCAGAGAAGCCCATGCAGGAGCAAATGGAAGCTGCAGATTTAAGACTGTGGCAATGAAGGGACCCAACTGCACTCAAAAAAATTCTCAGGGGAGATTCATTTATCTATTTCTAACCCCAGGAATTGTTTATATTCAATTTTCACTCCTGGTATTACCTATGTTCTTTCTGGGACAAAGAAAACATGATTTTCAGATCTTCTGCTTTCTGGAAACGGAGACTATTAGAATTGACTCCACAGCAAGAATCATAATACAGATTTATTTATTTATTTATTTATTTATTTATTTATTTATTTGGAACCAGCGGTTGAGCTCAGGGACACTCGACCACTGAGCCACATCTCCAGCCCTATTTTGTATTTTATTTAGAGACAGGGTCTCACTGAGTTGCTTAGGGCCTCACTAAGTTGCTGAGGCTGGCTTTGAACTCGCGATCCTCCTGACTCAGCCTCCCAAGTCGCTTGGATTACAGGCATGGGCCACCACGCCCGGCCAATATAATACAGTTTTAAAGGTAAAGATCCCATGTTTAATGAACCAGACAAACCCCAAGCTGCACTGCAAGGGACCCATCCATGATTATGACTTAAGTTCTTAGCCTCCTTTACAGAGATCTAAAGTCAGAATTTTTCACTGGCCACTGAAGAGGAAAGGGTACAATATAGAGATTATCTAAGTTTGTAAAACTGAAAAGACACATGGAAGTTACATTTGGACTTTAGCTGAGAGGGATCCTAATGTGCTATTCACTTTGCCTGCCAGGTCATACCTAATTCATCCACAAGTAGGCTAGAGTAAATAAGAGCATAAAAAACAAAAGACCAACGGTCCTTTTCTCTTTTTCTTTTTTGAGATGAGTTCTTGCTATGTTACCCAAGCTGGTCTTAAACTTTTGGGCTCAAGTAATCTCTTGCTTCAGCCTCCCAAGAAGCTGTGGCTACAGGTACACACACCAGTAAGCCCAGATAAAGACCAATTATCTTAAATTAAGGAAAATATCCTTTTAATTAAGAGAGGGGGATCATACATTGGTGTTGATTATAATTTTATTAAGATAAATAAGCCCAAAGGGGAGGGGGAGCTCCAAGGTGTTTTTTTGTTTTTTTTGAGGTGCTGGGGATTGAACCCCCGGCATTATGCTTGTGAGGCAAACATTCTACCAACTGAGCTATATCCCCAGCCCCAAGGTGTTTTCTGCAGCTAGGATACAGAAACAGAAATGAGAAAAAACAGTAAACTATAAATCCTATTGCTCACATTGTCATCGATATAAAACCCATAGTCAAAAAGAGATATAAAGAAAACTAAAAATACAACCCTTTCCAAAAGACTACCTCTCAATTGTAGTCACAAATGATCCCCTTCCCCAAGCAACAAATGACATTACTGGTGAGCCCCCTGCTGATGTCTGATCTCACTAATTCCCACACAGAAGAGTTCCCACAATCAGGGCTGACACCTACCACAAGGCACCGAGTGCAATCTTTGAAAGCCCACTCTGCATACCACACTGCAGAACTGGTGCGGAACCTGCTGAAACAACCTGTGGCTCACAGGCCCCGCAGAAGTTCTCTCTTCCATCATTTTCTTCTTTCTTTGGAAGGCAGCCTGAAGAACCACGTTCTCTATTGTCTCCACCTAAAACCAAGGAAAGGAAAAACTGGTAACCTATTCAACTGCCTCTTGAATGTACAGACAAAGGCATTTATGTGCACATTAATTCTCATGCAATTTGCTTTTCATATAAAGTTGCATAACAGTCTCTCCTGCCCCTAATCCTTTCCTAGTTTGACTTCTACCTCAAAATCCTCCATTACTTCTTTTTCTTTAATATATATTTTTTAGTTGTAGGTGGACACAATACATTTATTTTATTTTTATGTGGCGCTAAGGATCTAACCTAGGGCCTCACGCAAGCTAGGTGAGTGCTCTACCACTGAGCCACAACCCCAGTCCCCATGTTACTTCTTCAATTGATTCATTTAATAAAATTTCACTGGGTAATAACAATGTACTAGGCACAGGTAAAGAAACCGGTGACAGTACAGACATAGTGTCTGTCCTTTTAAAGCTCATAGCTTAGTGAAAGATACAAATAGATAACAATTACCGTGTGAGTATCATTATTCCATTTTCTCTCCTTTGTTTTGGGCAAAGAGAGGGGAATCACTGCTTCCTGGATCTTGAATCTATGCTTCTGAACAGCCAAGCATCATTTCTATATAGTGATTCCTCTATACCCCCATTCTGCCCTTCTTACAGTCTTACTCCTAGGATTCGAGGCCATTGAGCAGCTAGTTTAGTGTCTTTGTCAGACAAGCTTCTCTTCTGACTATAGAACCAAGAAATTAATAGCAAGAAAAGCCAAAACCATCACTTAATTAGGAATACCTTTATAACCTGCAAACCATATTTTTCAAACTCATTCCTTCGATCCAGAAGTTCTGGAGTGAAAGGTGCTGGACATCGGAGAAATTTTTTCATTTCATCCTGATTTTGTGTTTGCTGGTCAGTCCATTGTCCTAAAAATAAGTAACACAAAACCTTGTCTTAATGCTCTGTGAGAAGGAAAGAGTTTGTTAAAGGAATGCAATGAAACAATTCCTAGAAATTTGAAAGAAGAAATTTGCTAGCTTAAAGCATATGCCTCACATTATTTAGGACATACAAGGAGAAGTACAATACAATGAGAACTCATAGGATAATATTTGTCCTCAGATTATTTGAGTCAGGAGGTTAAAGAAAAAAAGCATAAAGTGTATGCTTTCCCCACAATCCATGCTGTAACTGTAACACTGGTCCACTTTATGCTTTGAATATAACCCTCGCTGCTCTGCTACTGCAACTTCTTTTTAAAATGGACATGTTTCTTTCTTTTCCTTTCTCCCTGCTCCTCCCTAATCTCTCCCCCTCCCTAATCTCAGGGGGAAAAGGATTACCTTTCTTCTCTGCCGAGGTCCAGCCTTAGCAGGGGTTGTGTTGCAGTTTGGTGGGGGGAAGGCAGACTCGAAGATCTGAGGCTTAGTTGTAACTTTACTGTTTCATGGTTTAGTTCTAAGTAAGTTTCACATCTCAGTTCCTACTTTACTGTTCACACACAATTTAACTATTTTCGTTCACCTTGAGAATGTTATAGCAACAGAAAACAGATTAAAATGTTGTGTTCCCCAGGGAGATTCTCCAGCGCCATCGGGAGAGTCAGCCTCACCCCAATCCCAAATCCCCTCCCTATAACCCACCCCAATCCCAAATCCCCTCCCTATAGCCCACCCCAATCCCTTCCCCTCCCTATAGCCCACCCTAATCCCTTCCCCTCCCTATAAATGCTGGCAACAAAGAACTAACTTGGGATCCCCCGGCACGCGGCTTTTAGGTGTATGGGTGTTCCTTGCTGGCCATCTAAAAAAATAAAAAATAAAGGCTTCTTTTGGCTTCAGGTGATCAGCTTGGATGATCTTATTTTCATCGAGTATAACACTATAGCACAAAACAAAGGTCTACGGTGTCCTTTTCTTCCTTACTCCCTCTATAACATTGGTTCACTTTATGCTTTGAGTATAGCCTTTGCTGCTCAGTTACTGAAACTTATTTTTAAAACAGACATGTTTCTCTTCCTCTCTCCCTTCTCCTCCCTAATCTCTCCCTCTCTCTAATCTCAGGGGAAAAATGATTACCTTTCTTCTCCATCCTAGACAGAGTTATCTGTTCTTGAGTACACACCCACCATAGGAATGAAGTAATCCAAACTTTGGGGATGGTACTAGATCTCAGAAAGGACTGCCTCCCAAATTAACAAGTCAATCACAACTCCAACCGAGAACAACTGGAATGTAGCCTTTGAATCACCTCTTTAAAAGCCCCCTGTTCCTGCTGATGAGCAGAATCAGCCTTTGGGCCAAGAGTGCCCTGTGCTACTCCTTTGTTCACAAAGCAATAAACCTTTTTCCTTTTTTCCAAAACTGTGTTCTCGTTATTAGATTGGCATCAGGGACAAGGACCGAGTTTTTGGCAATACCTCATCCTTATCTCCTTTTTCCTTCCCTTCATCTCTCCATTCCTTTCCCCTTCCTTTCCTGCTCTCCTTCCTTTTAAAAATTCAATGGACAACCTGGTTTTGTCCAAGCAAGCTCTTTATTGGACCATACATACAGGTGGACAAGTGGAAAAAAAGAAAAAAGTTTACCTTTTTTCAATTTAATTTTAATTTATAAGGTATAATATTAGAGTTTACTTGAGTTCAACAACCATTTACCAAGATCCTACTACATGCCAAGCATGTGTGGAGTACTGGGACCCAAAGATTCATTTACTTGTGTCAGAAACACTCACCACAAAGGATTTAAAGAATAGCATGAGCTGGGTGCCATGGCGCACACCTGAAATCCCAGCACTTGGGAGGCTGAGGCAGGAGGATCGTGAGTTCAAAGCCAGCCTCAGCAATTTAGCGAGGCCCTAAGCAACTCAGTGAGACCCTGTCTCC
>JAJEJO010052711.1:171350-193715 GCA_020662805.1 Glaucomys volans
AATTATCCATTTTATTAACAATGTAAATGTTAATATGAGAGGATGAGTTTGCATGAACCTCTGAAATGCTACTGTGATATAATATGGTTAATCATCTAATACCAAAAACATCATCATGCAGTGGAACAAGACTTTATGACTCTAAATTGCCAACAGCTTGGATAATGGGTCGACCTCATGAATGTAGTTAAAGTAATGCCATAAGTTCTACAGTAGAACAATGTTTCTTTGTCTCCTGTTCTCCTGAGCTGAGGATAATGTTAAGTTTAAATACCCACATTCATTATGTTTCATAATCTAAGTGGCAATCCTGATCTTCTTTCTCATGTTCGTGTATTATTTTTATCTAAGTTTTTTGACTTTGGATTTTCTGTGGAATATGCATACAATGTTTATTACAAACACACTCACTTTGACCATTTCTTCCTAACTCATTTTTACAGATGCATAGTTAAAATAAGGTATCCTTTGAAATCAAGTATCTGAGTTTTTTAATCTCGTACTAAGTCCAACTTCTACATTACAATCAGGGATCTTTCCAAAATACAAATCTGATCTTATCTTTGATTTAAAACCTTCAAAGTTCCCCATTTGCTTAAAGAAAACATCTATCTATAATTCTAGCTATTCAGGAGATTGAGGCAGGAGGATTACAAATTCAAGGCAAGCCTGGACAACTTTACAATACTGTGTCCCAAAATAAAAAATAAAAAGGGCTGGGTGAAGGGTTATGGAAAAAATAATATTCCTATAAGATAACTCCCCAAGAAAATGGACAGTGTGGCTCCAGAAGTGGGAAAGGAAATTGGCAGAACATTAAACCCCTCCCAGTGCATTCCTGATGACAGTGAGCCCTAAAGGAAAAGGGCAAATATGGGCCCTAAACCTTGACTTTCCCCAAGTCAATCTAGTCCTGAATGACATTGGGCAAGATTTGAATACTCATCCTTGGGGTCTGGTTTTAACTTGTACAACTAGATCCCTGATGGTCGAAACTGTACATACACAATGATTACATCCTCCTCCTCATATCCTGTAAAACCAGAATCCCCCCTGTAACGGACAGACACTTTCCCATCCGGAAAGTGGACCTGAATGAGGCCGGAATCTGCGAAGGATTAAAGGCTTCTCTGAATCAGTCGAGGTCTGCCGCCCCTCCTTTTGCACTTACACTGGGGATGTAGCTCAGTGGAAGAAGGCCCGAGTTCAATCCCCAGTGCCTCCACAAAAGAAAAAAAAAATCATCTTAACTCTCTCATATGATTTATAAAGTCTTATATAATCTAGGCCCTACTTAGTCTTAATTCTTTAAACTTCCTTTCTTTGCCTAGCTAACTGCTGCTTATTATTTAGTTCTCCATCTATGATACCTCCTTTGAGAAGCTCTCCCCTGACACCTCAAGTCTGGGGGTAAGGTGACTCTCCTCACTGCTCCCAGAGCACTTTCATCCTCCTCTATCCTTACTTACCTGTACCTGTCCCAAGTAGACTTTGAGCAGGAACAATATCCACCTTGTTTATCCTGAGTACCTACCACAATGCATGAGTACCTACCATGAATGCAATAGGCAGTCATTGAATAAATGAAGGAAATAATCTACTGTCTCTTAGGGTAGAATTTTAAAAGGCACAATTTTCTAGTTAGCTTTAAGGTTCTGCAAGAAGAATCTCTCCAGACCAAATTCCCATGGTTATCTTGATGAGTTTAGCCCCACTGAATGGAGATATTTAAGTGCACCTCATAGCACCAGTGAATACTTTCATCTGATGACAGGGCTCCAAGTAAGCAATTTTATGGTTCCTAATCCTGGCAGCAATGAATAAAAACAATAAAATTCAATAAAAGAAACAATCAAGTGGAATGTGTGTGTGTTTGAATGCTCCAATTGCAGAAGTAGTGATGTGTTTTGTTTTAGCCAGGGCTTGGCTTAGGGTTTACCCTAGGCTTTCAATTCATTCACCTCTCAGGCAATCCACGTCATTATAAGTAAACCCAATGATGTGTTTGTGTGTGCAAGTGTGTGTGCGTGCATGTGTGTGTGCGAGTGTGTGTATGTTTTCATTCATTAATAAATAACCCTGATGGTAGAAAGAGAGCCAAAAAACTGCCTCATAAAATTTATGACCTAGGGATGGAGGTGTAGCTCAGTACTAGAGCGTTTACCCAGCTTGTGCCAGGCCCTGGGTTCAATCCCCATTGCCATTACAAAAAAAAAAAAAAAGAAGTTTACAACCTAACACAGAACCAGAAGAGTTTGCTCTCTCCTTTTCCATTCTACCTCTTATCCACATACATACAAGCACACTCACTCCCAGAAGAAGAAACGGTTGGTAGAGCTGACTCCTAACTAAATAGGAAGTTACTCACCTGACAAGATCCAAAGGTCTTGCTCCTTTTTCCTTGTCACTTTCTCCTGAACTTCACACAACATAAGTTCAATGTTCATAACCACCTCAATGAGGTCAGCCTGAGATCCTCTGATCTCTAAAGTTGACTTTCTTGGACTGATAATCTCTGAAATGGTGACACTTGAGGTTTTCTGAAGTTGAGATAAAATGTCATGTTCCTTTTTCCCAAGGTGAAGAATATGACTATTCTCAATGATGTGGTTGTTCTGGGATGTCAGTATCTTTTGGATCCATGCTTTGGCCTCATACATCTCTTCATTGTTGCATCCCATCAGATCGATGGCAGGAGACCCAGCTTCAAGACCATTTTCTCTTTGCTCCACTGTGGTCCACTGTGGAACTGAAACAACTATCGTAAGGAAGGCTAGTGGTTTTTAAAATAGTACAGAACAAAACACCATGGCTAGTGTTTACCCCAAGGATATCTTCACCATTATCAGCACTGAAAGCTGAACTGGTTATAAAGACAATCTACATGCATTATTTATAGCCTCCTTGGGAGCACAGTTTAGCTCCTAAGGAGCTGGTTTTATCGTATCTGGCCTCTACCCTGTGGAATTTGTCAATTCACAGATGAGTTCACCTTGTGATCTCAATCTGGATATTAACTAAGTATTGTTTCCTGCTGAATGAAATTTTCCTTAACCTCTTGCTT
Organism: Glaucomys volans; assembly: GCA_020662805.1. Lineage (NCBI taxonomy): Eukaryota > Metazoa > Chordata > Mammalia > Rodentia > Sciuridae > Glaucomys > Glaucomys volans. Next base: position 174,415 of record JAJEJO010052711.1, read on the forward strand.
CTGCCAGGTTTAAAATCAAACATCTCTGAAAGCCAGAGAGTTCAAAGAGTGAAATTTATTTTATTGTTTTGGGTTTTGGTTTGGGTATCTGGGATTGAACCCAGGGATGCTTAACCACTGAGCCACAACCCCAGCCTTTTATATTTTGAGACAGGTCTCACTAAGACCCACTAAGTTTCTGGCTGACTTTGAACTTGCAATCCTCCTGCCTCAGCCCTCCCAAGTCACTGGGATTACAGTGTGAGCCTGGCACGAAATTTATTTTAAAAAACAATCAAACACAAATCTCTGATAATAAAAATAACACATGCCTATACCTGGAAAATTAGAAATTTATCAGACTATACTGAAAAGAAGAAATGCTTATAATTCCACTACCCAGACAACCTTCTTATATCTTATCTTTTTTTAACCAGACATGATGGACTTCTGCTTAAAGGATAAAATTGGGCGTCACCCTTCTCCATCTCCACAGCAAGCATTTAAAGCTTAGCTACTGTTGCTGCTGGAATAATATATTTGAGCAGAAAAGGAAAGGGAACCTGATTCTAACCACCCATCTGCACTTTTCATAGAAGTAGATAATTAAGGCGACTCTGAAACTCAAATTGCAAAAAAAAAAGAGGGAGGGAATAGACTAATTGAGAAGAAATTAAAGGCTGGGGCTGTAGTTCAATGACAGAGTGCTTGCCTAGCATGTGTGAGGCACTGGATTCAATCCTTAGCACCACATAAAAATAAACAAATAAAATAAAGGCATTCTGTTTATCTATAACTACAAATTTTTTTAAACAGAGGAAATTAATAGATTTTGCAGTATCTAGAATATATGAAGAATTCCCTAAAATCATTAAAAACAACAACAACAATACAGTAGTTAGTTGGGCAAAAAGTTTCACAGGAAAGGAAACATGAATGACCCATAGCTATGTGAAAAAAGATGCTTATTCTTATTGGCAATCAGGAAATTGAAAAATTATCCACCAGACTGGCAAAAAGTCTTGACTCTGTCAATATCAAGTTATCGGCAAGGATGCAGAGCAACAGGAATTCAGATGGAACTTTCCAGGGATGAATTTCAGAAACAATTTTTGAGGGAAAAAAGTAAGTTGAACACTTACTATATTCTAAGCATTGTTCCAGGGGCTTTACATGTATTATTTTACTCACATCTCACAACCGAAGTCCCACTGTACAAATGAGGAGAACAGGTAAAGACTCAGAGTGTCATTAAATAACTTGCCCATGGTTATAAAACCAGTTGTTGGTATGGACATCTGATTCCAGTGCTCGCATTATTGTGCCTATCATTAGTGACCCTGGAACAATAAGATAACAAGCTTCTTTTTCCTGATATTGTACTTGGTTAGCCTCGAGAACTATGAAAAAGCATTAGGATAGAACTAGAATTAAGAGGGGAAGGAAGGCTTCTTGCTGATAAAAATAAAAGCCCAGGTCTAGGACAGCTCAGTTGGTAGAATGCTTGCCTTGCAAGCAGATGGCCCTGGGTTCAGATCGATCCCCAGTGCCGCAAAAAATAAATAAACAAATAATAGCCCATATTTTAGTTTTTGAAATTTTTTCTATTTATAAGCTAAAATTTTAGATAGCAGCAAGAAACTAATTGGAGGCATACTTGTTTTAAACCCTTGCTTAGGAGCATGTATTACTTTTTAGGAGAAAACTTAAAATATGCAAGATGGGACTTCATTAATCTGTCATTATTAGGAAAGAGGAATTGTTCTTCTAGATAACTAAGTTCAGACCACTAAGAGGATACTCTTCTAGTACCAAAACATATTTAACTATTTATTAGCTAAATAATCCTAATGAAAACATGTTTCTCTGCCTTCCCAACTAGTTTAACCTTTCCTTGATAATCTGAGATGATCATTAATCATTATGACTGTCAATTATTGTCCTGTGCTATCTAATTACTTTACAGATGCCTTAAAGAATTACTGAAACAAATGGTGACATTGGATCCTGAATCAGATTAACGGATATAGATCTTTGCATGTGCCTTTTCCATATGAGCCTTATCTTAAACACTCCTTCTTACCTAGCTACCCCATGTTCCTCATGGTTCCCCAAACATACACTGCGTTTGTTTGCTCCTATGGGTTTTCTTGGGTGCTGCCACAAACCCCCACTTCCACACATATACACTGGCCACTGGAAATCTTGCCATCCTCAAAGCCCAATGTAGAACCATTCTACACGATGGCCCATGATGGCCTTTTTTTTTTCTTTTTTCTTTTTTTTTTTTGTACTAGGGATTGAACCCAGGGGTGCTTAAGCACTGAGCCACATCCCCAGCCCTATTTTGTATTTTATTTAGAGACAGGGTCTCACTGAGTTGCTTAGGGCCTCCCTAAATTGCTGAGGCTGGCTTTGAACTTGCAATCCTCCTGCCTCAGTCTCCCAAGCCACCATGCCTGGCCATGAAGCCATTCTTGATCCCTCCCAGTCAGAAGAAATCTCTTCCCCTCTGGGCCACCAGGAGAGTGTGTCCATCTTCACATTCGTCATTTGTGCCCTGGAATTTGTTTAATGCTTTGTAATTTACAGACCATCTTTGCACACATTAGCGCCAACTATCCTCATGATAGTCTGCTATTATCGGCATTTTACAGACAAACGGATAGGCTTATAAAAGGCACAGTCCCAGGTCAAAACTCTTAAATTCCTCCTATTTCACTTTTTTAAAAAAATTATTTGTTCTATTTAGTTCCTTCTTCACTTTTAGAACTGCTGGGACATTGACCATTCCATTTCAGACCACTCAAATTCCACTAAAGGAATAAAGTTATGAGAAAATGCTAATGCTCACCAGCCCCTAACAACCAGAATTGGTTTAAACCAGGGATCCCAAACCTAATTCAGCTGCAAAATTCATTAGGAAACAGTAGAAAATATCTGCTTGGTCCAGATTCAGAGTTTCTGAACCTGAATCTATAGGGTTGGGACCTATACCTACACCCTCCCCACCCTGTGTGTGTGTGTGTGCGTGTGTGTGTGTGTGTGTGTGTGTGTTTGAAGTTTCCATCATGATCCCAGGGATTACTGAGGTTTGGGTAGTATTGGGTTAACCCATTTATCTGGTATTACTGAGAGGCCTTTTCTATAATTACTAATGAGTAACCCCATGTGGATGTTTGGGGCAGAAAGTCTGACGAGCTTAGCCAGTTTATGGAGGGCAGAATTTGTTATTAGAAAAAAATTATAAACATTTATTTGTAAATGAACTGCCTACACTGTGAATTATCTACTGCAACTTAACTTCCCTGTCAGTATCATGAAATTAGATTGAACAAGAATAGACTCGCAGTCAGGTATAAAGCAGGCGGGTGTCCTAGCAGCAGCACAGTGAACTCTACTGGCTTATTCTCCTATCCTTCATTAGTTTAGATGATCAAGAACAGAATGAGGGCTGGGGATATGGCTCAGTTGGTAGAGTGCTTGCCTCACAGGCACAAGGGCCTGGGTTCAATCCCCAGCACAAAAACAAACAACAAAACACCAGAATGAGCCTACAATAGGAAACTCTACTTCTAGGCCTGTGAATTTCCTACTCACCACTGTAAATGTTGAGATCCAGCATCTTGGAAACCCTTGTCAATTCATACCTGAAAGCCTACAATAAGCAAAATATGAGCAGAGTCATAAGCAGGGTATATAGTCATTGTCACCAAAATCTTTATCTGTACCCAACACACTGGACCTCATCTGCCTGTCAGTCCCCATCCCCACTGCCACAAATTTAAAAGCAGTCTGAGGAAAGTCCTAGGGAACAGCAAGTGTAGCACCATAATTTATTAGAATATAGGAAGGAAACCAAAATATAGTATAAAAAAAGAAGAATGTATATTCTATGGCAAAAAAATCATCCATCCACCCAACAGACCTCCATATCCTGCTTATTACAGGTATTATGATGTCAGACATGAATTAAAGCTGTAGATATGCACTCTTCGGTGTTAAAGTTGACACAATGGGCAGTACTTTCTTAAGTACTATTAATGAAGAACAGTGTAGATTTTGCTTTGCATCTAAATTTTAACAAGAAGTTTCTTAATCTATAGGACATTTTCTTTCTCTTTTTCTTTTTTTAATATATATTTTTTAGTTGTTGATGAACCTTTGTTTTATCCATTCATTTATACGTGGTGCTGAGAATTGAACCCAGTGCCTCACACATGCTAGGCAAGCGCTGGTAGACCACAACCCCAGTCCTGACATTTTCTTTTTTATGTATTTTTTTAGTTGTAGATGGACACAATACCTTTATTTTATTTATTTGTTTTTATGTGGTGCTGAGGATCAAACCCAGTGCCTCACACATGCTAGGCGAGCACTCTACCACTGAGCCACAACCCCCACCCAGACATTTCCTCCATAAATTGTAATTGCAGCTATTATTTCCAGGGCAAAAAGTCTTTGATTTTACCATATTTAGTTACCTGGAGAGGATACTTCCCTACCTTCCCCATCTAAGAACTTAGAAATAAAACCAATGAGGTACATTATCTGTTGATAAATAAATGAATAAGAACTGCCAGCCAGGAGTGGTGGTGCACCCCTGTAATCCCAGCAGCTTGGGAGGCAAAGGCAGGAGGATGGCGAGTTCAAAGCCAGCCTCAGAAACTTAGTGAGCCCCTAAGCAACTCAGCAAGACCCCATCTCTAAATAAAATATTAAGAAGTGTTGGGGATGTGACTTGGTGATGAAGCACCCCTGGGTTCAATCTCTAGTACCAAAAATAAATAAATAAATAAAGTGCCATACACAATGGATAAAAATCAGTTCTCTCTAGAAGGTCATTTTAAAAGTGAGAATGTATTTATAGGGTTAGAAATAATTAGACAGTCAACAACATGATTCTATATTTAGAAGACTCAAAAAACTCCATCAGAAAGCTTCTAGAACTCATAAATGAATTCAGCAAAGGCGCAGGATATAAACTAACACCCAGAAATCAGTTGCATTCCTATACACCAATGACAAATCAACTCAAAGAGAAATCAGGAAAACTATCCCATTCACAAATAGTCTAAAAAAACTGGGCTGGGGATATAGCTCAGTTGGTAGAGTGCCTGCCTCACAAGCACAAGGCCCTGGGTTCAAAACTAAAATATTTGGGAATCAATCTAACAAAAGAGGTGAAAGACCCATACAATGACAACTACAGAATGCTAAAGAATGAAACTGAAGAAGACCTCAGAAGATGGAAAGACCTCCCATGTTCTTAGATAGGCAGAATTAATATTGTCAAAATGGCCATACTACCAAAAGTACTATACAGAATTAATGCAATTCCTATCAAAATCCCAGACATTCTTCATAGAAATAGAAAAAGCAGTCATGAAATTCATTTGGAAAAACAAGAGACTCAGAATAACCAAAGCAATCCTCAGTAAGAAACATGAAGCAGGAAGCATCGTAATACCAGAACTTAAATTATACTACAGAGCTGTAATAAGAAAAAAGGTATGGTATTGGCACCAAAACACACATATAGACCAATGGAACAGATAGAAGACATAGAGTCATACCAACATAAATACAGTTATCTTGTACTAGACAAAGGTACCATAAATATACATTGGAGAAAAGATGGCCTCTTCAACAAAGATGCTGGGAATATTGGAAATCTATATGCAGTAGAATGAAACTGAACTTCTACCTCTCACCCTGCATAAAACTCAACTCAGAGTGGATTAAGGACTTAGGCATTAGACCAGAGACCCTACACCTACTAGAACAAAAAGTAGGCCCAACTCTCCACCATGTTGGTTTAGGAACCAACTTCCTCAGTAAGACTCCAAAAGCATAAGAAGTAAAATCAAGAATCAATAAATGGGATGGTATCAAACTAAAAAGCTTCTTCATCAAAAAGGAATCAATCATAATGTGAACAGAGAGCCTACAGAATTGGAAAAAATCTTTACCACTAGAACCTCAGATAGAGTATTAATCTCCAGGATATACAAAACACTAAAAAAAAACTTAACACCAAAAAACAACAACAAAAAACCCCCAAATAACCCAATCAATAAATGGGCTAAGGAACTGAACAAGCACTTCACAAAAGAAGAAATACAAATGGTCAAAAAATACATGAAAAACATTCAACACCTCTAGCAATTAGAGAAATGTAAATCAAAACTACACTGAGATTCCATTTCACCCAAGTCAGAAAGGCAATTATCAAGAATACAAGTAACAATAAATGTTGGCAAGGATGTGGGGAAAAAGGTTCACTTATACATTGCTGGTGGGACTGTAAATTGGTGGAACTACTCTGGAAAGCAGTATGGAGTTTCCTTAGAAAACTTGGAATGGAACCACCATTTGACTCAGTTATCCCACTCTTTGGTTTACACCTGAAAGACTTAAAATAAGCATACTAAAGTGACACAGCCACTTCAATGTTTATAGTAGCTGGATTCACAACTGCCAAGCTATGGAACCAACCTAGGTGCCCTACAACAGATGAATGGATAAAGAAAATATGGTGTATATATACACAATGGTTATACTTATTCTATGTATATATACTATGTCAAAATACACCCTACTGTCAAGTGTATCTAGAAAGAACAAATTAGAAAAAAGAAATAACTAGGCAAAACTTTGGAGTTGAATGTGAAGGAAAAACTGTAACTAAATCACTGGTGATGACACTGAAGAAAGAATGTGTGGATGACAAGCAGATGGTCTGCAAGGATCTTAGGAAAGTGGGGTCCAATGGCAAGATTTTGACAGTGTTTCTCCACTAGTGACCTGAGAGGTGTCAATAACGTGTTCGAGAGCAGGTTCCTTATTCTGAGATACAATGCCTGGCACAAGATAGATATTCAATAAATATTTGTTAAATAACCATCCATTGCCTTTTATAGATATTCAGCTCCACCCAAGACTCTTACCGTCATGAAATACTGGTAAATACAAGGTATTCTAGTCATCTGGGGAATTATTTCTTCACTTCAATTTTGAATTGGAAAATATGAGTATGTGAAAATGAGTTTTCACTTTATTGTGAGTTAAGTGTAGATTGGCCTTTCTGAGTCAGGTCAACCCTAAGCGTCTGACAAATCCATTTTCTGGAATAAAGGGACCCTATCAAGGTAACATCCTCATGAGGACCTGTGTAAGTTCCATTGATCTTTCTATGCATACATCTCTCACTGTAAGACTTATTTAGGGCCAGGTGCGGTGTCGCACACCTGGAATCCCAGCGACTCGGGAGGTTGAGGCAGGAGGATCGTGAGTTCAAAGCCAGCCTCAGCAACTTAGTGAGGCCCTAAGCAACTCAGTGAGACCCTGTCTCTAAATAAAATACAAAATAGGGCTGAAGTCAATCCCCAGTTCCAAAAAAAAAAAGAGACTTATTTAGGAAGGAAAGAGGAACTTACTAGAAGGTCAGAGGTGTATATAAATGCATGCACACACTTCATAATTCCATGTGAATATTATGTAGGTGTTAATGTTGCAAAAGGCCTGGAGAAATGGTTAAGGGTCACTATATGATATAAACTACTGGGTAAGACAATCCTTTCCATTGAGTTACAAAACTGAAAGATGTATTATTTCTCAAGTTCTTGGTTTATACTTCAGAACACAGGCTTTGGGGGCAAACAAACAGACCCAGGTTGGAATCTTGGTTTAGCCCCTTTACTAGATATGTGCATATCAAACTCAGAGTTGTTTTCCCATCTGTGAAATGGAAATGCCAATAGTAGCTTCATCACACTATCATGGGGTGAAAGTAATGAGAGAGCTTCTGCTTAGCACAGTGCCTGGCAGACCAATATACGGTGGCATTATTTATGCTTTGCCCTAAGTGGAACCCTCAGTATGTGTTTGATCTTTCCACTTTCCGTGAACTCCTGAGTACTATTTTGTTTGTATGTTGAAGAGAAAAAACCTTTTTTTCTAGATATGGTTAATGCCTCTTGTAAGGACATGGTACTTCAAGCAGAATTGAGGAAAGTTCTCAGGATACCTGTGTGGGCTCAGTAATCGTCTTCTGCATGGGGGAAACTGCAATCTTTATTCAAAGCACAGGATGATTCATTTTGTCAAAAAGCTGAGTTACTTCATTGGGTCATTTGCTACCATCCTGCCAGGGAGCTGTGGAGGAGGCACAGTAGTGCACTGGAACAGCTTACACTGGCTCACAAGAATCCACTGGGAACATCAATTCCAACCTGGCCTCTGCAGATATCAACTGATGAATTAAAAGTAGCCGTGGAAATCAGCAAGTGCTACAAATCTCCTTTTATGATTGGGCAGCAGAAGGAATAAGAACCTTTACAATTGTTCCAAGAAAGAGCAAGCTGGAACAAGTATGCTACTAGACAAGTGGAACAAGCCAGGAAATGGAGAGAGAAACAGGGAACTAAGGCACTGAGCAAGGCTCCTTCGACCCAAAACCCAGACACTTTCCTGGGAAGTCTCATTTGAATGTTGGCAGAATCCAAAACCCATGTCTAGAAAATCTATCTTAAACAGTTGTTTCTCATTGCTTTTTATTCTTCCTTCACATTATTAAAAAAATTTTTTTTTCACTGCTAGGGATTGACAGCAGGGTTACCCTGAGCTACATTCCCAATCCTTTTTATTTTTTGAGACAGGGTCCCACTAGGTTACCCTGGCTGGCCTAGAATTTGTGATCCACCCGTCTTAGACTCTTAAGTAGCTAGGATTATAGATGTGTGCCACCATACCTGACAAACTATAGGACATTTCTAAGATATTAACTCACCTTATATGTCTCCAGATCTTCTGGAAAGATCACAAAGTTTACAGTTAGTTGTTTTTTCGAATGGTCTTTAGAAAATGCTAAAACTTGATTAAACATAAGTTTTGCTACTATATCCTTCTCTATACCAATGTTTCCAGACCCAAGGGCAGGAAAAGAAATGGAAGTTATATTTAGCTTCAGGCATTTTTTCAAACATTGCTTCATTGCATTTTCCAATGTCTGTAAGAAAAACATAAATTTAAAATCACTCTTTGAGTCAAAAATAAGACTTCACTTATCCCTTGATTCTGTTCATATTTTATAATGCCAATCTCTACCAAGGGTGATGTCCACACCTCCTCAGAGGGCAGGACAGGCCACTTCCATAGGGAACCCACTACAGCTACAAAGTTAGATAATGAGAAATGAAAGGACTGAAAAACTGAAGTAACTGGCCCACTGTGGCCCAATGCCCAAATCAAGACATTTGGGCACTGATTTCTGCTGGTTTATGTAGCCTTGCCCATCTTCCCAGGTTAGAGACTCAACTATCAGTTTGTTCTGCCCACTTGCCCCTTCCAAGTTAGCATAAAGATTTCTTAGAGGTTGAATAAATGAGATGAAAAGAAAAAAGCAGCACTTATTAAATATCACTGGGACCTATTACACGATTTCTCCTGGAGAAGTACTAATACTTTTGACAGATTTAAACTTCTATCCACTTTTGGATTGTATTGAATTACTATGACAGAGGCTTGTCTGTGGAAAGAACTTGGGAGACTGAAGCATAGAGGACCAATTTGGAATTAGAGAGCTCTCCAGCCATGACAGGACAAGAAATAGTGTAGAAAAAAAGATAAACAAAGGCGGAGGGGATTAAACTTCTCTCTTTCCATATCTGAATGGGTTTCCCTATTCTTTAAAGCTTGTCTATTATGGGCCTTAGAAGACAAGGTGGCTAGAGAGCCAATATTCACCACAGGCACCGGTAGGAAGAGACCACAGGGAATAGATTTGACTGGAATGGTGCTAGAAGGGAAATCCCAGCTCCTCCTAGAATTTAACACATAGAGGAAAACATGGAGAGACCAAACACCATGTCTACTTAGAAAAAGGCTATAGGGTTACTGGGCATGGTGAGGTGAACAGGCGAACAGGCTGAGGAAGCTCTGTGTTTCAGCATCCATTTGCAACATGCTCACTTCCTGTTTAGCCAAGAATTAGGTAAACGTGGGCCATAAGCACTTGACAGCATTTCGTGAATGTAATGAAACAATGGAAATTTAACAGACTGGTTTGACCAAAGAGCTGCATAAAGGTAAATCTATTCTGAACTTACTGAATGTGAATTTTGTGCTGAGTCCCATTGTACATGGAATACGTACTGACAGGGCAATTTAAATCCTTCTGTGACCAGTACCAACTGGGAATTTGAAAACGGTTTAGTCATTTGGGTACTGAGTTCCCGTTCCATTTCATCTCCTGCTTGTCGTAGAATTGATGCTGACACAGGTCCACCTCTGAGATGAAGTGGGGTTACAGAATTAACAATTACATCTGTCTGAAAAGGGAAGACAACACAGGATTCATTGTTAAATCTCTAATTTAAATCTTCATTTCCCAGAAGAGCTTTTAAAAATGCTGTTTGAGGACCCCAAATCCCAAAAATTCATTTAATAATGGTTAGAAAATCTTATTTCCCAAGGTGCAATCATTTAACTGCATGAACCTATCAGTCCTATTCAAAAATTAAGTATAGATACGGGTGAAATAATGCTTATTGTAAATATCTATTAGCCCCTTACTGGATTATATCTCTTGTATTTCTAGATTCTGAGCAATCCTTGTTTTTTTTTTTTTTTTTTTTTTTTTGCATGCTGGGGATTGAACCCAGGGCCTTGTGCTTGCAAGGCGAGCACTCCACCAACTGAGCTATATTCCCAGCCCCCTTGTGTAATTTTTTAATTGTATCAATAAATGGTTACATTCTCTGCTGTACCACCATCATTTTTGCTATTGCTGTGTAAGTTGCTTTGCTTTCTTAGAAAATTTCTACTACCTGATGTTTTTGTTTTAAGGTAAGTAATACACGGTTAAAGAAAGTGCAAGTGAAGCAAAAAGATTTGCAATGAAAAGCAGGATTCCTTCTGGATGGGATCTCCAGACCTACTCATTTCTCCATCCTCCAGCCAACCGCTTCTACCAGTTCTTCATTTATGTTTTTGGAAACAGACTATACACATATGTGGTATTTTAAATAATATCATCTCTTAGTTCTCAGAACTGTGTTAAAGGGTTGTGTCCTCTGCTCCACCAAAGCCTCTAATCGTCTAACATTTTTTTACCCTTTACGGGTAATTTAGGTATTCTCATGAATGTTAATAGGTGTTTTACTTTGAGAGTGCAATCAAAATTTGCCATTTGGGGGCATTGGCATCCCTTAAATTTTTAAGGTTCTTCTTTTTTTTTTTCCCCTCCCCTCCCCTCCCCCAACAATTTCAAGCACCTTAGAAACTAAGGTGAAGTAATTAAACTAATAGAAGAGTCTTTTTTTTTTTTTTTTTTTTTTTGGCAGTGCCGGGGATTTGAACTTAGGGCCTTGTGCTTCCGAGGCAAGCACTCTACCAACTGAGCTATATCCCCAGCCCATTTTTAAGGTTCTTAATGCCAATAAATAAATGGCAATAAATAAATGCACTAAAATTTCAGTTAAAGGGATAAGTTATTCAATTGGGATGCTTTCCTTTTATTTTTGAATTGGTGTATTAATAACTTTTGAAATCATATAGCTCCTTCGGTCTTCATTATAATTTTCTTGTAGACAGTAAGGGGCATTTGTTTTATGAGAGGGTTAAGTCAATTTGACTGTGATTACAATGACATCACTGAAATAAAAGAATACGGACTTGGCCAGGCGCAGTGGCACGTGCCTGTAATCCCAGCAGCTCCGGAGGCTGAGGCAGGAGGATCATGAAGTTCAAAGTCAGCCTCAGCAACTTTGCAAGGCCCTGAACAACTCAGTGAGATCCCATCTAAATAAAATACAAAAAAGGGATGGGGATGTAGCTCAGTGGTTAAGTGCCCCTGAGTTCAATCCTCTGTCCAAAAAACAAAGAATACAGCCTTGTATTTCTTTTCTCCCTCTGTTACAGTCCCTGCTCCCTGCTGCCCCTTTCACTTAAACCTCATTAATTTGCTGAAAACCTAGTTGCATGCCCAGATAAGGCCCTGGAACTGCAGAAATGAGCAAGTCATGATCCTCTTCCTCAGGTGCTCTCTACCTAGCAGTGGAGCTGCATTAACCCACAAACACTTAAATTTCCTGTTACCCTGACTTCCTCAACCCCCCCAAAGGCCCTGGCCTTTGTGCCAAATAAACCCCAGCTAAATGCTAAGTCACACCTCGTATTTTCCACAGTCTCTGTCACAGAGCTGTATATACAGACTATGACTTTGAGTTCCACCTGTGTCTACTCACTCTGGTCAAGTTCATTGTTTCCTATCAATTTCTCTATCTGTCTTTGATCAAGTCTCAAGAAGGTCTCCAGTCAAAGCTTTCCCTCCTGCCAATTCACACCCATCACAATTTGAGATCAGATTCAAAACTCACATCTCCAGAAACAATCTTTCTTGGCCCACTATTATTTTGCATTACTACTGATAGGTTGCTTCAGAATTGTTTAGGTGGTTTGTCTCAACAATGAGATTTTTTCAAGTAAAGAACTTTTTAGATAAAAAGAATATAATATATTTTAAGTTCCTTGGGATCATAAGTTGTTCGGATTTCTCACAGTGCCTAACAATATTAGCAATAGCAATAATCATTAAAAATTACTACACTAATCATGTGCCAAGCACTAGTATAAGCATTGTGTGGGTGTTGATTCCAGCTCTACAACATAAGTCCTACAGTTATTCTCATTTTTCAGATGAGGAAACTAAAAGATAAACTATTTCAGGTCACCCATTTGGTAAATGGTAAGGCAGGTATTTAAATCCAGCTGGCCTGGCTGTGAAGACCACACTCTTAACCCCAACAAGATGCTTTCTAAACAGCAATGCATAGCACATATTCTAAAACCTCTTAATAGGTAATGAATGATTCAAGGATTCCCTCCTGGCAGTGCAAGAAAACAGAAACAAAGATTTACCATCTGTAGTTCAATGTGGCCCAGGACAATCTGGAGAGTCAGGCCCTGGGCAATTTGAAGAGTCATATCAAAAGGTGGGGTGGTTTCTTGACGCTCCCAAGAGTCCAACTCATTGCTTCCTAGGATGACTTCTGAAGAAGATTTAAAGGAAGCAACAGTAGGGTCCTCATTGCTCACCAGATGAATTTCTTTCAAACTACCAATCACCCACTTCCCTTGGAAATAAAACTTGATAGTTTTTAAAATGGTCAGTGTACACAAATCCAGAGGAAACTGGAAAATTCCAGAGCTCAGGGCTGGAATTGCTACTGTCTTAATGCTTAATTCATATTTACAAACAAAATCCAGAATACTTGTAATAGCTCTTTGCAGTTCATTGATACATCTCTCTTTCTCCTTTTCTTGCCACCGAGGCCCAACAGCATGGATAATCAGTTTGCAGGGAAGTTTTCCTGCTCCAGTGACAGCTATCTGGCCAGTTGGTACTGTGCCATTATTGGCAATGAATCTTTTGCTCTCCTCTTGGATTTCAGGGCCACCAGCTTTCACCAGGGCCAAGGCTAGGCCTCCCCCATGTAGAAGGTCTCCGTTGGCTGCATTCACCACAGCATCAACAGCATGTCTGGTGAGGTCACCCTTCCAGACAGATAACTCTAGCCCTGGGGCCAGGCTCTTTCTGAAGACTTGCTGGCCAAGATACTCGCTGTTATCTTCTGGAGCTGGAGACATCAAGGTAGAGATACAGCCAAACTTATTTTGGAGGACTTCAAACAGTAGACTCTCATTATTTTTTAAAATTTTGAAGTCATCGAGATTAATAGGAATTTGCCAACTATAGTTCTTTCCAAGAGAGTCAGTCTCTGGAAAAGGAGAGAAGATAAAACAATAAAGAAATGAGCAAAGTTTCTTTCAAAAAGGATGTGATTCCACTTCACACCTGGAGGCTGAGTTTCTTATTTGCAAAAGAGATGAACTTTCTCTAGCTCTCTTACTAATTTTCCTTCTCACTCAGACATTTAATTACACCAAGGATATACACAAGTTTTCTATGGTAGGACACATTCATAAGGTTCTCAGTCTTGTACCTACATATACTAAATACCCCTAAGTGGTAACTACTATGTACAGTGATAAGAAGATAGTGTGTAGAGGGGCTCATGAATATTTTAAATGCAAGTAAAAATACTAGGATATAATTATAAGTCAGAAATACAGGGAGTTACATTTCTAACTTTTTTGCTTTGGTCAGTGTCTTAGTTTGAGTCCTTTTGAACGCAGACTCTGAGAAGAGAATTTGAATGTAAATAATTTATTTGAGAAGTGATCCTAGGAAACACCAGGGGTTCTGCTTAAGGAGGAAACTAAGATGAAGGAGAAGAGTGAATAAAGTGTCTTATTTAGTACATGAAACTTAACTTCACTGGTGGGCAGTATAGATTATGTACCTCAGAGTTGTACCCCTAGGGGGGGTAATTATAGGAGCTGGGATGTTTCTCCAGCTTCTCAGGGTCATTGGTCAGAGCTGTTCCTTGGCTAGGAGGGATGGGGGGGGGGAGCACTGGACCAACAAATGGGTGGAGCACTGACAGTATCTGCTACAGTGAATATTTCTTCAAAGTACTTCAGTTGCATGGCACAGTTAAAATTAATGTGGAATTAAAACCGATTGACTAAAAAATTTCTACTGTGGCTGAAAAGAAAATGTGCTGCTTAGATCCTCCTTCACTTTGACTATGAAGCGGAAAATCTAGTTAGCTCACAGTCTCTAGCTTTTAACCCCCTCATGGGTTCATCTCAGCTCTCTAGTCAAGGTCATACTACTCTCAGGGTGCTCTCCATCAAATCCTGAGCAAGGCCATTTATGCAAGGGACACCTCTACTCTAACAGGGGCTCTTAGGCTGCCAGAGACTGTCAGGTTTTCATTATAACCTAATGGCTCCACCCACCCAACCCAGCTTCTTCTGCTTCTTCCATAGTGAGCATTTCATACTAACTCCATCTCCAGCTTAAGTTCCTGGAGAACCCAACCTATGACAGTATTTCATGGAGCACAAGACATAGTTATTACAAGCCTCTAAGAAAGGGAAAATGATGCCAATTAAACTGTAGTAGCTTTTTTTTTCAGAGATGTTAAGTGTGAAAAAAAGTGCATCCAAAATAGATAACAGCTTCAACTGGCATTTCTAATTGGAGCCACCTAGAAAGACCTCTGGAGGCCTTAGGTACCCCAAAGCAGCATCGAGTGAGTAGTTTGGCCTAACTGGCCTGAGCTTTAGTTAAAAACCTCAAATGTCAAATGGCCATCCTAGAATTAGGCAGGTACCATTTGGCTCTTTCAGCCAAGAGGACAGTCAGTTGGTCATCCCTTCTGCCTAATGTCAGCTACAGGGCTGTGGTCAGAAAAGTCTTACATTGTGGACAAAGGAAAGGATCAATGGGGGCCTTAACAGAACAAGCTGCTGATGCCACACTGCTGCTGCTGAAGCAGTCCTCCTTCTGAAGCATGAGCTGGGGTCTCCACACTGGTCTGCAGTCACGCACCTGAGCACTTGCAGGGGAGACAGTCTCCTTTCACATTCCCTTTTCTCCACTGAGGGAAGATCTGAGCAAAGCCTTTCTGAAATAAGAGTAGGAGTGAGGTGATCCTACCTGATTTTTCACTGGAAATTGCTGCTCCCACATCCTGTGAAAGACGAGAATGACTTTTAAAAAAAAATGAAGCTGAATGACTACAGGCTAGTGATCACAAATAGTCTACTGAATGCAAAGCGACAGGAACTCTGCTCAAAGCACTGACTTTGGGAGACAGGGACACATGCATTTGTTGCTGTGGTTATTTTCCATCTTTGTGTCTTAAAACACTGAAAATACTAAATGTTCCATTAGACATTGACCTACCCCCCTTCCCCAGGGGTCAGTGCACCTTGAATTCAAAATGACATGAATGGTTGTAGATTAACATTTGAAAAGGCCTAAGGGTCATAGACCTCCAAAACAGACCTCCGAACTCTCAGACGGACTCCAATTCCAATGTCTTTTGGAGTTTCCCTAGATAGAGCAGAAAACACGAGGACATGGGCCTCATCAGCTGTATCTTCCACCCACCAGAAAGGACCCACTTTCAATTGCCTATTCCATGACACAGCCCTCATGTAGAAGTTTCAGATTTAGCAAATGAGGTTACTTTCTCTATTCCCTCCTTTTATCCCTTCCTCATCACCTCCTTACTCCATCCTGAAAAAAAGAACTGCTGAATGAAGAGAATCCAAATGATAAGCAAGTGACATTTTTTTTTTAAGTGACACTGTTGATAATTAGTGTTTTACTCAGCATTTTTGCTACTGTGTCTAAAAGGATCTCACCAGGACAATTATAGATGAGGAAAAGTTTGTTTGAAGGCTCACAATTTCAGATATCTTAGTCCATAGAAGGCCAGCTCCATTCCTTAGGGCTCAGGTGAGGCAGAACATCATGGTGGGAGAGTGTGGCCAAGGGAACAGCTCACATCATCGGGGAGCAGAGAGAGAGTATCCACGCTCCAGATACAAAATAAATACCCCAAAGCCACACCTCAATTCCCACCTCCTCCAGCCACACCTACCACTTCGTTACCACTCAGTTAATCCCATCAGGGACTAATTCACTGATTGGGTTAATACTCTCCCAACCCAATCATTCCTCCTCCAAACCTTCTTGCATTGTCTCACACATGAGCTTTTGGGAGACACCTCATATCCAAACCATAACAATTAGCATATTTTCAATTCCCAATTCCCACATGGTTCAAGAAGAACACTTATTGGACTAGTAAAACCAAATTAGATGCTAGGTATTACTGAAGACCCCAGACTTCTTGCTATTTATTATAGGGAGAACTCTTAATGTGTTAATCAAGGTTCATAATGCATAGATATTTATACTTTTTTACCATGGAAAAGGCCATTGTCCAGGTCTCTGGTGGGTCTTTAATCCCTCTTGTGTTTCAAAGCATCAACTGCAGATCCCAGATATGGCGGCCTATTTCTAGGAATAAATAGAAACAACATAGCGACACAGTCAGTAAGCATTGGCCAGAAGCTGAGGGAATTCGGAACAAATAGTCCATAGGAGGACTGAGCATAATTTCTGATCTTGAGAAGTTTTTCAGTCCATTGGTGACATGCCCATATTGGTTTGCTGTTGTTATTGTTTACTTTCTGTCCTTTTCAGGTCAGGTCCCAATTGAAACCTTAATGGTAGTTCAGAGAAGAAAAAATGCTATGGGGGTTTGAACAGGAAAAAAATTTATGGAGAAGGTGGACTGCAGCCAAGCCTTGAAGGATGGAGCAGGTTTTCACATATGTAGAAGAGGAAGATGATAACCAAGTGCTGAGACTGAGCATTCAGAGAACAGCCAGGAACAAGCAGCCTTATGAGCAAATGAAGACCCCTGGAGAGTGTGAGAAGAAAGAGGGTACTTGCGACTGCATGGAGTATGCATTACTGGGTTCATGGTAAATATCCTTGGCCTAATTCAATAGGGCATGTAGGGATAATAATTTTAAAAAAACTCTGGTGAATATTATATTATAAAGTTTGCCATGAACTAGGCAGCTATGAAAGGCTGTGATTTTTTTTTTGGGGGGGGGGAACTGGGGATTGAACTCAGGGACACTCGGCCACTGAGCCACACCCCCAGCCTTATTTTGTATTTTATTTAGAAACAGGGTCTCACTGAGTTGCTTAGGGCCTCGCTAAGTTGCTGAGGCTGGCTTTGAACTTGCGATCCTCCTGCCTTAGCCTCCAGAGTCGCTGAGATTACAAGTGTGCGCCACCACGCCCGGCTAAGACTGAATTTTTAGATGATGATGGAAAGATACACTGGCCCACACTTGCTGCTGTCTTAGGTCCCTGGAGCGGTTGCTATGTCTTTGCAATAGAAAATTTTTGTATAGTCATCCGCAGCATCAAGAGCACTTAAACCTGGAAGGAGTTAAGTCCGCAACAATTCTAAAATGCAAGAA
Organism: Glaucomys volans; assembly: GCA_020662805.1. NCBI lineage: Eukaryota > Metazoa > Chordata > Mammalia > Rodentia > Sciuridae > Glaucomys > Glaucomys volans. Next base: position 192,319 of record JAJEJO010052711.1, read on the forward strand.
CAAGATGCATTTGTGCCTCTAGAGGGCACTGCTGTATTCACAAAAGAAGGAAGACTTCTGCGCCTGCTATGGGCTGCTGGGTTTTGCTTTAGGTGTTGTTGCACCTGTTTCTGCCTTCAGACCAGCCCTTAAAGGCCTAGACAAGGACTTGGCTGTGGAGGTGGCATCCATTTAACTCAAAGAAATTAGAAACAAGGAGAATGTTGCCTAAAACAATTTCTTCCATTTAAAAATAACAACAAACACCTTCTCAACTGTCTATCACTGAAGTTAAGGGAATTTGCTAAGAATATTCCAATAGGAGAACTGAACATGATTTCTAATTTTGAAAAGCTTTTCATTTCATTGATGAGATGCACACATTGTTTTGCTATTGTTGTTACTGTTTTCCTTCTGTCCTTTCTTATGGTGTTTCTGTCCCTTTAAGGCAGTCAAACTTCTGCAAAGAGTAGCTGATTGTCCTGTCACCCCACCCATTCAGTTCACCACCTCACCCCCAGTCTGGCCCCCCACCTCACCCCCAGTACTCCTCTGAAACTGTCAGTGTCCTCCATGTGGTTAACCCAAGGCACTACCTTCTATCCTTCTATCCTAGTCTTTGCTTGACCCCTTCTGTAGAATTTCATGCTTTGATTCCTGAAACTCTGCTTTATTGGTTTTTCCTATGCCCTCTTGGTTCTTGACTTTTTCTTCCCTATGCCCTTACAGGAGGCCTTTCCCTGGATTTACTTCCAGCATCCACCTCTTACCCCTTAATCATTTGCTCCACAATTTTTTTTTTTTTTTTTTGGTATTGGAGATTGAATCCAGGGCCACTTAACCACTGAGCACATCCCCAGCCCTTTTTTGTATTTTTTTTTAGAGACAGGGTGTCACTGAGTTGCTTAGGGCCTTGCTAAGTTGCTGAGGCTGGTTTTGAACTTGTGATCCTCCTGCTTCACCTCCCCAGCCACTGGGATTACAGGCACCACTGTGCCTGGCCCCAAGATTCTAAGAGACGCTTCTCATTCTATCCTACATATTCTCCAGGGGTAATCTCATCTACTTCATGGATTCACCTCACCAATTGCAAATACAACTCCCATGTCTGTATTTCTAGGCTACCGCTCTCCTAGAACTCACTTTGCAACTCTACCTAGATGTCCCACATTCCCCTCAAATACAGACTCTGCAAAAATTGACCCCTTATCTCCTCCTCCACACTCCCCCACAAAAATCCATGCTTTATCTCCTAGATTCCATAGCTCAGCAAATGATATGCCATTTGCCCACTCAAATCAGAAAACCAAAAATTATCCTTAAATATCCTCTTTTGTCCCATATCCAATCTATCTCTGGGTCCTGACCACCTAATTTCCTCTCAAATAATGCCCCTCCCCTCCTAGTTCCCTAACACT
>JAJEJO010052713.1:8317-106727 GCA_020662805.1 Glaucomys volans
GAATGGATAAGGAAAATATGGTATGTACACAACGGAATATTACTCAGCCTTAAGGAAGAATGAAATTGTGGCATTTGCAGGTAAATGGATAAAACTCGAGAATATCAAAGCTAAATAAGCCAATCCCCAATCAAACTGATTATTTGTTCATTGACTTCATTCATGGTTTCTTTGCCACACAAAAGTGTTGAATTTTGTATAACCCAAGTTTCATTGGCTCAGGTGGCAGATTTCAGTACTGATTGCTGAACGCATTGGGATAGTTGTGTAGTTTAATAGCAATATTATGTTGTGTCATCAGACCAGGCTGTTTTTCACCTATCAACTCTTAGACATTTTTAAAAATACACTTTAAAAACTTCCCAGATTATTCTTTCCTTATCTGTAAATTCGGGAAAATTACCCCAACCTCATGAGATTTAAAGAAAAAATGAAACAATATAGATAAACACTCTGGCTCAAAGCCTGGCACATAGTAAATATTTAATGTTTTAATATTCTGTACTTTGATTCTTCTTTCCCCAAATAAAAACATGATACCTACTGTCCAACATTGCAGCATAGTGCTTAAACACATAGGCTATGAGTTGAAGAAATAAGGGCTAACCTCCAACTATACCACCCCAAAGCTGTGCAACTTTGAATACGTTATGTCAAGCAAACCGAAGTTTCAACTTTGGCCCCAGGAATCATCCCTAGTCTGCTATCTAGTTTCAGCTTTAGATTTTGGGCAGCTCATTAGTTATTTGCCATTTTTTTTTTCACTAGGGATTAAACCCATGGGCCTTTTACCACTGAGCTACATCCTCAGCCCTTTTCATATTTTATTTTGAGAGGTTTCACAAAGTTGCTTAGGGCTTTGCTAAGTTGTTGAGGCTGGCTTTGAACCTATGATCCTCCTGCCTCAGCCTCCTGAGTTGCTGGGATTACAGGCATGTAACACTGCACCTGGATACTATTTGCCATTTTTAATGCCACATTTGATATCCTTGAATTTTTGTATGATTAAATAAGTTACCATGTCTAGTTAGTGTAATAATCTTATTCACATTAGCGAGGTATGTTTTTTAGATGCATATTAGTTTATGTAATAATTTGGGTTATTTTACAGAAACTATTTCTTTTCCCTCCCATATATGGAGAATACCTTCCCCCACACCCCTGATGTTGGGTGTGGCATTGTGATGTGTTTTAGACAATGGGATGTAGGTGTTAATGATAGAAGAAAAACTGGGAATGTGCTTGTGCAATTGAGCTTGCTGTCTTCTGTCTGTGCCATCGCCATGAGAAGAATTTCCTGTGAAGAATATCGCCATGAGAAGAACTTCCTGTTGCTTCTCCATTAGCTTGGAGTGCAGACCGCACACCTGAGAGTGGATCTGAGACCAGCCTGAAGTGGGGATGAAAGTTCAGCTAGTCCTATCTTGAATCACAGTCACTCAGCTGACCTTCAGCTGACCTATAGGCATAAAAGCAAAGATAAATTGTTGTGGCTTTAAGCCATTGAATCTTGGGGTGGTTGGTTATACAGCAATAGCTGTCTAATAGAATTTGTAAATATGTGCTTTCAAATATAGGTAAGTATTCAAGATTTAACTCAGAGTGAAATTTTTCTTAAGAGCTTTATAACATACAATTGAATTATTCATTAATTATCTTTACACATAAATATTTGTGCTACAATAATTGAGTGATTATAAAAGTTGTTAACTTTATGTGCAGAATTAATTTTTTTAGAAATTTCAAGTATTTAGAGAAACATTTACAAAATGAATGTTAATAATGTGTTCCTTAGTAAGATAATTTTAGAAAAATTATGCATTCTTCCACTCAACAAGTGCTTAGAAAGATTGAAACAACCATACGAGTCCAAATAATTGAGATTAGATTGTATCATAATTCTGGTCTTTTGTAGGATTATTTGGTTCACTAACATTTAATAAGCTTAATAACCACTCAGAACTGATTTAAGTTTGAGCCACTTAATTTCAGAGAAGATGTTGGATAAGCGAATGTGGTAATCTTAAGAGTGGTTGAGCTGTAATGAAGGGAATTCCTGTGAAATCTCCAGAGGTTTTTGTTATTATCATCATCATCATCTTCATCATTGTAGCTTAATAATTACTGTATGTGTTTGGATAATTTGGTTTAAATTTAAGTTGGAAACTAATCAGAACAGACGCTTAAGCATGAAGAATATTTATTGAAAGGATATTGCCAGTTGACAGGTTAACCAGAAAATTCAGATCCAGGTATGGAAGAAGCTTTTGCATTCAAGGTGTGCATAGGAATCTTAGAAGGATTTTCTAATAGTCTTTCCAGAGTACTTCTCTTGAAATGAATATACCAAAATAATTTTTTGTCTCCTTATTTTGTTCAAGATTCAAATTTCAGGGAGTGAACAACTGAATAGCCTAGCCAAGAAAGGGTAGAGAACCACTGGAGATCACTGGAGGACTGTTGTGTCCAACAAAGACATCAGGAAGTTACTCTCTAGAAGGTAAGATGGACACTGGTCAGCCCCAGCATCATTACCTTTGCTATTATTGTTGTGGATATCACTCACCACCATCATCTTTATCCTCCATTGCTATAAGGTTGAAGGAGAAGATTTATTCCCAAGAATTATTTCTAATAAAGTGTAAAGTGACGGCTTAAGGCTAGGATGGAATTCTTGGTTATTCATGAGTCAAATGATAGAGGTCCCTTGATAGAAGTAGAGTTATTTCTGATATGGACCATTTGGGGCAACTGTTCATGTGTGCTAGGACTCAGAGTTAGAACTTTCTTAATAGAGAAGAGTTGATCAATGTATAAGCCTGGATTTCCCTAAGAGGGTTTCACAGCTTCCCCTGAAGTCTCTACCATGAGGATGATAAAATTTTCCTTTCTTTTTTGTTGAGTGAGGTGTCTTTCACTTAACATTTTATCTTTTTCTTAGCCAATATCTCCCTATTGTATCTTCTTATTTCTTCCTCATTCTTCATAAAAATCATTTCAATTTTATGATTAGGAAATGAATTTTCTACCTTCAGGTAATAATACTCCATGTATTTTGAGTTTGGCTGTAGAAAAGACAGAATGAAGAGATGCCTGTACTTTGGAGCTTAATAGGGAAAATAGATTCAATAAATAGTAATGCAGCTATCACAGTTTTGATCAAAGTGCCCTGAAGGAGACATACGGGCTGTAATGACATTGTGTTATTTGATGAGGGACTAACCTAAACACAGGGAAAGCTTCTCTTAGGACCAGGGTTCAAGCTGAGACATAAAGGTTGAGTAGGAGTTCGTTAAGAGGTAGGGTTGGGAGTTGGAGCAAGTATGAAGGCCAGAAAGTGGGAATCAGCTTAGCCTACTGGATAAATCTTAAGATCAGTGTTCCTGGATTGCAGTGGATGAAGAGCTTGGTGAGAAAGATGATTCCTCTCTTTTCCAATGCTAAGACCGACTACTTTCAATATTTGAAGATGTTTTGACTCATCAAGTGTGCCACTCTTGACATTCTCTTAGGGGTAAGATGGAGCATGCAAACAGAAATATTGAAATAAAAGGATATTGGATAATTTGGGTCCATGGTCTATGAAAGGATTGGAAAAATACACAAGTTCGCCTGCTTCATTTCAAGTCAGTGTTGTCTCATAAACCACACTGACTAATCAGAGATGCAAATGACATCCAATGTTTGAGTTGTCTCTTCCCTTTTGAAATCCATTTAAAGACTGGTCATTTTTTCTCTGTTGGATGCTTGGAAAATTTTTAGAAAAACAAGTCAGGCAGAGCAGCAAACCCTGTGTGTGCACACACTCCCTCTGGCCCGGTGTTTCCAGTTCAGTGGGCCAACTCTCACTTGTCATATTGAATCCTTTATTACAACAAAATATTATTTTAAAGCTGCACTAACAGTAATTAGAAGCAATTGAGTTTTATCAACTAACACAAACTGTGGGATTTCAAACTTGGATTTTAGCTGGTATTTTAATGAAGTGTGTGTTAACAACCCCAAATCTTCTGTCAGTCCAGCAGCTGAGTTGCATATACAGACCTTTGATGGAGGGACCATGTGTTAACGCTCAGAGGCGTCAGGCTCATGTGCTGGCTCACACATCCACACTTCACAGATCTGTCTCCCAGGCCCATTTTATTTTCTCCTTCTCCTGATGAATATTCTGATGGTCCCCACATTTGTTCTTATAAAATTTTGGAATTAAAGATGAGTGTTCCCATGTGCACATTTTAATAATAGATACTTAGATGTGAGCAATGATGATTTCAGTTTTCTCTTTGCCCAACTGTCTCATTTCAGCCTGAGATGCTTAAAAGGACACATGGTGCAGAGTACTAAAACTTACTGAGTGAGAAGTAGGAGGTGAGTGAGGATAAAGAAAGAAGAATGCTCCCTAATTGGAAATGAGTAATTTTAGTGGAATACATACCTGGAGGCAGCAGAGAACCTTCTAAATCCTGGCTGAAGGCTTTGGTTAAACATTTTCAGAGAGTAACCTGCAATTTACTAAAATATACCTCACAACCAAAGCCAGGATGGGACCTATCATCATAGCAGAGCTGACTTTTTTATTTTTTTGGTACCAGGGATTGAACTCAGGGGCACTTAACCTCTGAGCCACATCCCTAGCCCTTTTGGTATTTTATTTAGAGACAGGATCTCGCTAAGTTGCTTAGTGCCTTGCCATTGCTGAAGCAGGCTTTGAACTCTTGATCCTCCTGCCTCAGTCTCGCAAGCCACAGAAGCTGACTTTTTAAAAACTGAGAGACATGCTCCTATCACGACAAAACTTAGACACAAGATAAATGGATCATAAACTCTGCAGATAAAGTAAAAAGTAAAAAAACTGAACCCTTAATTTTCTATTAGCTCCTACCATCTTGCCAAATGTCAGAACTAACTATGGACATAGTTCATACCATTTATCTAAAGAACATAATGCAGTTATCCAATTTCTAGTGAGTTTTATCTTGACAAGAGAAACTGCCCAGGACTTCTCTGATGTCCATAAGATCTGCTCAAAACTTATGTTCACCTAGCCTGGAAGTATGAGGGAGTTAAAAATACCCTTGGGGCCATCCTCGACCAACAGGGAATGGAAACTGATGGGTACACACTTCCCCCTTTCATCTTCTGGGCTGACATATTTGAGACAATTTTGTAAGAATGCTTAGATGATCTCACGGGATTAAGAACCAATAGTCTATAGCAGTGGTTGATACGATAATACTTGCTAGATGGACTATTCTTCCTTTTTCATTCACTTCTAACACATGCGACCCCAGAATCATCTCTTAATAAATTACCTATCTCAGGCTCTGCTTTCAGGGAACATCAGACTGAGATAGTTGGTTCTAGAGAAGTTCCCATAAAGCAGGTTCTTAGGATGAGATTTTATAGGTGAATCTCTCATCAACCAGACTCTAGCAAAAATCCCATTGTTACTTTAAGTAAATGTTTATAAAATAACCCCAAGTAGCATCATGACTAGACACTCATCTATAGTGCATCCAGATGAGAGGCAGGCTTATTTGAGGCTGTGGAATTTGAGTGGTATCTTGAGCCATGACTAGGGGATATTTGGGTAGTGAAAATCTTGAACCCCAGATTTTTTTAATCCTTCTGTCTGGCAGAAACAGCCCCAATTCCTCTTATAAGAGCATAATAGCTTTCCCTTGCCAGGAGAGCCTAACCCCTTCTCTGAGGCAGGTGTCCTACAAGATGCCACCACCCTGCTCATGACCTGTCCCTGTTTCCCTACATTGCCTCCAGGCTGAAAAGGGGGTCAAGTGTGGGCAAAACTCAAGTAGAGAAATATTATCCCTATTGGGTGAGGAAATAAACACCAAAGATCTGACCATCCTGGTTAATCTTCATGACTAGGAAACTGAATAACATTTGTGGGAATAGATATCTTGTTGGACCAGGGTGATAGGGATGGGGACAGCATCTAAGGCTGGCAAGAGGAAAATGTATGGACATGGGAGCATTCACTGGTGATTTGAGGCTCAGGACATTGTCAAGGACACCAGGAACTGGTAGTAGGACCTGAAATGGTTCCTTGACCCTTAGACATGGTGATGAGGTTGAGGACTTTATCACTTTGCCTTGGCAGAGTATTGTGGGAGAGGTTAGAAGGCCCAGAGAGGTCAGAGTGAAGAATAGATTGATTAGGTGAGAACACGACCCACTTCCTGCTTCCTGGCAGGCCACAGAGGATCCTACCTTCACTGAGGCAGAGTAGAGTTCACTGTTATTGGGCCTCCAGCATCTTTGAGAGGCTCATTGACAGCTTTATTTGTAGGTTATGTTGACAATAAAAGTTGTTACCATGAAATGGAGATCCTTATAACAGGATTCCAGAATGACAAAAGCCAGGTGATGACATTAAATTATTTTAAGCATGGTTAATTATTCTAATGGGTGGTAAGGCCGGACTGGCTTGCAAGATATCGGAACCCAAAGAGGTCTCTGATGATGGCAAATAGATTATGGCAGATAATGATGCTAGAATGTCAAAGGATGTGTACAACCCAAACTCATTGATAATATATTCAAAGTCCTGAGATCAGTCAAGCCATTGCAGTGAAAAATTGCAGACCTCACCTTTCTGGGTCTGGGACCATGGGCATTTACATTCTGGGAAGTCTTTTGGTGGTCAGCTGTTTTCTCCTAGAAATATCCCAGCCATAGTGTTCCCTTTAAAAAGGAAACTGTGAAGGGTGGTAGTTGTTTTAGGCTCTAATTCTCAAGGAATTAAAATGATGCAGACAGTTGGGGATATAGTTTAGAGGTACAGTACATGCCTATCATATGTGAGACCCTGGGTTCCATTGCCTGCACCACCAAAAAAAATAAGACAAAAAAATGACTAAGATGATCCAGATACCAATAGAAAATGCACCAATTGCACACACAAAAGAAAGACAATGTAAATATTTAATAAACATTGGTCAAAACAAGAGTCATAGTAGGAAAGAGTTTGATCAGTTTGGTTAATTTCAGGTGAGGCATAAATTATTAATCTATATGTGGAAGTATTTTATGATATGCATTAAGAATCTTGTATTCAGGCAGGGCATGGTGGCACATATCTGAAATCTTAGTGACTCCGGAGGCTGAGACAAGAGGACTGCAAGTTTGAGGCCAATCTCAGCAACTTGGAGAGGCCCTTAAACGAGTTAGTGAGATCCTGTCTCAAAATAAAAAATTTTACGAAAGAGCTGGGGAAGTAGCTCAGTTCCACAGTATCCTGGGTTCAATCCCTAGTACCAAGAAAGGAAAGAAAAGAATCATTGTTCTTATCTAGGAATCTTTCTTAAACCAATATCTGAAATACACCACAAAAACTATTACACAAGTGATCATCATTGATAACTTTTTTTTTTTTTTTTTGGAACCAGGGATTGAACTCAGGGACACTCGGCCACGGAGCCACATCCCCAGCCCTATTTTGTATTTTATTTAGAGACAGGGTCTCACTGAGTTGCTTAGGGCCTCACTAAGTTGCTGAGGCTGACTTTGAACTCGCGATCCTCCTGACTCAGCCTCCCAAGTCGCTTGGATTACGCCAAGCGCCACCACGCCCGGCTAAGATAACTTTTATTTTCACTCTGTATGTTTATGTGTTAAACTCTTAATTTTTCACAGCATTGAGCTCAGAAGGTTATATTAATTTCCCAAATTTCTCAAGTTAGCAAGTAACCAGACATATATATCAACACAGTTCTTTTTAGAATATTAAAAAGATTACAGTATCTTTATGGTTTAGCTAGGACGTGTCCCCCAAAAACTCATATGTGAGACAATGCAAGAATTTGATTGGGTCATGAGATCTTTTACCTAATCAGTGGATTAGTTCACTGATATGGATTAACAGGGCAGTTAACCGTAGGCAGATAGGGTGTAGCTGGAGGATATAGGTCATTGGGAGAATGACTTTGGGGTTTACATTTTGTCCTTGGTGAGCAGAGCTCTATCTACTCCCTGTTGCCATGTTCTGAGCTGCTTTCCCAGGCCATGCCCTTCCACCATGATGTTCTGCCTCACTTGGGTCCACAGTAGACCATTAATACCACGAGCCAAATAAACTTTGACCCCTTTAATTGTTGCTGTCAGGTCTTTTGGTGGCAGTAACAAAAAAGCTGACTAAAACAGTGTTTCACACAAACAGTGAAACATTATGCAGTTGTTTAAAATAATATTTATAAACAGCTTTACATTATATAAGGTTACATAAAATGCAAAATAATGTTTTCAAATACGTAAAAAATGCAAAGGAAAATATTGGAAAGATATATGTTATTAACAGCGTTGTTCAGATGGTAGGGTTTGAGTGATTGTTTTCTGTTCCTTGATGATTTTTCTCATATTTTCAAATGTTATTTTACCATGGGCTTGCATTATTTTTATAAGGAAAAACGTTTGAATGTCAATCAGATAGAGTAGTGCTTTCTGTTTTTTTTCTTCTAAAAGTCAGAGACATAATCCAGAAGTTATAGAAGGCATATACCGCTACATAGTTGAGTTGATCAAATTTAAGTGGCTTCTGAGGTTGAGGACTTAGGTGAGATATATCACACATTCCATGGTAAATCTGAATTTATCAGGGAGCCAGGCATGCCACCGTTCATAAGGAAAAATGTGTGGATTTTTTCAACCATATCTAATGCCACTTGACCAAACAAACCAATGTTCATACCCTAAGCATGGTGAGTAGATTGTCCGGGATGTGGAGCCAGTTCTCTATTCACTGTTTCCAATCATTAAAGATTATATAGGTTATATATGCCCTCATGACTTTGAAATCACCCATGCTGGTTTCTGACCTTATTAATCTTCCAAAATCTTAAAACTCTTTTAAAATTAACCAGCCAACCTGACTTCCTGTCCACCTGCTTGCCTTTCTGCTCGCCTGCCTTCTTTCTTTCTTCCTCTCTTCCTTCTTCCTTCTTTCCTGCCATTGAACCAGGAAAATTCTCATGCAAAAACGTCTACTCACCAAGTTGCATCACTCAGCTGAAATAAAGCTTGAGAAAATTCTGTCAGATAAAGGACCCTTTGGGGGGGGAAAAAAAAAGACAAAAATAAGGATTTAGAACAGAAGAGTCACTTGAACGTGATCTATTGAACTTCAGCACTATCAGAGGCGACATTATCTAAGTAGGATGCTTTTTTTTTTTCCCAGTAAAATTATCCTAGCCTTTCATGGAGCACTTCAGAGGCCGTTAACTTCTCCCTCATTTACACACAGCTTCTCTCTCTTTCTGTCGTATTTTGCATCACTTAACCCAGTGGAGTGTTTTCAGACAAAGGCGGCCTAAAAGCTGGGGCCCACATTGTGGCTCTGCAGTATTCATGGCCAGTATTGTTTTTGAAGACCATCTGCCTGTCATTTGTTTGCTGATTGAGTTAGTGCACCTAATAATATTTTTTTTTATTGGACTGTGCTGGCCAATGAAAAGGAAATTATACACTCAACAGATGGGTCACAAACCTTTCTACCTTAGTGCATCTACTCTTCGAGTTAGTTAAAAGCAATCAAGAAAGCAGATTATAAATGGAATAATAGCCTCTTTTTGAATGATTTTCACAGTGGTTATTGGTTGCAGTACCAAACTTGATGGGATCAGGTGTTCCCATTGTATTGTATAGGTTTGCCTTATAAGAACAATCTGAGCAATGAGGGATCTGGAAACAAAGAGAAGAAAACCAGTTAGTGAGTAGGGGGACCAGAATGCAAGAAAATATTTTTGTAGAAAATAAAACCTGATGTTATATAAACTATATGTAGCATGTGTCCATCCTGAGGCCAAGGAAATATCTGAAACGAGTCACAGAGCATGTTAGAGGGACTTGGCCTCACTTTGCTTTCAGCTTGTGAGCACGGAAGGTAAGAGAAAAGAAACCCCAAATATGCTTACCTTACTGTATACAAGTAAACCAATGGAGAGCATGCAGGGCTCTCAGTACTAAACATGAACTAACAGCAAAAGTCAAATACCTGGGCTAAACAGTGACTCCCTGACATAGCTGTTCCTTTCTGAAACTTGTAGCTCCCACCTCTGGAAACTCTTCCTATCCTTGCCCTCATGAAAGTTCACCTGGTCTTCAAAGAGTATGGAAGGGTCAACCCTCCTGATCAGGATACTATTAAATTAGCATTGATGTGTGCTCCAAGTGTACTACTGCAAAGTTCTTCTGGAAGAATCATGACACAGAGGATTATTCTCTTTGCCTCTGAACAATTAAATATCATCTCCTATTGGGAACAAAATCTACAGTGACAGACTTTTAAGTTTTATAGGCATGGAATTAATTTTTGAACAATTGCTATATGTAAGAAAGTATGTATCATAGACCTGGCTTGCTCTGTTTTGGAAACAAATAGAATCTGCTTTCATGAGTGAAACAAAACAAAACAAAAGAAAAACCTGGCAAGCTCAGTAACCCCTTTATGAATCACTTTTGTGATTCATGGGATCCATGTTAATCACTAGTTCATCCTTTTGTTTTGTTTTGGTTTGGTTTTTGCCATGATCTTTGGCCCCTGGCCTCATTCTAACTTCAAACGCCAAAGGGACTTTCAGCAATGTGGTGATGTTGATTTTGCCATGAAAACACTGATGTGTGTTGCTGAGGGTGGTAGGGTGAAAGTGGTGGCAGCATAGGTGTAGATGAGGAACAGTCTGGGGTCTGTGAAATCACTGGTAGTATGGACAGGGAGACCCCGCGTTGCTGAGAACCTCCCATTATTCAATCTGTGTGAATGGTCTTTGTCATTTTTTTTTTCCGATTAAGGATTATCAATAAAATAATATCACTCTAGCTTTATTCAGCATTCTGAACTTAACTTAGTGGCTTTTCAGAGTTTGATACTGAAGTTCTTTTGGATTTTTTTTTCTTCCCTTGGGGATTTACTGGGGCATTCTGAGGAAGCACCATCCTGGGCAACCTGGAGGCTGTGTTTCTTTTCCCGTGATTCTTGGTCATTCTCATTCTCTGGGTCAGATGAGCTCCAGTGTAGCCAGATGTTTGGCAAGATGCACCCTCACAGGAGGAGGCACAATTCCTCAAATGGACCTCAGGAGAGTCCCTCTAGCCTGCTATGTCTCTTGCAGGTTTTGTCTTATTTTGAAATGCATGTTTCTGGAAGAGTTTTCACGGCAATCCTTTGTGCCAAGATGTGAATGGATTTTATTAGGGCAACATGTGATTTCATGAGCACATTGGAAGCCTAATAAAATGGAAGGTCCCCTCATGAAGGAAGACAAGCAATGGCCAGGAACAGGAAGGTGTTCATATTGAACAGGCACTTTTAGCTGCACTCTAGTTCTTATTATGACCTATAAGAGATTTTAACTTCAATTCCATCACTTTTTAGGGCCTATTGGCAAGTTAGCCCAGAGGAACATTTTGACCACAATTGCTTAAAATCCCCAAAGCCTTCTGAATTGGTGATTTCTTTCTTCACAAAATCTGCAACCTGACCTAATTGCAGTGACTGGTGTCTGGAAAACAGATGTGTCCAGGAAAAAAACCAAACATGATAAAACTCCTGCCTTCTTCCCTTCGATGCCTGCAACCCCATCAGACTGCTCCTGCCATCTCCCCTCAGACCCTCACAGGCACTTAGCAGTCACCTCACTCTGCCCCATTTCAATAGGACTTATCAAGTTAGGAACCCACTTTCTTCTCCATCTCACACCTAGGTCTCTCTTTCAGCTTGATGTTGCAGGGATTTAATTTTGAGTAGGATTTAAATAAAATCAGAATCTGTCTGTGCTAGAAGAGATGTGTTTGCTCGGAAATGGAATTCATCAGCTGGGTCAGTTTCTGGTTAGCCTCATTTCCCTCGCGTGCTGGGACCCCATGAAATGATATGCTAACCCCCCTCCGAACCATTCATGCACCCTTCAGAGAAGTTGGAGAATGGCATCCGTGGTGGGAGGGAGGAGCAAAGATCCTCTTTCCTTGTCTAATTTGATACTTCAAAAACTTTTTGGCCTCAAAGCATCTCTTCCTAGGCAACAAAAATAAGTGTGTCAGGGTAACATTAAAAATTAACAATGGCACCTATTTTAGACAGGTCATATTTATTTTCAAGGCATCATGTCCTACACAAAAAAATCTAAAGTGAAAAGGAGGATTTATGAAAAGTACAGTGGGGAATAGAACAGAAACCATGTGTAGAAAATGCAGGTAGGTCAGAAATCCTCAGGACACCGCTCTCTCCTTTCTTTTTCTATTTGGAAACAAGTATCAGTTCTGTTTTAATTTCTGCCAACATGTGTTTTTGAAGGTTCTTAATTCTATTTCCCCCAAATTTTTTCTCATGCATGACATTGGCTTTTTTTTTTTCTCAGTCTTTTAAGACATTTAATTGAGGTTTAGAATGAACTTTTCTATTTTGCAAACATATGACATTGACTTTTCTTGCCACACATTCTGGCTCATTCTGAGCTGTCCTTAACTCCACCTGGTGCCTGGTTCCTGTCAGGTAATTATGACCTACTATAGCGCTAAGGAGCAATCTCTCCCTCTGCTCAAAGGGAAGAGTCACTCACCACATAGATTTCTCTTGGTAGAAAGAAAGCAGTCAACAAAGTACTCTATGTGAACCCAGATCCAAGTGGTGTTCTCAGCCATCTTTTTGAAGGTAGAGTTAAAGCCTGAGACCATGAATGATAACCACATTTTCCCAGAAACGAATGACCGGATTTACTCCATTCTTATAACAACCAGGCAGTGGTAAAGTAAACCTCACCAAACAAAAGAACCCACATTTTAAATGTCCTTAGAGACATAGACACAAAGCTATGCTCACTTAACAACATCAGACCCAAGAAACCTGGTACCTTTCACAGCAATGAACTCACTTGAACGTTTCAAGAGAAAGGGCTAAAATAAACATTAATTCAAGTGAATCCATCCCCCCTCCCCAAATTAGGAGGAAAAAGAGTCATAATAAAATGGAAACAAAAGGACATTTATAAAAATACAAAGATAAATATGAAAAGAAGGACTCTTATTGTTTTTGTTAGAGGAAGAAGGCAAGAAGGGAGAAAAGATCCTTCTTGGCCTGAAGCCATGGAACTTAAGATAAAGCTTTTTTTTTTTTTCTTTTGCAGAAAAAGAAATCCTCATTTACAAAGAAAAATGTCACCCAAATCTGAAGTCAGAGCAGCCCAGTGTTTATCTTTGACTTGGGATGTTGACATCAACAATGGCGTTTGCATATTAACCTAATGCCCTTATCAAAATAGAAGGACACTTTAATCATTTCGCTCCTACTTTTATCTTGAATTAGCCCCATTCCTTAGCTTTGGCAAACTTGAATTAAAGAAAAAAAATCAGAAATTTAACAAGAGTTATGACTACCTTTCACAAGATCAAAATCCATTATGTAAATCCCAATTTGGGCTCCCTGTCAAAAAATATATTTAGGATCCTAAAACTATTCCAATAGCATCTGTATATTGTACTTTAAACACTAACTGGTCTATGAGGTGACTGAGGAATAAAACAAATACTCCAAGCAGCTCTTAGCTTATAATATTGGTGTCAACAATTAATAAAATAAATGTGCTTGTTAGCTTACCCAGGAAACAGATGAGCCAAACAAACAAAAAATCAGCAAATGTATCTTACCCAGAATCTAAGAGCTTGTTTATAGGAGGACAAACTTAAAATGTCTTCAATTCCCCCAAGAGTGAATAAAGCTGAAATAAAATCTAAAAAGACAAAAAACAAAAAAACCTTCATGTTTTAAGAAATGAGATGTTTCTGCTCAACTTCTTACTTCTAATTTAATACAGATTTCCAGCTGAAATCAAGACAGCATACTTCCTTCAGCTGTATTTATGTGACTTCCAACATCCCTGTTAATTCCTTTTTGGCTTTCATGGAGAAATTTTGGGGAGAAAGCTGACCCTGAGCTAAGTTCATCTACCCACTCTCAAAAACGTCAGGTGTTCTAGAAGACATCAGACAAAACAAAATATTACCATATGAATAAACAACTGCTAAATAGTAGAACCTTTAGTATTTTAAATCAGTTGTCTGTGTTTGCTACACATTCTTAGTGATTTTCAAAAATCTTTTTGTGCAGAAGAGAGTGGTTTGTTTACATTCCATACAAGAAAGGATGCAGCCAGATGGCCTGATCACAAAGCATGAACAGACACGTCAGAAAAAGGGTTCTGGGTTCTAGTTTCACATGAGGTATGTGACATTTCATCAAATACATGGAAAACCCTTCATTCTCAGTAACAAAACCTCATGCAAGTGATTCAGCATGAGACAACCTAAACATGAATGCAGATTCCTTCCCCACCATTCTTTTGTCCTGAGTGTGGGGAACACAGAGATTATTTGGAAGAGCCAGGTGGCTATTTTCAAGCTTGTGTGATGGAACAGAAAGAGCTCCAAGTGTTAGTCAGGAGGTGGGTCCATTAGTCACGCTTTGTGAGAACTGTTACTTCACATACTAGTGCATCAACTTTTTTTTAGGTGCAAAACAGGCCTGTCAACTATTCTTGCCTTATCTGTATCAGACAAAGAGAAGGGAAGAGGTAAATCCAACTCTTCAGCATCTTCAATTCAGGATCTATTTCTGTGTTCATCCAGGAGATGACGGTGCTTATGATCTGCATCCACCTCTGATTTGACACCCACAAATTTGGCCTTAGCCTGGAAAGAGAAGGAAACTTCAGTGGGGGTCAAGAGCGTTGCATGTAGGTTGTTTGCAGTGGCTGAGGACCCTTTGCTCCTTCCTGATTACTTGAGGAAACTTGTGACACACCATCTCCTTCCTAGGATAGCAGGGGCAGAACCTGCAAATGCCAAACAAGACCCTCCCCAGAGCACACATCTGCACATAAGCTTCCATTTTTTTCTCTCTCTTAGCAGAGGAAAAAGTGCTGCCTTGAATTGGGGCCCAAAGTGAAAGAAGCTCAGCAGCTGAACAAATTTCTAGCCATCATGATGGACGGAGCTCTCCAAGTAGGGAGAGGGTATCCGTGAGGAAAAGTGTTAGGAATCAATGATAAAAGACAACCCAGCAGATATTCCTTTGGCTTAGACGAGCTGGGAGTCAGCCTGGAGCCGGGCCTGGCCGAAAACAAACTGTCTGAAATTTCCTCAAAGTGAACATGTGGGGCACAAATCCACCCATGTTTTTAATTAGTGCAGCCAGTGCCTTGAAAGTCCAGCAATGGGCAGCAACAGATGGAGGGGCTTCCGCGGCAGCCAGTCTTTATTTACGTATGAAGGCTCCCTCTTGTGTGAGTGTCGCCCAGTCATCTCCACTTAAACAATCCCTTTGCAGTGAATGGTTGTACTACACATAACACCTCCTTTGTCTACAGCCTCCAAAAAGCGATCTGCCGGTCTGCCCTCTGCCTGTGCATTTTTATGGTGACCATCAACATAATTCTTGTTTCCAAGACGCCTCAGATTGGTTGCAGGGTGGCCTTTAACTATGGAAAACTAGATTTTCCTGGGTAATTGAAAACTAAAGGGAGTCAGAGTGAATTGTTTTGGCCTCTAACAATGAATCTCATCTTTTTATGATTTTAGAAAGTTATTAATTTTAACTTGATGATTTTAGAAAGTCATAGTAAGAAAATGAAAAGGGGAAAGGATGAAAGAAGAGAGGAAGCAGAGTTAAGCAAAGCTGAAAAGTTCTGTAGGTGTGCAGTTAGTTTTTTGCATCGGAATGGAACGCTCTCCTGGTGAGCTTTGTTTTACTTTTCTCTGGGGAGGTTTGAACTTTTTGTACTTTTTGTCTTCACATGGGAGTGATCTCAGGAGGGTTCTGGATGAACATGGTGTGCTGGGTCTGAATGGTAAGGTTTCTGCCATATTGGGGTGTGGCCAGGAACAGGTTGAGGTTGAGATGATGCACCAAACAGTGATGCCCATCCCCCATTGCTTCAGCTTCTGCCCCCCTCCACCACTGGGGTCCTGGCACAGAAGTACCCTATATTCTAGAACGGTGTAGAGAGTCACATATTGCCTCTTGTAATGGCTGATTTTATCAGAATATTTTGGCAATGTGCTTGCTTTTTTTCTATTCTAAGGAGCATGATAATGAAAGAGGATGTACTATCTATGGGAACTGACTTTGTTCCATGAGATTAGATAATCTACTCATCCACAGCCTGATGACAGACATTTTTCTCTCCACTTTTTTTACAGATGAGGAAACTGAGGCTGAGAAGTTCAAGTTCCTTGTTCTTATCTTAATAAATGTAAATACCAAATGTCCCTTTGATTCTAAGCCTTTCCTTTCTATCTTAAGCAATTTTTTAAAACAAAGGGCCCATGAGCAAATGCAAATATATTCATAAGTATAAATACATTAGTAAATAAATACATTTAATTTCGTAGCTCTGTTTCTGTTTTGTTTTTATGTTAGGTGAAATCAGGTGAATACGAACCTTACATTGAGTTTGAAAAGGAGGAAAGACAAAAATCTCACTGCTTTCCCCAAGCTTTATTGAGGAATAATTCATATGTAATAAAATTCAGTGACTTAAAGTGCACAGTCTGATGGATTCTGACAATTGTATATAGTTTTGTAATCACCACCTGAATCAAGATGGAGAACATCAGGTTCTCTCTGAAACATTCCCTCACACCCCTTTGCTACTTGTCCTTCTCTGGCCCCAGCCCCATCCCTAGGGAGTCACTAATCTGCATTCTGTTGCTTTAGTTTTGTCACTAATCCTTTTCAGTTTCTTTTTAAGGACGCTGCACATGCTGTTCCCTCTGTCAAGAGCCACCCCCCACCCATCTCCACCCGGAATTCCCCTAGCTCATGTGTGCTCACCACTCACATATTAGCTCAAACGCCACTTCAGAGAAACTGTCTTTGATTCCTTCTCCCTACTATATTCAAACAAAACCCTTCCTCATACTGTTTTCACTTATACCATTTAGTTCTTCCCTTCACACTACATTTGACAATGTATATATTATGGAGGTATTTATTTGATTACTATTCATCTCCCCCATTATATTTTTACATTCCATGAATACAGGAAACATATCTATTTTGATCATCTTTATATTTTTCTCAATCATCATATATTAGTTATATGCTTAGAGCATGGTGGGCAAATGTCATGTTATTTTAAAAATGAATTATTTGAGTGAGTAATTTTATCTACATAAAATTTATGTCAAGTTTTTCCTATTTTCAAAGGGAACTCCACCTTCAGCTGTTTCCGAACAAATGTGAACCTAGAATGTCCAGATGCATCGTAGTCCAAATGATCTGGGGCACAGGTCACTTGAGATATCTACCCAACACAACCAAAAAGCAAAAGTATGTTAAGAGCTAGCACATATAAGTTCATTATGGATTAATAATGAGTAACCACTTTACAAACAGGCATAAGACAGGGCAAGGAGGTAAGGTATAGATAGGAAATATGGAAGCTAGGATCATCTCCTTAATTTTGGTTGAGCATGCAGTAGACTGTGGGGGAGAGAAGAAGGTGGGAGGTTGTGGCTTATGCCTCTGGACGTCCTGCTACACAGGATGCTATCTGGTGAAGGAGACAGTGATGATGTTGGTGGAGGTGTTGGAGGCAGTGGTGGTAGTGATAGAAATTGTAAAGTCATCAAGTGTGCACATTTCATGTTAGAAATCCATCTCCATCTATTACATCCCATGCATTTCATCATCACCTGCATTGCACAAAAGGAGTGCTATGACTTCTGTGTTCATGATCCAGGTCAGACACCCACAGAGAACCAAGCTGACAGGAGAGATAGGGTGAGAATGGCCTGCACTCTGCTCTGCCTCGGGAAAGCCTGTGGAGACTTTCCCTCCCTCTTTTAGTTTACAACAGCTTGCCCTTTAGCCATGGTCAGAGAATTGGGATCATCATGGTCATCATTATAATTATTATGGTCCAGGAGCTTTTATAAATTGCTGAAGCTGAGTGTAAAAGTGAAAAGTGATGTGGTTGGAGGGGTGAACATGTAAAATTACACTCAGGACAATAAATCAGCTCACCAGTGACCTCAGCACTTCTAACTCATGTAAGGGCTTTGGTCCTGGAGGAGACTTGAGACACTTATAACAGGCAGCTGGATCCAGGGAGTTAATTTGGCTACGTGTTCTCTATGAGGTTAACTATGGCTTTGGTATTTGTGAGCAGTATTTCAGATTCCCAGTACAACTGTATATCCATATTGCTCCATTTCTTTCACTTTCCCTTTGGTGGTTTCTCCCCTCTACGTAGGTTATAACTCGGAATGATTGTTTTGTCTGCATATAATAGCTGTGGACTAACAGTAAGTTTCTTTAATTGCTGGCAGCTGCCAAGCCTCCAAACCTCAATTGAAAATACCACGTGCAATGATTTGGAGCTGAAATATCCCCCAACGTCTCATGTTTTCAGAGGTGAGGTTTTTAGGACATGACTGGATCTTGAGAGCTCTGATCTTATCAGTGGATTAATTCATTGGTAACTAAAGGATGACTAAGAGCTAAGACCTAGTTGGAGGAAGTAGATCTCTCAGGCATACCCTGGAAACCTTTCTCTCTGGCCCTTTCTCTCCATGCCTACCTCCATCCCATTTCCTGGAGCCAGATTCAAATTTGTTAAGGGTCGAATCATTTCTCCACCACGCCCTTCTGCTGTGTTGTCAGAACAATGACACAGCAATAGAGCCAGTCAAGCATGGATCCAGACCTCAAAAACCATGAGGCAAAGTAAGTCTTTTCTCCTCTAAGGTATTCTTGTCAGGCATTTTGGAACAATGACAAAAGGCAGGCAGAAGAACATACCATGTATACCCTGGTGACTCCTAAAGGTGTATCTCCTGCTCTTACTGTACCCCTTCATTGACATCTCCACTTAGATGTTTCAATGGACTGAATATTTATGTCCTCCCAAAATTCATAGGTTGATGTCTTAAACTCAGCGCAATGATATTAAGTGGATCCTTTGGGAGGTAATTAGGTCATGAGGGTAGAGCCCTCATGAATGGGATTGGTACCCCAGAGAGCTCTCTTACCCTCTTTCTTCCATGTGAGGATACAAGGAGAGGACAGCAATCTGAAACTCAGAAGAGGGTCCTCACCAGAACATGACAAGTGCTAGTACCCTAATCTAAGACTTTCAGCCTCCAGAACCAAGACAATTTCTGTCATTTATAAGCAACCCAGTCCATGGTGTTAAAGCATCCCAAATTGACTAAGAAAGATGTGAAATGATTATTTGAAACCAACATCCAAAATTGAGCTGCTGACAACAGTTCCCAAATCTAGAGTCTTTTCCATCTCAATTAATGGCCAGTTTTCCAATTGCCCATGCCTCAAATCTCTTTCTCTCATACCACACATTTGATCTATCATCAAATTCTGGGGTATTTAATGCAAGGACAATGTGAGCTGGTCCTTGTTACCTCGAGCATCTTTCAGTCACATGACTTCAGCCTATCTGGCTTCCTTGTTCTTCCTCTGGGTTTTGGATTTGCTTTTCTCACAGCAATTGGAAAGATTTTCTCCCAGAAATCTCTGTGGCTTGCTTCTTACCTTCTTGGGTATAAAAATATGGAGTTACAGTTTTAGATGAGGGAGTTAAATGATGAGGAGTTAAATGGAAATATAAATGATGGAATTGAGAGAAGAGCAATGGGGAGTTTAAGAAAACAACATGCTAGGCAGAGGATGGAGCAATTGCCAATGTCCCAAGTTTGGACCCTGCTTGGTTTGTTTCAAGAGAGCAGCTGACCATTGTGGCAAAGGAAAGAGTGGAAGGAGCCAAATTCAGATTTGGTAGGGGTACAATCATGTAACACCTTGAAGGACTTTTGTATTGAGGGAGATGGGAAGACTTTCCTTTAATGTCTTATTGAATAACATGGCTTGACTTACTTTTTAGGAGGGTCCTTTGGCTTTTGTGTGTAGAATAAACTGTAGAATCAACATTGGAAGCAGGAATTATAGAAAAGATGAGTGACAAAAGTCCAGAGAAATTATGGTGGTTTGGAGTACAATCTATCATTAGAGGTGGTAAACAGGGTCATTTGGATTCAACCACAAAGCTTTCTTAATGAACTAGATGTAGAATGTGTATGAAAAAGAGGATAAAAGGAAAACCACTCTCTTACCCAGTGACATCATCTCTTGCTAGACTTCTGTGGTGCCACCCTTACTGTTCCACCTGGATCTACTGTTCTTCTCAAGCGTAAAACCCATCAGTGGCTTACTGTTCATTTTAGGAAGAAAGATAAAACTCTCACTTGGTCTATGCAGTTGAGGCCTCTCCTCCCTCTCTGGTCTCTTCTTGTGCCTGGTCTCGTCCACTCATTCTGTACTCTTCAGACACCCTGACTTTTGTCTGTCACATTGTCATGATTCCCCCTTCAGAATTGTTTCTCTTGCTTCAATGTCTTTGTCTTTCTTCTTCACTGAGTTAATTCTTACTTATGTTTCTCACCTCAGCTTAATCATCATTTCCTCAAGGACACCTGCCCTGACTTTCCTGACAAGGTCCTACTTCCTCTGTCAGAGCACCATGTTGTGTTCCTTGGTAGAAATATTCACAACTGTATTTCCATTTATTTCTACCTCCTCTCCAGACTCTGAATGCCTGAGGAGAGAGACCATTTCTGTTTTGTCTTATCTAGCATTTCCTTCCCAGCACCAAACATTGTGTCTAGGACAGAGTAAATTTGTTCAATGGCTGACTAAACAAATAAGAATTTTCCATGTTAAAATGAAAAACTCATTTCAACGTTTCACTAAAGTTGACCTTTCCCCCTCATAGTTATTTATTCATGACCAGCTATACTGCTCAAGCTCAAAACTCTAGGCTCCAGAGAGGCCCCATTCTTTATTTTTGTTATTTGCTTTTATAGTATTTTGGCAATAAATTTGTGTGGCTCTTGAAGGGACCACACACGTACATTTTACAAAAATCTTTCACTGGTTAATCTTTACAGTAATTCCATGTGGTAGGTAGACAAAAACTATACTCATGATGACAAAGAAAAAAATAATATAAACATATATTTATAGAGAAAACTCATAGAAAATACTTTGTTTTTGAGCAAGGAAAGAAAATTGATGAGAAAACTAAAGTATTTCTTTCTTTACAGTTCACTTGAAATTATGGCCTAATTCTCATTGAGATGTGTTCTAAGTATTTTAAAAAATTAACTGGATTTAGACAATTTAGCATGGATTATTCATTACATATTAAAATGATAATGTTCTGGATATATTGGGTCAAATAAGGTATATTATTTTTAGTAGTTTTAGTTAAAAAGATAGTATATTCTAATCCTTGGACCCTGTAACTGTTACCTTACTTGGAAAAAGAAAATTCACAGATGTGATGAAAGCCAAGGATCTTGAGATGGGGAAATTATTCTGGATCATTTGGCCAAGCCCTGCATGCAATCCCATGTATCCTCATAAGAAGAAAGTAGAATGCATTAGATATGCACCCAAAGGAGAAGGCAATGGGAAGATAGAGGCAGATATTGGAGTAATGTGGCCAGAAGCCAAGGAAAGTCAGCCACCAGAAGCTGGAAGAGGCAGAGGAAACAATTCTCCCTAGAGTTTCCAGAGGGAACACAGCCCTGTCAACACTGATTTCAACTCAGTGGTACTGATATTGGACTTCTGGCTTTCAGAACTCTAAGAGAATAAGAGGGTTGTGATAAATCACCAAGTTTATGGTGATTGGTTATACTATGTTATTAAAATGAATTTCACCCATTTCATTTACTTTTTTAAAAAATGTAACTACTTATTAATTTAAGATTATGTATGTGGCTTCCATTATATTTCTCTTGGACAGTGCTGCTCTGGATCATGTGAAGGATAATTATAAAGATGGTACTGACCAGCTGTCCTCTAAATCTGTAGTGGACAGAATAAAAGCTAATGGATTTAGCATGCAAAGAGAGTTTGAATGTTCGAAAAAGGATAAACTGGGTTTAATGGCCATTAAATATTGAAACTGGCAAACAGAAGGCCTGGAATGTGTATGCCTACCATTCTTAGAAAATCAGATCAGCAGCCATATGTCAGTCCATCTTTGAATAGAATTTTCTGGAAGATGGGAGTAGGATCAGATGTCTGCTTCAACCCTCCTCTCTAACTTGAATCATACTAAGTTGTTGAAATTATAAGGCAAAGCATTTTCAGTGATCAAATTTAAATTCTGCCATTTCTAATTCTCCCTGGAACTTTCATGTTCCTCAGTGGTGCTAAAAAAGCAGATCACAGGTAGTGAATCCAAAAAGCCAGTTAGAGTATAATATGGAGTGAAAGGACTGGAGTAAGTTGTGTCTAGTATTACATAGACATGGGCATAATAGTTGGAGTAAGTTGTGTCAAACTACTTGGCCATTATGGGACCTCTGGGTGAATAACTTGATTTTCCCAAGCTTCATAGATATTATAATATATACCTTAAATATTGCTTTAAGGATTAGAAATAATATATGTAAAGTACATGGCACATTAAAGGAGCATTACAAATGGACATTTTTATTTATTATTTTTATTGAGGATTTTCATATTGATGTCAATGAACAGAGGTAATGATTTCAAAGCAGATTTACCCAAGATGCCATCATATTATCTAGCATGGACAGAGAAGGTAAAGGTATGGCTTGTAAAAAGTTGTAAATCAGTTTCTGAATTTTGTTGTTGTTGTTGTTGCTGATGTATTGGGGATTGAACCTAAGGGTGCACTACCATAGAGCTACATTCCCAGCCATTTTTATCTTTTAGTTTGAGTCAGGCTGACTTCGAACTTGGGGATTCTCCTACTTTCTGAGTAGCTGGGATTATAGGTGTGTGCCAGTGCTCTTGTCCAGTTTCTGGGTTTTTAATAGACTGATATTGCAACTAGACTTGGCAAGAGGTACAAAAGATGGAAACTGTAGTGTTTCATCTGTGGAATTCAAAGTCTGCCTGCAGTAATCCATGTTCCATAGGAATGAATGTTTAAGTCAGTTTAGGGAAAGATGTTTATTAGAAACTAAGGTGCTTTTAATTAATAGATTAAATCATCTAATCCTTATAGTAACCCTATGTGGTAGATACTCTATCTTTTCCATTTAATAGAAAAAGAAATAGAGTATTTTTGCCTAAAATAAACAATTATTTGAGATTGGTATGGGGATTTGAACTCAGGCCACCTGGCTTTAATACCTTAGCTCTTATAAGCACTGTACCATATATACTGCCTTTCATAGAATATGGATCTTTCTAGATGGGCCAAGACATATGCAAGTGCTCACCGCTGAGAGCTTCTGCTTATCTATATATTAGTGATATATTCAGAACACATTTATTGGATACCTACTATTTGCAACATATTGTGCAAGACTTTAAAGGAATACAAGACAAACAAGATAACACCTGTCCTTGAGCTCATGTATAACCAGTAAGATGGGTATGTTAGCAATAAACTATAATGCAGAGAAGATCAAAGTAATTGTGACCAGAGGTACAAGCAACTGTTAATAGAGAAGAGCTTCTCCATGGGCTGCCAAGTGCCATGGACACACCTTTCTTGTTTGCACGGTACCCATACCCAACCATCTGTCCTGTTCTTGGTATTCCTCTCTGGACTGTGACAAGGGGAACTATATGTCCTATTCATCTTTTCTTCTTAGGCCTCTATCAAATTCCCTGACCTCTAGCAGGTTCTCAATAATTGTTTATAAAATGTATGAATAGGTGGAGAAATGGTTGAGGAGGAAAAAGAGACTGTATCTGTCTGGGAGTAACCAGCAAATCTTGACTGAAGCACTGACTTTTGAACTAGACCTTGGAAGGCATGGAGGACTTTGAGAGAGGAAAAGGTGAGACTTGAGGTAAGTCAGGGCATAGTATAGATCAGACAGAAAGCACAGTATAAGCAAACTTGAAGATGTGTAAGTGGCTTATTAGACTAATTTTGCTCCAGTGACATGTGCCTATGCCTGGGTTGACCCAGGGCAGAACTGATAATATCCAGGTAATTCAGGCACATTAAGATTTCTGTTTGTTTTTGCAGTGCTGGGGATTGAACTCAGAGCCTTGCGCTTGCAAGGCAGGCAGGCACTCTACCAACTGAGTTACATCCCCAGCCCAAGGTTTTTTTTTTGTTTTTTTTTTTTTTAAGAAAAGGAATTTGCTTGAGTTATTCTGAATAACAACACATATTTATTGATTACTTATTCCATGTCTAGTATTACATGGACATTTGTTCATACCCACAGTACCTAACATCTGTTTATTTTGTCGAAGACATTAAAGTTTGGCACAGGAAAGTGACTTCTCACACAGCATATACGAGATGGAGCCAGGATTTGAACCCAAGTCTTTCTAAGTCCAGGGCTCTTGTCATTTTGTCCATCATGTGATTCTAAACAGTCTGTGTATATTCACTAAACTTTGTATGTGTTGTATCTTTGTTTTTCACATGTACCTAAAATCTGCATTGCTTAGTAAAGGATCAAAATGCCTGAAGCTAAAGTTGAATCAGGAAAGAAAAAAAAATTTTTTAAATCCTTTCAGCAAAGCAGGAGGCTGCAGCTCATTGGAACTCATCTTTCTATATACTCAAGTGCCTCCTGAGAATTCCAATAGCTGAGCATGAATATGTAGACATGTAAGAAATGAGCAGGGCAGATGTTACGCTGATCTCTGCTGGGCCATTTTACATCATAGTAGCTAATATACAGCACCTTTTTTGGCTGCCAACTTTTTTTTGTTGTTCTTCCTATTTATCAATCTTCCTTCCTGCAGCCTCCCACACCACCCCCACAGCTAGAATCCTTGCATTTATGTCTTTCTGTCTCCAGAAAAAGCATACTTTTGATTTTCTTTTTTACACAGAAGGTTAATTCAAGTCTGTCCAAAGAATGAATATAGTTGTCAGAAGAACGCATTGGTTGCAAGCGACTGTGACAGGTGATCACTCAGACCTCCCTGCCCCCCACCCCATCACTGCCTCTACCATCCCCAGCCTGTTTCCTTTGTAGCCTGTGCACCGTGGGAAACTTGATGAAAATTTCTTTTAGAAAGACCCAGTTGGTCAATGTGCTTTCCTGGGTTATCTGATATCCAGGGTCAGTGCCAGTGTGCGTGGACAGAGCCCTTCTTTCCTCTTCTTTCACATAGATGGCACTGTTGAGCTCCTGCCAGAGGGTCAGGTTCTTAAACATTTCTTCAGCTGCAGCGATAAAGTAATTTATCCATCGGAAGTATGTTTGGATTGGGTCCATTCATTCATTCCTTAAGTATTTATTGAGTGCTAACTTTGTGCTGGGCTCTCTATGAAGCAATAGGGTTATGATGGTAAATAAGATGGATGGGATTCCCGCTTACTTGAAACGTACATTCAAGTGGGAAGGATGACAGTAAACAGGGAAACCATTGAGCAACATTAATACAGATGGACACAACTGCTGTGAGACCCTAAAAAGCAAGGGGGATGGAGTGGAAGGAACTGTGGGATAGCTTCCCATTACAGACCTGAGAGTGAAGACCCTCCAGAAGAGGTGCTCAGTGGGTAGAGCTTAATGGGGGAAAGCAAATTAGCCATGTGGAGAACTGGGGAGAAAGCATTCTAGAATAATGCATGGGAAGTTCTATGAGTGGGAATGGGGCTTTAAGGAAATTAAAAGGAGTCCTGTCTGGTTAGAACAAAGAGAAAAATGGGGAGAATGGTAGGAGTTGCATTTGGAGAGGTCAGCAGAAGCTAGAAGCCACAGGACTTGTAGACTGGTAAGGAGTTTTCTTTGTAGTCTAAGAGCAGTTGTCTTCATTAAAGGGTTTTAAGTAAGCAAGTGGCCTATTTATATGCATTTTCTGTGTTTCAAAGAAAAATTTGGTTCTGTGCCAATATTACAGAAGGGAGGATATTGTGTTCAAAATAGTTTATTTTGTGATGATACAGCAACAGGTCTTATATTGGAAATAAATGAGTGGGCCCTGTTTTGGGGAGGTTAAGCATGGCAGAGAAGGCTAATCCAAAACAATTCATGCTCCCTTTCCCCAGAGTAGAGTTGTCAGCTGCGGAAGCTGCCCAGCCGAGGATGACAAGTTCCAGCCTTCCTTGCATCCATGTGTAGCTCAGTAGTGGTTCACACTAATAGAACGTGAGTGGAAGTGTGATTTCTGGACTCAGATTTTTAAGGAGTGGACAGGAATTTTCCTATGCTTTTTGAAACAGAGACATTTTGAAATTAAAAGCTCACAATAGTTCCAGTCCTGAACGTCCTCATGCTGAGAAAGCAAACAAAAACTACCTCCTGACCTGTGTGGGCACCCAGGATCTATAATGGAGGTTTCCTGACTAGCGTGGGCCTAGCTAAATCTACATATGTATATCTCCTGGCTTTTGTTTCTATGAATTGTAACTACTTCTGTAAGACCAGCTGAGAAACAATCTAGCTGCTTCTCAGCAATTTGATCAAACTGCACAAAACACATTTTTACTTTTTTATCATTTACTTTTTTTTTTTTTTTTTTTTTTAAATGCAAGTGGGCAGCTGAGCTGGGATTTAGGCAGGATCCCTGGGTAGGCTACTACTAATATTTCCTCATCTGTAAATACATGCAGATGACTCTGGAGTCCTAGGGAATTGTGGACCTTAAGGTGGAAGAAAGCTGACTTCTAACTTGAAGTATTAAAATGATATTTATTATACTAAGAAATGTGAGGGACCTTGGCTTTCAGCAGTTGGTGTTTCCCTGACAGAACTGAGATCCTATTTAAATGTCTCCTTTCTCTTCTAAGTTACCCAAATAATGCCACCAGCATTCTTAAAGTAGGCATTGAATACCTAGAATTGCTTTTATGAAGCCAGAGTCTCTAGCTGCTCACCAATACTCAGACTCCCTCATTTGGGCACCAAGCTAGATTTATTTTCCAGGTTCTTTAAAGCTACATCTGAGTCAGTTTTTTTTTAATTCCAACACAATGACAGTAGAAGTGATGAGTGTGACTTTCAGGTCTAGCCTATGAAAACCTCTCATCTGTTCCTCTGTGCTTTTCTCTTTTGGCCTCCCAGGATGACTTTAGAAATCACATATTGAGAACAGAAGATCAGTCATCAGCCTGGGTTCCTGGATGACTTGGAACAGACATAGGAACAAGAAAATACAATAACATTCCATGAGAGACAGTGACTGAGTTGTTACTCTGTTAGATGATCGTCGTTGAGTTTAAGTTGAACAACAGAAGAAGCCAATCATGCAAAGAACTAGGAGAGGAAGCATTGCAGTCAGAAAAAGAAGGGAAGGAGTTTGATGTGTTGAAGATACCAGAAGGCCAGAGTGCCTGGGACATGTAAGGAGAATTAAATAGGATGTAAGAAGAAAGGTAGACAGGGCTCAAATCATGAAGTTTGGGCTTTATTCTCAGTTTGACAACAGAGTTTGTTCATTTATTTTACACAGTGTTCAGAGCCCTCTGGTTGCTATGGGCAACGGATTGAGGTAATACTAGAATGGACACAGTGGTTTCTTCAGGAGGCTCAGTGTCTAGGTGATGGTTAATGGTGGCTTGTACAAGTTGGCAGGTATCAAGTTGGAGAGACCTGGATAGATTTATAACATGTCTTGGAGGTGATGTCACAGGACTTGAAATTTAGGAAGCATCAGGATAGCATTGTGCACTGCTGAGATCCCACAGGGTCACCCACACAGGTAGTATCTGCATAATTTATTTGGAATTCTTCTGTGTGAAAAATTTCCATTCTTCCCCATTTATTTATTTTATAACAGTATATACTTATTTATGTTTATTTTATATTTTGATTTATAATCCAATGCTACAGTATTCCAATTTTGGCTCTTAGGAGCTCTTTCAACAGGCTCCTGTGTCTATTCAATACACCCACACCGTTGAGTTTCTTTTTTTCTAAGCACTTCTTAAATATCTTAGACTCAGGGATATTCTTGAATATTCCTTTCCATAGTCCTAGAACCAACCATTTCTTCAAGGATCCCTGAAGATTTTTATTGAAGATTCGTATTAGAAACCATATCTGCACTCAAGGAGCGCTTGCTGCTATTGGACACAATCTACTCTGTAGTATTTATGTCACCAACAAAGCAGTTTGGAATGTAAATAGACTGGCCACCTGCTGCCTCCCAACCCTGAAATAAACCATCATTTAATATTTAGAGTATGTAACATTTGCTTAATGCATGACAGACTTGCTTCTAAGCCAATGACCTGGGACCTTCAAATCCTTATTATACTTTCTTATCCTTGCTTGTTGTTCTATTTTCTTGAAGAAATTGTATTTCAAGGAGAATTTATCCTTTACATGTCATTGAATCTACCATTATGCGATTACTCTTAAGATAGATGCCTTTATAGTGCATGCTATTTTTATAGAAAGCTGGTTATGCACAGAGATAGAAGATTTTGCCAGTGGTGTTTTAAGATTAACACTGAAGACACACTGAAGTTCACAGTTCTGAAATACTTAGCCATGAGCCATCAGGATCCCTCACCTGCCTAAATGTTAGTGCTTTCACTGTAAGAGATGTAAACTCTGGGTTCCTTTGTGTGAACATAGTGCCACCACTTCACGGTCTCAGGGCTACTAAATATGTAACCATAATAAACAGCCATAAAATACCTACACATTTCTATTAACAACCATTTTGTATTGCTGCATACTTATTTGAAAAACTAAGTGATCATGAGTAAGTCAACTATGACCAACCCAGAGAACTTCTAACTCTTTACTGACTTAGCCCTCCCTACTATTCAATTTTTAAACATGTAATTCTAGTAGAATTTAGACATAAAATCCTCACATTTGGTAATGAAACATCCTTATTTTGTTTAAATAAATAGTTTGGGAGAAGTAAAAAGAAAGTAAATTTGCATTGTTACAATTCTGATTTAACTTGATATTGGACAACTGGATTCAACCCTACTGTCTCCCAAATTTCAATTAGATAACAGTGGAAATGAAATTAAGAAAAGAAATGAGAAAGTAGGAGCTGAAAACAAAAATTTGAAAGATGGAAAATCCATGGATAAGTGGAAATTAGATTATTTTGCTCAGTTCTTTTGTTCAACTATATATTTTAGCTTCCTTAGCTGTAAATCAAGAGACTAAGAAAATGATTACAATTACATTTTTTCCTGGAAATCCCAGACAATCTGTTACATTGCCCATAATGTAAATAGAAAGCTGTGTCAAAAAGAGATTGAGGATTTCTAATTACAATATATCAAAATGTTTAAGGCAACTACAAAATTCAGTTATTCAGAATCTATCTTTTTTTTTTTTTTTTTTTTTTTTTTAGGCATTGAGTAGGTATGGGCATAATTTAAAAGTAGGATTCAAATTTAGATATCAGAAGCAGTAAAGGGACTCCAGGAAGAGAGTATTATGTGGTTGAGATGCTAAGCTTAGTGTTCATATTGACTTTGAATACTGATTCAATATTACAAAAAAATTGTCTGCTGGAGTGATAAGCATCTAACCACTGAATATAATGAGCAGGTCTTGTAATTAAAAGGAAAAAAGATTTTCTGGCTCATAACATCTTTTCCAAATCTATTGTTATGTGATTTTAATGTAAGTGACCTGACCAAGAGCAGAGAGCTGGGTAGTGGCAAAATAGTCAGACAGCATTTCTCACCCTGATTAGAGGGCCTTTCTCTTACTTCATCCTGTCTCTTGCTTGACTATGTGTTTTAGTGAAGAATCCCAAGTATTATAATATAGAACACTTTCTTCCAACCTTCTCTATCTATATTATGGTGTAGTACTTTGGACTATTTTCTCACATCAGTTTTTCTTCTTCCATTCATCTTCCATCTCAGTAGCTCAGGCAGACACCTAAGAGACATCCTTGATTCTTCCATTTGGTTTAGTCCAACATCATTCCATAAGCAAATCTTGTTTTTCTTACCTCCAAATTATATATCAAATCCATTTATTTCTTTCCACTTCTCCCTAGTGAGTTCTTATCCAAGTTATTAAAACAGTCTTCTATTAAGACTCCTTATTTTGACTCTTCCTATATTTCATTCTCCAAATAGTAGAAAGGTGATCATTTAAAATAAGCATAAATATAATCATACCCACCAATTTCTGGGTTCCAATCACTCTTTCAGTAAAACTGAAGTTTACACCTTCTGTATGAACTGGCTCCTGCCTTCCTCAACAACCTCTGCTGTGATGGGCTCCCTCTTGATCACTCTGCATTAGTCACTTCAGCCTGTTTTCACTCTTTCTGATCCATCCCATTGCTTGGCTTTTGCCCCTTCTCTTCCCTCTTTCTAGGACAGTCACTGCTCCCCACTCCTCCTTCTAGCCCCATCTCTTAGTTGGCTTGATCATTCTCATCCATCTTCACCATCTCAGCTCAGATGTCACCTCTTCTGAGAGGCTTTTCCTCATCATCCATCTTCCACGTACCTCCTTCAGGTACTCTACCTTATCACCTGATGTACTTCCTTCATAAGGAAATTCATGTGCTTATGTATTCATTTGTTCACTTATGTACCTATATCAAGAGTTTTTTATCTTTATCATCTGAATGTGAACTTTGGAAAAACAGTGATCTTGTCTACATAGCTCAGTTCTAGTCTTAGCAAAGTGCCTGGCATATAATAAACACATTAAACACATATATGATCATTATATTTAGTCACAGATCATTTATTATACTTAATTTTATAGCACATGCCTGACTTTTAAGCATCTGTAGTGACATATTTCTGAAGCATTCTCTACTGTCTTCCAAAAGATAAGTCTTTACGATTTCAGCCTTGAAGATTTGCAGACTCATTTAATTTGGGTAAGAGAATAGAAAATGAGGAATAAAGAAAAGGCAGTTGGCCCATATATTCCACATGTTAGTAACAGCCCTACATCTGAAATATTAGTCTAAAAATCCCAGCCATAGAAGGGCCCAATCTGTATTCTAGTTTTCAGTATTCTTTCTATCCTGATTGATTTCACCCTTATTGCTTAATTTTATCATTATCATTACTTTTTGTCTTAGGATAGAGAGTGGTATGAGCACAGCAGTTTGTACAAGCTGCTGTCTACTCTCAAGTTTGTGAATGTCCTTATTACAGGCATATAAAAACTTCCTTCACTGAGCTATCAAAAGCCTGCTATCTGTCAACATGTCTTGCAGAAAAAACGACAGTCTTCATTCTTGTCTTGTAGCTTCAAAGGCCAGTTAATATTGAACAATCCAACCTGCATGCTTTGTTTAAAATCTTATTCTTTCACTCCATGTTTTCATGTAACCCCTTCTCTGCCTCTAACTATCTGAAAACTTCAGTATTTTCTGCAAGGATAGAGATGCAAGGGAATTGAGTGCCAATCAATCCTTCTCTCCATTTGTTTAAGCATTCCCCTAGAGATTTTGATTTACTAATAATTTCTGTAACTCTTTGTAGGTAATGTAAATGTAAATTTCAGCCCAGTCCCTGTGCAAATAATTTAGCACTGCATTTTACCAGGTGTTGTTTAATAAAGTTTCACAGTAGTTTCATAGACATATTTAAGATAAATAGAACTTTTTTTCCAATAAGTGCCTCCCGTATCTGAGCAACCTCTTGATGCAAGAAAATCTCAAAATCTCAACTCTTTTCAGGGAGTGAATTGTCTTATCAAGTTGGAATTTGTAGCTTGCTGTAGGCTCTTAGGAGAGGTGTCAAACCAAATTATGGAGATATTTGATGCAGAGCTCTAGGGTCTCAATAAAATAATAGTGCGTAAACTCTAGTTAGAGTGATTGTGAGCACAAAGTGAAACATTGTACATAAGGTACTCAGCCCATCAGTGAACTCAGTACCTGTAAGACTTTTCTATTTTGACCCCATTCCCGCCTTGTTGACCCTCATTGCATCAAGTAGAGACATGTCCTATCTCTCAGTAAGAGCCCTTAGTGAGGTTGTTGACCAAAACAAAAACAGCAGAGGTTCCTTTCTGAAGGATGTTAAGAATTATCTCCATCAAATATAAGTCAGGAGTGTAGAGGTGCAACTTTGTCCCTGTTCTTTCCCCAGGGAAAGAACCTGACCTGAGTGCTATCCTCAGCTTTATTCCAAGAGCAGGTTGGAGAAAGGACAAAGTGGAGGAGTATCCTGTTCCTGAATTAGTGTGTCTCTGCCTGTAAAAGCTTTAGACTCTGATGGTGGGGAGGGTTTCATCTGACAAGGTGCATGCAAAGTTTTACTATATATGCATTATGATCATTTTGTAGTTTGCTTACTGCATTGTGAAATGCAGTGAGTGGACTCTCAGTTAAACATTTATTTATTAATTCAACAAATATTATGTGCCTGTCACTGAGCAGTAGCCAACAGGTATAGGAAAACAAATAAGACATGGTGCATTTTCTTTGATTTTTATGTTTGAAAGGGGGAGACATACAAGTCAATATAGAGGTATGGCATGTGCCGGAGTATAGGGAGAGATAGCTTGTTATGAACACCCAGAGGAAAGACGTCTGGGCCTAACTCTACGGTGGTGAGGTGCCTCCATCCATTTCCTACTGTTTTGACAGAATATCATAGGCTGGGGAAATTATAAACAATAAGTTTTGGATTTTATTTATTTATTTATTTATTTATTTATTTATTTATTTATTTGCTTATGGCTCTGGATGCTGGGAATCCCAAGAACATGGCACTAGCATCTGGCAAGATTCATCTTCTGGTCCAAAGTGGAAGCAAGCACACGAGACAGAGAGAGGAAATCAGGTTGAAAGCATCCTTTCATTAGGAAACCTCTCCCACATTAACTAACCCACTCCATTCATCTGCAATGGGTGAACAGCATCAATCATCATTTAAAGGTCACACATCCTAATACTATTACAATGGCAACTAAATTTCAACATGAGTTTTGGAAGGAATATTTTAACCTACGCATGAAATGTGTGTGTGTGTGTGTGTGTGTGTCAGAGACATGATTCTACCTGAATCCTAAAGAAAGAGTAGGAGTTATCTAGGTAAAAGAACTAGGAGATTACAGAGAAGACTTCATCTTAGGTTCAGGATTGGCTTAGGAAGTTCTCAGGTTGCACACCCCATCTCTTGACACACTCTTCATTTTGTTTGCTTGTTTACATAGTGGTATAATGTTGAGTTTTTCTTTTCTTGTATTTTGCCTTTGCTTAATTCCTTTAGAAAATGCTAGACTTTTCTTATTTGTGCTAAAGGAAAAATTTAGGAATGAAAAAACTAAAACAGATTAATCCTCCTTTCGGGCTATATATTGGATAGGTTAGGATATAGAAGAGGGACAGGGCAACCCAAGTGAAAGTCTCTGGTGAGACAGAAGAAAACACTTGAAATACAAGAGCAACTAGTTTTGAGTCCATTTCCTCATGTGTAAAGGAATAAGAGCACAGCTCTAGGGAGTTTGATGAGGTTTTAATCCTAGCACTGTGATTATCTGTGCAATCTTGGGCATGTTATCATTTCTTTGCCTCAGTTTTTTTTTTTTTTTTTTTTTTTTTGCGGTGCTGGGGATTGAACCCAGGGCCTTGTGCTTGCGAGGCAGGCACCAACTGAGCTATATCCCCAGCCCTGCCTCAGTTTTTTAATCGGTAAAATGGGAAAAAACCTAATACCTATTTTATAGGATTTATTGTAAGGGTTAGATGAGTTAATATTTGTAAATACTTTACACTCAAAAATAAGAGTTTCAATAAATATTAGCTATTATCATTAATGTGAGTTTTATAAAAATGGTTAATATATAAAAGAAATAGCTTAGTTCCTAGCAGATTGTATGACTTAGTAAAAGTCTTCACCCTATTCTCCCTCCTCTACTTTCTTTTCTTTCTCATTATCATCCCTTTTCAAATGTGTATTTTCGACCAGTGTCTTGTCCTTTCTTTTCTAAAAGAAGCATAATCATGAATCAATGCTTATTTCTAAATTGGTTCTTTTTCAAGTGTCTATCTTTCCTTCTTAACTACCAGTTATGTGAGGATAGAAACTGGGTTTGATATCCGTAGGACACACTTGGAATACATTCGATGCTCAGTAAATATTTGTTGAATGGATTATCAAATAGTTGACAATAATCAGATACTCTTGATTGTTTAAGAATGAGAAAGTACTCTGTCACTGATGAAAGGTTCTTTAATTTTTTATGTGCTAACCAAGTATTTATCCAAGAGTTAAGGATGTTTCAGGACTTGATGGAAGATTTCCAAGTTGACAGACAGCTCTAGTTTTATCTGAACCAGATAGAAACATTGGTCTTATCTGTAAAATAAAATGTTTTCACTCATTCCTAGTGTTCTTATTTCAAAAATAGATATTACCCTTCTTCATTTTAATCTTTGATCATGTACTCAGAAAATAGGGCCTTAGGAAACATTGAAATTAATGTACATGTTTCAGTGAATTATTTTGTGGGTTGGTAACATTCGTGATGTTATCACTAAATTTAAGTGATTTACAGCTTTATCTCTACTAGTCATGCACTTTCTTCTCATAAAGTACAATTCTGTCAAGAAAAGTGTCTGGAAGTACTCTACACTATTCATCTGAATAATATCTCATTGCATTAAGCCAGCACCAACCATTCCTACTTGCATTTTCCATATGAAAAGCAGAAAGGGTGACTGACATGGAGAACCCGCAGATTTAGGTGCTGAATGCTTGTTTCTTGGTTCAATATCAATCAGTCTTCAGCAGATTTGTGAACTTGGTCTTATGCTTTGATGCTTTCTGTTTCCATGACTTCTGGATCATCATTCTCATTCAACTTGGTTTTAGGAGTTCATTATCCTTTTTCCCAACTTCTGTTTTATTGGCAGTTTGAGAATGATTGCTTCCAGATGTTTTCGGTTCTCAATCTCTAAGATCTTGCTCAATGATTGCTCAGATGTGCCTTGCCCTTCATTCATTCAGTGCCACAGAACCACTCACCCACACACATAAGTCCCAAAGAACTTGCCTCTAATGCTGTTGCCCACATTCACTCTCTGCTTCTTTTTGCCTTGATGCTGATTATCCTTGTTGTTTCCTTGGTGCCAAGCATTGGCTTCTAATACATAATTTGAGTCAGCTCTTGAGGACCTATGTATACTCTCCTCACTGCTTTGGATTTGTTTTTCCTTATGTTTTCCCACTTGGCTCTACACCTAGTGCTTTATACCTAGGCTTTTGATTGTCTATAACTGGAGGTCAAAGACACCCTCCCCTAGCTCTACCCAGACAACCCTACTTGCAAAGTCAACCACTGATTATCTCTTCCTACATGTGTTAGTCAGCTTTTTGTCACTGTGACTAAAATACCCAACAATAACAACTTAGAAAAGGAAAAGTTTATTTTGGCTCATGGGTTTAGAGGTTTAGTCCATGGTGGACTGATTCCATTGCTCTAGATCTGAGATGAAGCAGAACATCATGGTGGAAAGGCATGACTGAGGAGCACAGCTCTGTTCATGGCAGCCAAAAATCAGAGAGAAAGATAGGAGAAGGAACTGCCAGAAAGATGAACCTTTTCAGGGTCACCCCCAGTGACACCCCCCCGCTAACCATGGCCCACCTGCCTACAGTTACCATCCAGTCAGTCCCTTCAAACTAGGATGGACTGATTAGGTTTAAGCTCTCACAATCTAATCATTTTACCTCTGAATATTCCTGCATGAATACAGGAGCTTTTAGGGGACACCTCATATTCAAACCACAGCACTAACCCATCAGAGAAGGGAAATTTAGATATCTATCATGTGCTTCCTTATTGGGTTTATATGCAGGTGAATGGTCGATATTATATCTTAATTGGTCATAACACTTTGAGATAGCTGAAAATTTTATTATAATTTACTTTCTTTTTTAATTTTTTAATTTATATATTGGCTAAAAATTATGTTCACATATGCAAGTAGTTTTTAACTTAAATTATTTTTATTTAAAATTGTATTGAAAAATGACAACTGTACATCTTTATGGGGTACAGTGTGATATTTTAGTGTGCAAATGGTTTAGGTGCTTCAATGAATTACTAAAATCAGGGAATTTGGAAAAAGATAATCATACTGGTTCTATGACATTAAAATGATAAAACAATTGTTGCCTTACTGACAAAAAGAAAGCTTTGAACTACATGTATCTAAAGTATACAAATTTGGTAAGATAGTCATATATATATATAACTGATAATTCAACTTTCAGAGGCCAATGTTATCAATAGTTAATTGATCTAAACATTTAAAGTGTTTACTATTCATATGTTTGCCATTGATATTAAATTTTGATAAAGGAGCTCTGAATATTTCTATGGAACTTATTGTACTACACAGAGTGATAGTTCATAGTAGTATTTTCTTAAACAGTATTTATTTTAAGTAATAGTGGTGTTTTCTTAAGTAAAATTTAATTTAATTGACAAAATAGTTGAAGAGTTATGAAAATATATCCTAAGATTTTTATTCTTAGTAACATACGAACACACTTAAAAAAAAATCTAGAGCATTATATTCATACATAGTATCAGGGTTCCTTTTAACATAACTATACATACAAGGAATTTGATTTCAACCTCCATTTCCCCTTCCCCTTTCTCTCCTCCTCCCTTCCCCTTTTCTCTCTCCTCTACTGATCTTCCTTTCACCTTTATTTCATTTTTGATTGGTACTTTCTACATATACACAACAGAGATATTCCCTTTGGTATACTTATATAATGTGGTTTGGTTAATTTGTTCAATATTTCTTTCCCTTTCCCTTCTTTCCTTCCCTTCTCTCCTTCTCCTACTTCTACTCCACAGATCTTCTTTACGATATCAGATCTCTATGACCTTTATGATCTGCTATCTTTATAATACCAGATTCCCTCCCCTACTGCCTTCTTTCTTTCAATTTTGCTTCAGCTTCCACATATGAGAGACAACATTCAACTCTGATTTTCTGAGTCTGTCTTATTTCACTTAGCATGGTTTTCTACATTTCCATTCATTTACTGGCAAATGCCATTATCTCATTCTTCTTTACGACTGAGTAAAATTTCATTGTGTATATATACCACCTTTTCTTAAGCCATTCATGTATTGACAGGTATCTGGGTTGATTCCATAATTTGGCTACTGTGAATTGTGCAGCTATACCCATTGTAGTGGCTCAATCTCTGTAGTGTGCTGATTTTAATTTTTTTGGATTAATACCAAGGACTGTGATAGCTTGGTCATATGGTGGTTCTATCCCTAGGTTTTTGGAAATCTCCACACTGCTTTCCAGGGTGGTTGTACTAGGCTGCAGTCCCACAAGCAGTGTACAGGTGTACCTTTTCTCTCACAACCCATCAGCGTTTATTACTATTTCTATTCCTGATAATTGCAATTCTAACTGGCATGAAAGGAAATCTTAATGTAATTTTTATTTGCATTTCCCTGATTGCTAGGGATGTTGAACATTTTTTCAAATGTTTGTTGGCCATTTATGTTTTATCTTTGGAAAAATTTCTGTTTAGTCCTTTTGACCATTTATTGTTTGAGTTATTTGGTGTTTGTTTGTTTTGCATTGAGTTAATTTTGAACTCTTTATATATTAAACCACTGTCAGAGGAATAGCTGGCCCAAGATTTTCTCCCACTCTGTAGGCTTTCTCTTCATGCTCTTAGTTATTCCCTTTGCTGTGCAGAACTTTTTAGTTTTATGGCATCCCATTTATTGATTCTCGGTTTTATTTCTTGTGCTTTGGAGGTCTTGTTAAGGAAGCTGGTGCCTGTACCTATATGATGTAGCATTGACCCTGTTTTCTTCTAGCAGTTACAAGGTTTCTGGTCTAATTCCTAGTCTTTGATCCATTTTGATTTGATTTTTGTGTGGGGTGAAATATAGGAATCTAACTTCATTATTCTACATATAAATATCCAGTTTTCCCAGCATCATTTGTTTAAAAGACTGTCTCTTCTCTAACATATCTTTTTGGCACCTTCGTCAAGCATCAGATGGCTTTGTTTCTGTGTCTTCCATTCTATTCCAGTGGTCTCCATATCTTCGTTATGGCAATCCCATTATATTTTTGTTACTATAGCTCTGTAGTATAACTTGAGATTTAGTATTGTGATGCCTCCTGCATTGTTTTTCTTATTCAGAATTGCTTTGACTATTCTGGGTGTTTCATTTGTCCAAGTGAATTTAAGGATCTTGCTTTCTAGTTCAGTGAAGAATGTCATTGATGTTTTGATGGGAATTATATTGAAACTGTATATTGCTTTTTTATAGTATGGCCATTTTGATTATATTAATTCTTATCCAAGAACATGGGAAGTCTTTCCATCTTCTGAGGTCCTCTTTGATTTCTTTCTTCAGTGAAGAATACACACACACACACACACACACACACACTCATACATACACACATATATTAGTTTTATGGGACACATCTTTAAAATAGCATTGCTTCTTTCATCTATAGATCATAGAATTATAGGAATAGTGTTTTTCCCCCAATCAGACTAACTCACATCAGATAATAATTCCAGAAGTTAACATTTTGTAACTCACTTAACCTATTACAGGAAAATACACATATTTGAAGGCCAAAAATGCTGTATTTTTTCCTGAGTGGGAAGTAGGCAGTGACATACATTGAGATTTAAATGATATCATGTGGCAATAGATGCTACAATTAAAAGTCATTATGGGCTTCATAGTAACAAATTATCATTGAACAACACTCTCAGGAAAACATTAATAAAGCAGTATCTGGACAAGTGACTTGATCTAGGGAGAAAAAGAATGAACAGAGTGTACAGAAAAGGAGGGAGATCCCTTTACTCCAAAGACTAGGAAGATAGCTTTGAAAACAGCTAGTTTGGATGTAAGTGGCAGCCACCTTTGATCAAAGGAAATCAAGCAGTATCGTCCACAGTGCTATCATTGGAAATACTACCAATTCACTTTTTTTTTCAGTCTTAGTAAGCTGTAACTGTACTCACTTGAATTCATTTGCCTTCACTGCCTTTGAATTCATACAAAACTCTTGAGAATGTTCAGGTGTATGATTAGTCTTACACCTATAAATTTGTTTTTTATTGGTTCTTTTTAATTATACATGACAGTAGAACCCATTTTGATATAATTATACAGCAGGGAATATATCTTTTTTTTTTTCACAATGTAGGTTCACACGATTCATATAATCTTACATATACAAAGGGTGATACTGTCCATCTCAGTCTACTGTCTTTCCTTCCCCCATCCCCTCCTGTCCCATTTTTCTCTCCATCATCCATACTTCCTCCATTCTTTTCTTGTCTCCCCACCATGACTCCTCCCCCTAAGCCCTCCATTACGAATCAGCATCCACTGATCAGAGAAAACATTCGGCCTTCTGTTTTTTGGGCTTGGCTTATTTCACTTAGCATGATATTCTCCAACTCCACCCATTTACCAGTAAATTTTATTCTTCTTTATGGCTGAGTAATATTCCATTGTATATATATACCACAGTTTCTTTATCCATTCATCAATTGAAGGGCATCTAGGTTGGTTCCACAATCTAGCCATTGTGAATTGAGCAGCTATGAACATAGATGTGGCTGCGTCCCTATACTTTGCTGATTTTAAGACCTTTGGGCATCAACCAAGGAATGGGATAGCTTGGTCAAATGGTGGGTCCATTCCAAGGTTTCTGAGGAATCTCCATACTGCTTTCCAGAGTGGCTGCACCAATTTGCAACTCCACCAGCAATGTATGAGTGTGCCTTTTCCCCCCACACCCACGCCAACACTTGTTGCTTGTATTCCTGATAATAGCCATTCTAATTGGAGTTAGATGGAATCTTAGGGTAGATTTAATTTTCATTTCTCTAATTACTAGAGATGATGAGCACTTTTTCATATATTTGTTGATCACTTATATATCACCTTCTGTGAAGTGTCTGCCAAGTTCCTTACCCATTTATTGATTGGGTTCTTTGTATTTTTTGGTGTAAAGTTTTATAAGTTCTTTACAAATTTTGGAGATCAGTGCTCTGTCTGAAGTGTGTGTGGAAAAGTTTGTTTCCCACTCTGTAGGCTCTCTTTTTACATTATTGATTGCTTCTTTTGCTGAGAAAAAGCTTTTTAGTTTGAATCTCTCCCATTTATTGATTCTTGCTTTTATTTCTTGTGTTCTGGGGGTCATGTTTAGGAAGTCTGATCCTAAGTCAATATGAAGAAGATTCAGGCCTACTATTTCTTCTATTTGGTGAAGGGTCTCAGGTTTAATTCCTAGATCCTTTATCCATTTTGAGTTGAGTTTTGTACAGTGTGAGAGATAGGGGTTTAATTTCATTTTACTGAATATGGATTTCCAGTTTTGTGAGCACCATTTATTGAAGAGGCTATCTTTTCTCCATTGCATGTTTTTGGCACCTTTGTCTAGTATGAGGTAACTGTAATTATGTGGGTTTGTCTCTGTCTTCTATTCTGTACTATTGATCTACCTGTCTATTTTGGTGCCAGTACCATACTGTTTTTGTAACTATTGCTCTACAGTAGAGTTTAAGGTCTGGTCTTGTGATACCTCCTGCATCATTTTTCCTGCCCAGGATTGTTTTGGCTATTCTGGGTCTTTTGTTCTTCCAGATAAACTTATGATTGCTTTCTCTATTTCTATGAGGAATGTCATTGGGATTTTTATTGGAATTGCGTTAAATTTGTATAGCACCTTTGGAAGTATGGCCATTTTGATTATATTAATTCTGCCTATCCAAGAACATGAGAAATTTTTCTATCTTCTAGAAAAATCTTCCTCAATTTCTTTCTTTAATGTTCTGTAGTTTTCATTGTAGAGGTCTTTCACTTCTTTTGTTAGATTGATTCCCAAATATTTTATCTTTTTTTTTTTTTTGTTTATTGTGAAGAGAGTTGTTTTCTTCAATTCATTTTCAGATGATTCATCGCTTTTGATTTTTGTGTTTTTATTTTATATCCTGCTATTTTGCTGAGTTCATTAATTAGGTCTAAAAGTTTCCTGGTGGAGTTTTTCGATCCTGTAAATATAGGTTCATGTTATCAGCAAACAGTGACAGTTTGAGTTCTTCTTTTCCTATTCATATTCCTTTAATTTCTGTGGTCTGTCTAATTGCTCTGGCTAGTATTTCAAACACAGGGTTGAATGGAAGTGGTGACAGTGGGCATCCCTGTCTTGTTCCAGTTTTTAAAGGGAATGCTTTCAGTTTTTCTCCATTAAGAATGATGTTGGTAATGGGCTTAGCATAAACAGCCTTTATAATGTTGAGGTATGTTCCTACTATCCCATTTTTTCTAGTGTTTTGAGCATGAAGGGTTGCTGTGTTTTGTTAAATGTTTTCTTGACAGCTATTGAAATAATCATATGACTCTTAACCTTAAGTCTATTGATGTGATGAATTACATTTATTGATTTCTGGATGTTGAACCAACCTTGCATCCCTGGGATAAACCCCACTTGATCGTGGTGCACTATCTTCTTAATATGTTTTTGTAAGCAATTTGCCAGAATTTTGTCAAGGATTTTTGCATCTATATTCATCAGAGATATTGGTCTAAAGTTTTCTTTTCTAGATGTGT
This sequence comes from Glaucomys volans, assembly GCA_020662805.1. Lineage (NCBI taxonomy): Eukaryota > Metazoa > Chordata > Mammalia > Rodentia > Sciuridae > Glaucomys > Glaucomys volans. The sequence continues at coordinate 49,859 of JAJEJO010052713.1, forward strand.
CTTTGTCTGGTTTTGGTATCAGGGTGATACTAGCTTTGTAGAATGAATTTGAAAGGGTTCCCTCCTTTTCCATTTCATGAAATACTTTCAGGAGTATTGGTATAAGTTCTTCTTTGAAGGTCTTGTGGAACTTAGCTGAGAATCAGTCTGGTCCCAGGCTTTTCTTGGTTGGTAGGCTTTTGATGGCTTCTTCTATTTCATTACTTGAAATTGATCTGTTTAAATTGTGTATGTCCTCCTGGTTCAGTTTGGGAGGGTCATATGTCTCTAGAAATTTGTCAATGTCTTCAGGATTTTCTATTTTATTGGAGCATAGATTTTCAAAGTAGCTTCTAATTATGTTTTATATTTCAATGGTGTCTCCTTTTTCATCATGAATTTTAGTCCTTACACCTATAAATTTAACAATATCCAAAAGTCAATATAACTAACAACAACAACAACAACAACAGAAATCTAGTCAAATAATACCACTGGGAAGCTATGGTTTTGGAGAGGTTGTGTGGTAGTCCTTGTCTTGATACTAATGGATGGAATAGATGAGATAATGACCTAATTCTGTCATGGAGGCATATTTTTACCATCCAGACAGTTTTTTTTTTTTCTGGAAGTAGTCTGATTTATTTTTTCTGGAGAGAACAGATTAAGAGAAGAAATGTTGCTTATCATTGATACTGCAAAAATGCTTGCTCTTTCCTTTGTATTCATGCATTTTTTAATTTGTTCTAATTAGTTATACATGACAGAATAATACATTTATACATTTTGATAAATCATACATAAATGGAGTATAACCTTTCATTTTTCTGATTGTACCTATTGTGGAATCACATTTGTCATGCAGTCATATATATACATGAGGTAATAATGTCTGTATCCTTCCTACCCCCTAACCATTCCCCTTCCTTCATTTCCTTCTACCTCATTTAAAGTAACACTATTCTTCCCTAGTCCCCCCTCCCCTTATTGTGAATTAGCATCTGCATAGCAGAGAAAACATTTGGCCCTTGGTTTTTTGGGTTTGGCTTATTTCACTTAGCATGATATTCTCTAACTCCATTCATTTACCAGCAAATGCCAGAATATCATTCTTCTTTAAAGCTGAGTAATATTCTAATATATATACATATGCATATATATATACCTAGTTTGGTTCCATAGTTTAAGCTATTGTGAGTTGAACCGCTATAAACGTTGATGTGGCTGCATCACTGTAGTATGCTGATTTTAAGTTCTTTGGATATAAACTGAAGAGTGGGATAACTGGATCAAATGGTGGGTCCATTCTAAATTTTCTAAGGAATCTCCATACTGCTTTCCATAGTGGTTGCACCATTTTGTATTCCTACCAGCAATGTATGAGTGTACCTCTTTCCCCACATCATCACCATGAGCTAAGGAACTGAATAGACCCTTCACAGAAGAAGATATACAATTGATCAACAAATATATGAAAAAACGTTTAGCATCTCTAGCAATTAGAGAAATACAAATCAAAACTACTCTAAGATTTCATCTCACTCTAATCAGAATGGCAAATATCAAGAATATAAGCAACAATAAAAGTTGGTAAGTATGTGTGGAAAAAGGTATTCATACAGCTTTATTAATTTCCATTTTATTATAGCTGTCATTGTAGTATTATTACCTTACATTAATAAAACGTGTTAACATTGTTGAGTTAATATTGTGTCACTCTTGGATTATAAATAAAGATACAATTTATCACTGTGTCCACCAGATGTTTATTGTTTGCAAAACCACATATCTTGGCAGTCATTGAAATATGACTTCTTTTCTTGGATATTCCTTAATTTCTTCATTTGGTAAAATTCTTCTCCTAAGGGAATAGAATAAAAACCATTCTTTTTGTCAGCAATCATTAATTTGGATATTATAATTTAGTGTAATTGCATAAATTGTAATTTTGTAGTTTAACAACTACTACTATTGTTATTGATTTTGATTACCTGGTATAAGAAAGATACCTAAATTGTTCAACTCCACTATCTTGGCTCATCTTTAATCTTTTTCTTTCTTTTTTTTTTAACCTCACAGACCACTTGAAGAAATTGATGAACTTCTGAGTTCCCATTGCCAAAAAATACATGTGTGATCATATATGCAGAATTTCAATTATAGTTTCCAGACATTGGCAGACCATTGAAACCCAACCATGGTTCAGTAGATTTCAGTTTATGGAAACTTAATCCCTGTTCTGTGGATTTGAGGATCCTATTACATCTCCTCTGCACTCAGCATTCCCAAACCCACGGTTTCTTACTTGCAACTCTCTATAGGAGGGTGCTCCTCCAGGTGTTGGGCAGGTCATGTTCAAGAATCTGAGCACCCTAAACACCTCTCCAGCAATGGTGGACAGGAATTGATGGATGAATACCTCAGTTTCCTCACCAATCAGGTAGGGTAACTTTGAGGTTGCTTTTTCCTATCCCATCTTCCAGAGGTCCCAGAAAGGGATGCTCTTTGGTCACAATGGTAATCTGCTCACTAACACACCTGATAATAATGTTCTTTTTTTTTACTGCTCTACTTTTCTACTCTCCAAGTGATGCTTCTTAAGATCAGCTCTCAAAAAAATCTACTTGCAATCAAATCCTAATCTTAGGGTTTGCTTTTATAAGAACCAAACTGCTGCAGTTATTAATGCCATTAAAGCTTAAAAATTTTGTGGCATAACACAAGCATTTTGTTGTGTTCATGAATTATTTCTCTTGGCTTGGAATTCAATGAGGGTAAAACAGAGATGGTTTGTGTCTCTATTCCATGATGTCTGGGGGAACAGGTAGTAATACTCAAGGGCTAGGGAGATAATTGGGGGCTAGAACCACCTGGAGGCTCCTCACACACATATCTGAAGCCTGGGCTGGGACACTCAATTACTTAGCTAGGGTGGAAGTGGTGGACCTGAAAACCTATAAGTGGCTTCTTCAGCATGAAGGTCTCAAGGTAGTCACTCTTCTTATTTTCTTCAAAGTAAATGACCCAAGAAAATCAGGTTGGAGCTATGTGGTCCTTTTGGATCCAGCCCTTGGGCTTTTACAACATCATTTTTTCTACAATATTTTGGTTACAAGCCAGTCACTAAATTGGCCCAGATTTGGTGGGAAATGTGTCATAATTAGCATACACATTTTAAAATTTCCACATAAACTAAGACAGAGTTATTGCACAAGTAGGAGGATTTGTTTCCTAATGAAGAACACTTGACCCTTAGAACATTTAGTTCCTAATGAAGAACATTCTTCCCTTTATAGCCTTAGTGAGTTGATATGGGAAAGTAGATTTATAATTTTTGTTGTTATACTACCAGATCCCAGTAGTGGGTATGTAGCCAAAGAAAATAAAATCAGAATGCTGAAGAGATATTTTCACTCCCATGTTTATTGTAGCATAATTCAAAATAACCAAGACACTGAGTTAGCCAAGTGTCACCAACTGATGAAAGAATAAATGGCACATATACCCAATAGAATGCTATTTATCACAAAAAATAATGAAATCCTATCATTTACAACAACATGGATGGAAATAGAGATCATTATGTTAAGTGAAATAGGCCAGGCACAGAAAGACAAATATCACATGATCTCACTCACATGTGAAATCTACAAATGTTGATCCATAGAGGTAAGAAGTGGAATGGTGGTTGATGAATTTCATTAGCATAGATATAGTTATAAATTAGTTGAGACCTAACATGTAAAATACATTTTTGTTAATTTAATCTAATTTAAAATGCACTAGGAGAGTGCATTATTTTAAAAAATTTCAGCGAATTATTTTTTAATGGGAGTAATAGAGTGAATTTACATATACAGGATTTCCTTGAAGTTGATCATACATGTAATTGCATTTTTGAGCATCAGTTATAATTTAGCACTTTAATAAATATGAGTCTTGTCTTGAATTCTAAGTTTAAATCAGACAGGAAAAACAAAAAAAGGAAATACAGGAAATTATTTTTGATGGATTAGAGAAAATGTACAGTCTATATGTATTCAACAGTACAGTGTTTATGTCAACAGAAGCTTAGAGAATTGTTTTCTCCTTTAGTAGGCAAATAAAGGGATAAACCAAAATGTCATATAGTACCAAGCTAAAATAGGATCTAAACGTTGTTTTAGTTCAAACACTTAGCCTTTAGTAGATGAAGTTTTTGAAGATTAAATGTGTGTTCTTTTAGCATACATAATTACATGTAGAAATATTTAGAGATATGTGTATAAACATGGGCTAGTATAAATACACATTTTTTTGTATTGTCAGATAAGACAGACTAGAAGAAATGATATTCCAGTACCAATGAGCATAGCTAATACCCAGACCTTGGTTTCTAATACTATTCTCAATAAAAGTATTTCAGGTGCCTTGGAGAGATGACTGAGTCTAGGACTATGACAAGAAATATACCAGATAAGCCTGGGGCATTCTGTAGCACTAGAAAGTAGGGAGGTGGTCATAAGATAAACAGAGAGAAAGAAAGGATCTCCACACATTGATGGGTTATATCAAAGGAACACAGAAGACAACTGAATGAGCATCCAGGAGCCAATGCTGGAACAATTTGGCCACAAAATTAAATGATGCAGTACTAGAGTACAACCCAAAGTGTAAGATAAATATCCATGTGTTCATACTGATTTAAGTTATTAATAAAATAAACTAATAAATGGAGATAAGACAAATCTCCCATGAGGAAGAATTCCATTTAAATTATGAAGACACTCAGCCTTCAAGAAAGGGAGAAAAACTCTCCACTTCTTGGGTAATAGGTTGCATGTAGTTCCTTCTAAGACATACAGTGTGAGGAGAAAATAATAACTTTATAGTAGAAGAACCTGACAAACACCACCTTGGTCAGATGGTCTAGGGTGCATTTTATCATAAATCATGTTGATAGCATGTACCTGTGATATAATGTGAAAATGATACTATATCTCTGTGGTTTTCCCCTAATAATCTGTAACTTCAGTCTCACAAAGAGAAAAAACATCAGACAAACTCCAGTACTGATGCCTCCTACCAAGTACCTGACAAGTATTCCTCAAAACCATCATTCATCATTCATCAAAAATAAGGAAATTCATCAAAAATAAGGAAAATCTGAGAAAGTGCCACAGCTGAGAGGAGACTAAGAGACATGGAAACCAAATGTAATGTCCCCTGTATGGTGTCCTGAAACAGAAAAAGGACACGGAATAAAGAGTAAGGAAATCTAAATAAACCATGGACACTAGTTAATAGCAATATATCAATATTGCTTTACTGACTATAGGAAATGTATCAGAAAGTAAGCAGATAATTGATGTTTTATATTTTGTGCATTCTTCCAGACTTAATACTAAGTATGCTTTTACCAATCCCAAACTTGGATGAAACCTGAAACAGTGAAATTCATATACTTTCTAAATCATGTAATAATAAAGATTTTTGAAAATCTTTAGATGAATCAGCTTTTGTACTTTAATTAACTTTTTGGCATTGTATACATGTATACATGGCTTGTGTGTACTGGACAAAATTTCCTTTTTTAAATTATACCTTTCTCTAGATATGTCCCCTTCTCTTTCCACTCTGATGTTCACAGACATTTCTTACTAGCCAAAATCCTAAGGTCTCCCTGTACTTACTCCTCCCATTCGAATGTTCTCAAAGTTCAATTCTGGCTGGTCCAAACCAGGATAGATGTTCTCTTGGCTAGAATGAAACAGAGTCAGGCAAAAATTCTGCAGTGTCCTTCCTTTCTGCAAGGACCTCATTGCCAGTGGCTTTTTGATCTTTTTCCTGCTATGCCCAGATGGAATGAGAACTTGTGAGCCTCTTAACACCTCAAAAATGGTGTGACCTAGAGAGAACAAAGACTCAAAAGGAAAGATGGTTTGAGGAAAAAGTAAAGGGAAAATATTGACTTTTCCACCTGGTCTTATTCAGGTGGGGGAGCTACTGGGAAAAGTCCTCTTAGATTCTGTGTGCCCTAGGCTGCTCCTCTATAAAATAGAACCACCCAATAAATATTACACATCACATTGTAAGCAAAGTCTCAGCAGTCACACAATGTGGTGAAAAACTTCCGAGCTTGAAGTTATGTGGTGTCCCCCAAAAGCTCATGTGAGACATTGCAAGAAAGTTTGAAGGCAAAATGATTGAGTTATAAGAGTTTTGACCTAATTAGTGCATTAATTCACTGAGATGGATTAACTGGGCACTAACTGTAGGCTAGCAGTGTGTGGCTGGAGGAAATGGTGTGCTGGGGCATCCCTTTGGGGTATATTTTTGTCCCTGTTGAACAGAGCTTAATCTCTCTCTGTGCTTCCTGATGTATCCTGAGCTGCTTCCCTCCATCACACCCTCCTGCCATGGTGTTTTTTCTCACCTTGCGCCCAGAGCAATGGAGTTGGCCATCTATGGACTGAGACTGTGAGCCCCAAATAAACTTCTCCTCCTTTGGAATCGCTCCTTTCAGGTCTTTTGATTATAGCAACAACAACAACAACAAAAAGGCCCTGGTATTTATGAGAAAATAAAATAAATCAAGACGATATGCATGAGAATATTTGAGAAATGTCAGTTGTTCTGAAATAAGAAAATAGTATCTTTGGTTCTTAACTCTCTGATTACATGATTGATGGCAACATAGGCATTCCCCATCAGATAGTAGACTTGCTAGACTTGACAGCATTCTGGGGGTTCCTTGGACAGCATTTGGCAGTTTTGCACATTAAAATATGCTCATTTGCATCTTCCTCAGGAACATCTGGAGAGGGGAAAAAAGTGGCTTTGGAAAGCTGTTCAGCTCACAGAAAACTGAGGCTGAGCAAACATTCCAGCTTTCCCTCGCTGGCCATCACTCACACCCAATGTATTTATTCTTTTTCTCCGGCAAGAGAGCAGCATTTGGAATAGCTCAAGCTGCTGAGTTAATCATCGAGACGCCATGGGGATGTTTTAAGCCTGCCCACCTCACATGATTTGGAATCAACACAACCCACCAGGCTGAATAAGGTGAACTTTGCAGCCTGTACAGTGCGGGGGAAGAGGATAGATTTGCTGCCTTTCAAATTTCCAATCTCTGTTTAAAGCCTCAGCAGCAGGAACTTGCTAGTATTTCAGTGAGCAATTGACTTTGAACATGGGTGCACATCTCTTTTCTTTCTCTTATCTCATTGTGTGATTTTACTGTTTTCAAGTACATCAGGAGTTAGGGTCTGCCTGACTGGAGTTGTGGTAGAACCTTCCAGAACCTTCCAAAGTCATTCTAAAGGGAAATTACTTCCAAAGAAATTCTCCCTGTCATGCCTTCCTTTTTACTCCAGATAAAACCAGGTTTTGATATCTGGTGTTCAAAGGAATGATTCCTTATCTTGTTTAAGTAGATAAATATGTATCTTTGCTTTAGTCCATAGTAGCAGTTATTACAGATTCAGTAAAAATGTCTTTTCAGCTAGGAAGTCATATTCAAGTGTAAGATAGATAAAATGTTGGCCCAAACATGGCTTTCTCAGCGGTTAAAAATTCTAAGAGTTTTAATGGGGGAAATCAAATAAGATGCTGATTTGCCCTAAATTGACCTGTGATTATAAGAAATAAATTAAAATCAGGACATGCCTAGGAAAAAACACGTCTCATGTTATGCTTGTGAGGTATGTCAGTGTAAGTCTTTCCATTTTAGCTTATAAAGTAGAATTGTAATGATAATGATGATAATGATGAAACCTGCCTATGGCTTTAAAGCTACGGCGGCAATTATTCATGAAAACTGAAGCCCACATTCTTTGAAAGTTCTCTGTAGACTTCACATAGCATAGTTGAAGCCAAAGTGTTGGGGGTGGGGGTTGACTTGAGGTAGCCAGGTAGCTGCTTTAGGCACTCACTTTATTTGATAAGGGCCAGACCACCCATCTGTGTTTCCACCAACAGGTGGTGGTTAGAAAGATCAAGGTACTTGCAGGATCACCTGGGAAAAAAGTCAAAGGAATCATTTCTATCTTTCCTTCCTAAGTGACAATGATTTAAAATGTCCCTTGAAGTGCTATTAGGAAATTTTGAATGAATTTTTTAAAAAAAAATCTCTGATGTCTCAATTTCTCTGTCTCAAATGTCTATTATGGCACTATTGTTTAAGGTAAGAGAATTAAAGTATTAGGACATATTAAGCCCTGCCAGCCTTTTGCTGTTAAAAAATGGTTCCCTTGTTTTGGTTCATCTCAGTTAACTGAAAAGGTCCTCACCTAATCATGTCTTCTTGTCATTGAAAGGCAGGAAAGGAACTAACACAGCAGAGAAGACTATTTTCAAAATCAATCCCTCATATTTAAAAGAGAGATCCATCCTCTCTAGGAGGTGCAAACATAGTCATTAGAACTGAGACCTCCATCTTCTCAAGTGCCCTTCCATTTTTTCATACTGAGAGGAGCTTTCAGGTGCCTGCTGGGCTAACGAAAATAGATGGCTTTTTTCCTTTAATGGGGTTCAGTTTGATTTTCTGTCATTGTGGTCAATGACACAAGACCTGCTCCACTGCCTGAATGCTAGAGGAACATCATTTTCCCTCACATCATTTGAGCTGCATTATTTCCACTCACCTGTCAGCTTGATGTCCTTCTTTGGGGGTGTTCTTTAATCCTGGACCTAACATTTCACAATTTCTCAAATATGTACTGTGTGCAAGATCCGGTGAGTACAGGTACTTCTCATTTCTGAAACTCTTCTAGGCTGTAAAGGAAAACCATGAGCCTATTTTTATTTATTTATATTTAATTGACAAATCATAATTGTCAATAGTTAAAGGGTATGATGTGGTGTTTTGAGCTATGTATATTAGTTAATTAAATTAACATGTCTATCATCTCACCAACTTACCTTCATTTTGACGGTGAGACTGTTAAAAATCTATCCTTTTAGCAATTTAAAATATACAATTCATTGTTATTAACTGTAGTCACCATGCGGTGCAATGATCACTGAAACATTTTCTTCTGTTTAACTGAAACTTTGTACCCTTTGATCAACATCTCCTCTCCCATCAACCCCCCTTCTCTCCTCTCCCAACTTCTGAAAAATACCTTTCTATTCTCTGTTTCCATAAGATTGACTTTTTATATCCACACATAAATGAGATCATAAGTATCTGTCTCTCTGCACCTTGCTTATTTCATTTAATATAATGTCCTCGAGTTTCATCCATGTTATCATGAGTGACAGAATTTCCTTCCTTTTAAAGACTGAATGTTATTCCATTATGTATACATACTGCATTTTCTTTATCTGTTTATCCACTGGTGGACACTTAGGTTGATTGCATATCTTGCTTACTGTGAATAATGCTGCAATGAAATTGAGACTGAAGATATCTCTATAACATATTTGATTTCAGTTCCTTTGGTTGTGCACCCAGAATTGGGATTGCTAGTTCATATTTTTTTCTTTTTCTAGCTGTGTCTCCTACTTTATGTTTGGTCTCAGAGACAGGGAAGAAACAATGTTCCCCTCAAGTTTCTTCCACTATAATTTGTGAGAGATGTATAAAATAGCCTAAGGGACCCTAAGTCCACACTGAATATTTGAAGTGGTTGTTCTTTCTTCCGTCTCAAGTGGAAAGCTCCCCTTGGCCCACAGTCTTCAAGCAGCACTCAACTGTCTTTAGATGGGCTTAGCTTTATCAGACTCAACTTTTGGGCTCCCCATGCCAGATAAATCAAGACAGGTGCATAAAGTACCCTCAACAACTAAAACCACACTCACAAAATCACAATCACTATGGTTACTGCTCTGTGAGGATTATGTATGGAGTGCTTAGAATATAAGTAGGTGTGGTACTGAGTACATCGTGTCCATTTTACCCTGTCAGCAGCACTAGGGGAGGCATGTTTTAAACCCTAATTTATAGGTAAGACCAAGGCTCCGTGGGGTTAATGACATTTTCTTAAAATCACCAAGAGTGGTAAACCATTTCCGACTCCAAAGCTGAATCCCTTAATCTCTACCACATGCCACATCCCTTCCTCCTCTACCTATCCTATGTACAGGAACAAAGCTGGACACAGGGTAGAGGTGGACTTGGAGTAGTAAGAAGAAAAGAGATTGGGTTGTTTAGATTATGATTGTTTTAAACCTTAAGTTTGGTTTTATGAAGGGGGGGAAGAAGAGAAAGTAATGCAACTGCTTCTTTCCTGCGACCCCCTTGAGAAACAGAGTGCATTTCCCCCCAGAGATCACCGACCAAATGTTCAAATATTCTCTCTGAGTTTTTGACCCTGACCCTTTGAAGGGAGGATCTCTTTACTAAGTAACTCTCTGGTGCACTCAATGGTTTGGATAAAGCTTGTGATCTTTGTGTTGTGGCGATGTCAAGGGTGCGGGGATGTCATTTGTCCTGTGTCTTCTTCCAGTCCTTTACTGGATACATATTCCTAGTGGATAGGTGTAGCAGATATCTCTTAAAAGATATCATTTAAAGAGATATCTGCTCTTTAAATGGCCCTGAGTAAGTTGCCAAGAAGCACACTTACATTATTTAAAGACCTTTTAAGAGAGAGCCCTCCCCCTCTAGCACACTCTTGGCTGGTAATCCTCGCTGAACAATCGGCTGCTATATTTCTTGGAGACATTATTTAAAATCCTTTTAAAGTGCAGTTCTTCCTACTTCCCGACGATTGATACCTGTGAAGGGCTTAATAGTACTGGGGAGGGGGGAGAGGAGGATGACTGCTACTTAAAAGGATTTGAAAGAATGTTGCAGCCGTATTTCATGACCATAATGCCTAAAAGCTGAGAGCAAGGAAAAAAGAACTACTGCTTTCTTTTCTGGGCATAAATTGGGATATATTCCTTCTGGATTTTCCTTCGCCCACCTGAAGAACCATCAAGAAGATAACTAGCCTGTCTCTAGTGGTTTCACATTCAGAACACAGTGATCATCTGGAGAGATTAGAGGTACCCTTAGAATTTTCTGAAGTAGAGGTTGAAAATACAAATGTCTACAGTGCCAGATACATAATTGGCCCTCTCTACATGTTTTTGAAAGAAAGCAATTATAAAGTATTTTCAAGTAGACATTTTGGGTCTGAAGTTATTCTTATGACTGCTTGATGAGTAACTATTCTAAGAGATTAGGGAAAGGAGAGGAAAGAAGAGGAGTAACTTTGATCTGATCTGAGCCTTGAGAGAGGTGGAGGTGTAAGGGATGACAAAAAAACAGTTGCATTCCAAAATAAATAAAGACAAGGCAATATGAAACTTCTCAATATCATTGGCACAATCCAACTTGACTAGAGCTTAGACTCCCACTCATAGTGAATACAGGACACAATGAACTTAAGATGTCTTGGTTTCTTGGTTCCAAATTAGAGTCTTGAATACCACCCTGAGGATTTCATAGTCCCTCTTCTAAGATCATGTGATTGTAAGAAACAGTATATTTTGGGAAGGAAATTCTCCTGGTGGTGTAGAAGGCAAAGGTAATAGAAGAGAAGATTGAGAAGACCATTGCCAGTCCAGAAAAGAAATGCTGACTAGGACAACCGGGGAGTGAGGAGAGTGGGAGGAAGGGAAGGATGGCTGTTGGAGCACTGTAAGGGAAAATGAAGTATTGTGGACCAAGTTGGCATACCTGGTGAGGAAAGGAGTCAAAGGAAACCTTGAATTTTCCAGCTTATGTGACAAATGGGATGAGATGTCCATTTGGAGAGAATAGGAAGAGGAGCAAGCTCACAAAATGATAACGAATCTGGATAAGCTGGTTTTGAGATATCGGAAGCTTCACTTCAAAAACTCCTTACTATAAAGATTTCCGTCTGGAATGATTCTTTCAAATATCCAGTAGGGATGAGCCTTCTAGAATTATTGTTCATTATCTTCATTTTTAAAACACCCATCTATACCTAGGCACTACCCATATATGGACACTACCGTTAAGTTAAAATAAGCACTTTTCTCTCCCTCTGCTCACACAGTAAATAAAGCAGGACTGGCCACTGACAGGATTCAAGATATTTTGCATGTAAGTTTTTGACAGTGGAGGGAGATGAAAAGGAATGGATCTATTTTCTGGTTATTTTACCACTCAGCATTCCTGAGCCAAATCATTTATAGTCATGAAAAATGAGCTGATTGGTGATGAACATGAATTGTGAAGATAAACGTGGGTCTCTAATCCTGAGGGACCTCTGGGAAGAGACAGGAGGATGTTGATGTTTGCAGACGCTAGATGGACCGAGAAGTGGGCTGTGGGGAATGCAGCATCTGTGCCAGGCAGTTCACAGCAAAGGTCAGAGCTACCTAGCTGGCATATTCTTGCTAGACCCAGACTCCCTTGGAATGCTCAGACAGAGCCTGAGATGTATAATTCAATTCATATGCAATACTAAAGATTTACTCGAAATGCCACAAACATTCAAACTCCTTCATAATCCACCCAGCTTATGTTATAGTTCTCCTCATCAAGAAGTTTATTTTTGAATCTAACCTCCTCTGATGTAAGTTGCATGTATATGACTGTGAATATTTCTATCTTGACTAGTTATCTTCTCTCTCCCTCACTAAGTCATAAACTTGCAGGTAAGGATGGTACCATTGGTATGTCTATTTCAGGGTGTTTGACACTCAGTATTTCTGCTAAATTTAAGAATTCCTGGATATTAGCCTTGTAAAATTAATGCTATGGGTTTTCATATGTGCAGAAGTGATTATTAAGTCATTCCTCCGACCTAAATCTCTTGAGTGTATTTTAGACAGCTTTTTCACTGCTATGACTAAAAGATCTGACCACAACAATTTTAAAGGAGGATAAATTCATTTGAGGGCTCATGGTTTCAGAGGTCTTAGTCCATAGATGGCCAACTCCATTCCTCAGGGCTCGAAGTGAGGCTGGAGATATGGTGGGACGGAGTGGTGGAGAGAAGCAGCTCACATCATGGTGATCAGGAAGCAGAGAGAGACTCCACTCTCCAGATACAAAATATATACCTATAGCCATGCCCCAATTCCAACCTCCTCCAGCCACACCCTACCACTTCAATTAATTCACTGATTGGGTTAAGACTCTTACAACCCAATCATTTCTCCTCTGAACCTTCCTGCATTGTGGCACATGTGAGCTTTGCGGGGACACCTCACATCCAAACCATAACAGAGTGTAAAAGCATGCTTCTGAATACAGTGCAGGATGGAGCAGGGCTGATGAAAGGACAATTTCGATACTCATGAATTTATTGTGAAAAAGACTGTACCAGTAGAAATGTCATCTATTTTCTTGAGCTCAACAAAACCCTAAAGTCATCTCAGTATAAAAAATTGAGACGTACATGTAATGGGATAGAAGTTTCATTAGAGTAGACATGTTCGAACCTCTATTGAGTGTCTCCTTTTCAACATAACACGAAAGGATTGCTTATGGCAACAAATCATCTCCATTCTGTACCAACGGCTCTCCATTTAGGCCTGTTGTCTATGCGGAGATGAGATCACCACAGGACAAGCCCAAGATGAGCAACGTCTAACAAACTTTCTTCTAAATAATAAGAAACAAAAAGAACAGCCTAACCTTTATTTCCTTAGACCTTTATTCATTATCTTATAGCACAAGTTCCTTGTTTGAAATATATTTATAGTGTATCACATCCTACAGTCTTGGTAACAAGGGCACAACAAGTCACAGAAAACATTTTTACAAAACTGCCATTAATATACATAACTCCTAGGCCTGCATCTTCCCAAACAGTTCAATGTACTGGAACTTCCAAAATACAAACCACTAATTACTGCAAGTGATATTATTAAGGCAAGTCTTTATTAATGGATACTAATAATTCAGAATTTGTTGAGCATACATACTTTTTGTTAGCTAAAAATTAGGATTTACTGTTTTGAGACATCTGTTGAAATGAATAATCTCACAGATCAAGAAATTAATGTATATTTGTTCTGCATCATATTATATTTAGGGTTTTGATTAGATTAATAAAATGACAACCTTTCACAAAGTAGAAATTTCACTAACAAAGGCCAGTGTTCAAGTATTTTGATTATAAATTTTTTAGTGTCGGAATGTACATCTTTAGCAATGAAAGAGTTGTTATCAAGAAGACAGAGACACACCTCACCAGGGACACCCCACTGGTGACCTCAAAGGGTCAATGCTTATTTTTATAAAATGGTTACAGAGATTTTACCTAGAACATGACAGCTTCCATGGACTGCTTTAAAGGAATAAAGTTTTAAAAGAGAATTGTTTTCACGGAGGCCCTCCTATTAGAGTCCGAGGTATTTTGGAAAGACCTCCATACAACAGCCTGCTCTGATAGTTCCACACTTAGGAAAAAACACTGCATTTTCTTCTCTTATAACCACAATGTTCAGAGGGAACTGAAGAACTCAATAACTAAAGATGGATCTTTTTGCCTCTACGTTGTGATCCAGTACCACTCCCTGGAGAGTATGTGGTGGGGGGGAGGTTGTATTGGCCATAATGTGCTTCACTAGAATTACTGATAAAGGGTAAAAAAAGGAACAATTCAAGGTGAGAGTTGAGTGAGTCTCCTGCATTCTGTAAGCTCCTTGGCTCACACCTGGAGTCACTGCATCAATTGGCAAGACTCCCCAGTATGGGGTTTCTGCCTGGAGAAGAGCCTTAACTTCTCTTCAGATTTAAAGGCTCAGACTGCTTGCATGATGGATTCTCCCCTAATATCATTAGCTGCACATGCTGCTAATTGTAGTGGCTGCTAATCCATCTGAACAGCCAAAATGATATTAGCTTTCAATAGGATTTACATATATCCAGGCTTGTTTCTGCATCAGCTAGCAATTAAAGTTTAAACTGTTGAACATGCAGCTTGCTGTAGGCTAAGTAATATTTAATAGCATTAACAATGCATTTCCCTATTTGCCTCCGAATCTCTTTACAGGCTCATCAATTTGCCATCACCTTTGTGTGGCACAGCCAAACATGAGCTCTTATGCTAACAGCTTCCAGAGGAGGGCACTGTCATAAGAGACAAGACAATGGAAATGCCAGCTGCTCACATCAGTATAGCAGCACAATTTATGTTTGCATTCCCATCCTCCATCTCTCTCTTTCTCTCTCTCTTTCTCTCAGTTCTTGGAGGAAGTGTGGTGGTTTATCTTTTCAGGTCAGACTTTGAGAAACTAGAAATCAAATTTATTTGGACTAAAGTGTCTATAGAAGATGAATATTCACTAAAAGGCTATTTAAATCATTCCGAAGCATGTGTGGAATCCAGCTTTTTCAAAATTTCAGTGTAAGCAGGATTGAACTGTCTTGATTGGCTTGTTAGTAAAGATTAATTTGTACAAGACTGTGTGAGGGCTAGAACCCAACCTCCCTGACATAGTGTCTTTGTCTTGTTCACAGCTATATCCTTAGGTATCTAGTGCAATGACTAACACGTAAAAAAGTGCAGAGTAAGTATTTGTGGAGCTAATGATTATGTGATATAAATTCAAATTTCCTGATCCCAACCCTGAGCCCCTAATAGTTCTTTCTTTCCTCATTGTTATACACACACCCACTCCTTATTTCTAGACCACTGCAGGTAGACAAGTCAGGGGTGGGGAAGAAAGTCTGCTTTGGGGTGACTAGAAGAAATTATGTAAGCTCCTTGCAAAAAAGGTGTCCCTGTCAGGACCAAACCAAGGGCAGCTTAATTAAATGATATCTTTCGGTACTATAAATTTTCCTGGCTAGAGATCATGGTTGGTGGGTGTCCATTAGTGGCTAGTGTGGCATGATTTGGGATGTATAGTTTCTTCCGGCTACTAAAACAAAATATCAAGAATTGGGTAGCTTAAAATATGTATCATTCTAGTCACCAGTCCAGCTTCTCCCTGTGTCTCTTCACAGGGAGAAGAGACACAGGGAGTCTTACCTCTGTGTGTGTCTGTCTCTGTGCCCAAATGGCCCTATCTCTAAAGGACATGAGTCATATTCAATTATGGCTCACCCTAATGACCTCATTTTAACTTGATTGCTTCTGCAAAATCCCTGTTTCCAAATAAGGTCACATCATGAGGTACTGGGAGTTGGGACTGAAACATGTCTTTTGGGGGAACACAATTTAACCCATAAAAGAGAGTTATGTGCAATCTGGAAAATGCTAATAAGGTGTTTTCAGGCCTGAAAAACTTTTGTCCTTAGGAAGCAGAATAATCCATATTCTCTAGACATAGTGGTCAATAATTATTGAATTATTTTTCTTATTTCTTCAGCCCTGCCATCTTGTAGTTCCCATCTCAATTGACTTTTATTACATAATATTCTCCAACTGCTTCCCTGATCATTCCTTGTGTTTAGTAATTTTTCTTTCTTATTTATCCCTTAAATGTGGCTATTAGGACTCCCCAGAGAAAAAGAACCAATAAGATATATGGATATATAGAAAGACACTTGTTTTGTGGGACTGGCTCATGCAATTATGGAGGCCGAGAAGTCCCATGATCTGCCATCTGCAAGCAGGAGGTCCAGGAAGCTGGTGGAGCAGTTTCAGTCCAAACCCAAAGGCTTAAGGACCAGAGGGGCCCAAGGTGTAAGTACCAGTGTGAATGTAAGGGCCCCAAAATGAGGAGCAATGGCATGCAAGAGCAGGGGAAGATGGGTGTCTCAACTCAAACAAAAAAGACATTCGGTCTTCTTCCACCTTTTTAAAGTATTTGGTCCCTCTTTGGATTGGATGATACCCACCCATATTGAGGGTGATCTTTACTCAGGCTATGGATTTCAAGGCTCATCTTTTCCAGAAACACCCTCACACCCACCTGATGTAATGTTTTATCAGTTATCTGGACATTTCTTAGCCCAGTTAAGCTGGCACAGAAAATCGACAATCATTGCTGTGGCACTCGCCCAACATGTCAGTGGCTCTGTAATCTTTTTGTTGTATCTGATTGACAAGCAACCACTTTTCTCTTTGGTCCTACAGCAGGAAGGTGATTGAGTCTAGTTTATGTAAAATTGGTCTTTGTGAGATAGGCCAATTCATTCTAAGAGTTAGATGTTATGTTAGGAATGACATTATCTAAAGGTCATATTAAATTTTTGTTATTTTCTTTTAAAGTAACCTATTGTTTTGGCATTCAGATAGGATAAGGAATAGGGATAATCATAGCTCTTATTTCTACAGATATTGCCCATTTTACTTTGAAACACAAAATTCTGCGAACATTCAGCACTCTTGGGCTAGATTTATCACTCAGTTATTGCTAGGTTTTATTGGATGGAAATGAATGAACACATTTACCTTTTTTACCTTGTTTCTCCCTCTCTGAAATTATTTACTACAATTTTTATAAGTTTAGTAATTTTGGTGGCTTGGAAAACATTGGAATCTCTTCTTAGAACAAAATATCCCCTTTAATGTCCTCATGATTTACTCTGTCCATAATTCAACTAAACAGAGAAATATAGAAAGAAGTATTACTGATGTCCAGTAATTTAAATTTCAAAAATTAAAAAATTCTATAATTTCTGTTGAGTTTGATCAGCTCTAGCTCCAGAGCAGAGCCCCATGTAGGAGGCCTCAGCCATGGAAGACAAGTACAGATGAGCGGCTTTCTTCACGCTTCTTGTTGGCCACATCAGCCCTGCTCCAAGGTCATGTTAAGTTTGCCATTTTTGTACAAAATCACTTAATAAATTGATTGGCACCTTATCTCTGTGTCAGTGTCACTCCACTTTTAGAGATGTCCAAACTGTTTAAATATCAAAAACAAACCATGGAGGACAACTTAGTGAGAAAGGGCTCGTGCTAGCTGAAGATCAAAGCAAGACAGATGACTGTTGTATATATTGGATGTTCCCAGAGAAGAAGGGCAGCGATTTAGTCGGTGCGTATGGTCAGATCTTCTTGGCTGGCCTCAGCACAGTGAACGCAGTTGGAGAATGAGCCAGCATGAGCATCTCAGAGAACCTGAATGACAGTTTCTGAGGAAAACAGAATTTCTAGCATGAGGAAAATGTCTACTAGAATGTGACTTCACGTAAACTAAATTTTAGAAAATTGATGAACCTAATTCTGGGCAAGTTAAAGGGAAAAAAGAATCCTTTGGAGTAGAAAAGTAACAAAGTATTATAAAGCAAACTATTGTTGCATTTACAATATGACAGTTTCATCTGGCACAGGCAGGGATTTTAAGAGAACTTTCAATAAATTGTCAGACGATCGCATGGTCAAATTTTAATTTGTGGTTTTTTATTAACTTGGGCTCAGGGTCTGAATTCACCACGTATGGCCAGTTAATGAATGTGTGATGTATTTCGCTATATAATGTATCACAAATATGCTGGGGAAGAGTCAGTAAAACATTAAAGAAAGGCATTGTGAGAAATTTCTTTTCCTTTAGTCTTATGTGGGTTATGTTAATGAATGATTTGATCCTAAGTCATGGTATATACAGATAGAATTTTTAGAATAGAAGTTCTATTTAAACTTCAAAGCAGGATTTAACTATTATTTTAAGTAGTTACCCAATATTAATTTTGGGGGGGGGGGTGACATTCTTCATGATAAGTTTATAGGAAAACATCATGGAATATCAACCTTTTCTTTAAACCAGTTTGAAAATACAAAGCATCTGTTGTGGGAAGCCTGACCACGAAAGCAAAGATTGGGTATGACAGCTTCAGGTTA
Organism: Glaucomys volans; assembly: GCA_020662805.1. NCBI lineage: Eukaryota > Metazoa > Chordata > Mammalia > Rodentia > Sciuridae > Glaucomys > Glaucomys volans. The sequence goes on from JAJEJO010052713.1 coordinate 68,521, forward strand.
GGAAGATCTGAGCTTGAGTTAGGGGAAGCTGGAAGCCATATTGTTACAAGTAAAGTGTAAGAAGCTGTTTCCAAAGTTATTCCTGGAATTCATTTGCAGAATATTAAGTAAATTTTATATTTCAAATGGGAGCAAAGGATCTAACAAAAAAGAATCTCTAAAAAAAGGGTGATGTTTTATTATATGAAATCTCCAACAACAGAATCTACCTGCCTATTCATGATCCTGGATCCTATCTAACTTTAAATATTTTCAGCAGTATTGGCATTCTTTCTTCACCAGATGGTCTGCGCTGTAAGGGCAGGGACTCTGTCTTATTTACCCTAGCATGTAATTCAGTGTCTGGCGAACAATAGGTGTTCAAATACATATGTTAAATATTCGTCAGGTAAATAACTCAAAATGGCCTTACAGTCTGAGCTAATTGATTTGTTTCCCTTCAAATCCATTCTAATCTTTCTTGCCTTGGGAAGCAAAGCATTACCTACCCAATGGCTAAGCCAGAAACTTAGGCACTGACCTTGAGTCTTTTTCTCTTGTGCTTGACTGAACCTTGCTGCTATCCAGCTCTTCCCTGCTCTCCACATCAGCATGCAGCTATGAAATCCAGTCACATTATTTCTTACTTGGACCTCTGCAATGGTTACTCCACCAGTTCTCTGCCTTTGTTCTTGTTTTTCTTTAATTTGATCTCTTCATAATAATCGAAATGATCTAAAAGCACAAATAAATCATGATATTTTTATGGATTAAACCCTAAGATGGTTTCCTCCAGACTTCAAAGAAAATCCACTTGCCTACTAGGATCTACAAAATCTGCATGATGTGCTCCTCACCTGCCTCTCCAATACAGTTTTGGTGTACCCTTCCATTCATTCATCATAACCCAGCTGGGTCTTCTTCTTGTCTTTCTTCATCCCTAGAAAATGCCATGCTCCTCCCCACCCCTCAGCTAACGATCCTGCAGTCTGCTCTGCTCCTGATGAACTTCCTCCTGATCTTTGCATGGCTGGCTTTCTCCCACCCTTATAGTTTCATTTATCCTCTGAGAAACACTCCTTAAACTCTTAACCTGAGTAAGTTTTTTTCACAGCCCCTCTTTGATTACTTTATCTACTTTGCATATTTTTATACTCCCATTGCAATTTACAAAAAGTAATAATTTACTCATTATCTATCTTCCCTCGTATTTTGGAAAACGTCTGTTTTATTTACTACAGTACACAATACAATGCCTGGCACATAGAATGTGAGTAGTAATATTTAAAAATTAATTTTTGAGTGATAGAAAATGTAACTCAATAGGTTTTATGTCTAGCACATAGGAAAGGTAAATGGCAGAGCTTCGTTTTGGTTTCATGGCAACACTTTCTCTATTAATTTACTTACATACTTTTAACTTAATTGGCACCAAACATGTGAAAGCTGTGCTATGGCTTCTGTGAATTCAAAGAAGAAAGAGACCCTCATGCATTTCTACCACAGAAGAAAAATTAGCATGCATACCAGTAACTGTAATTCAAGAGATGGTTGGTAAGAGAGGTGTCCTGGGAGGTTTTTCATTTATGCACTATTTGTACTCAACTTATTTTTTAAAAGAATTTGCATTGGACTGTGAATGGGAATTTCAAGGGAAAAATGTCTCTGGATGAATTGGGGAAGTCTTTACAAAGGACGCAGCGTTTGACTTAGACATTGAAGAATATGGAATTTGGGAGTGAAGGTGCCCTGGATGAGGGCAATCCCTGTAAATGACTCAAATAGAAAAGTGTACAACCTGCATGGAGAGCACCTACAAGAGTCAATGTCTTCACAAAGAATAGAGGGGTGCATTTAGAAAGTGAGTTTAAATCAAGTTGAGTGGTGTGTATGAACGCCTGGATAGAGTTTGTATATTATTTGGATAAGCAAGGGAAGCCCCTGAAGGTTTTAGAACTGGGTGGTAACTTATAGCACTGCCCTGAATGGCTGATCGAGGAATGCCTTGGAGGATAGATTAGAGTAGGAAGGAAATGGAGATAAAAGCCCTAGTTTGGAAACTTCCTATTCTGAGAGACACAGACAAGATCTGTGTGATTGCAGTGGGCATGAAGAGGAGAGATGGACTGGGGAGTGCTGCAGAAGAAATTTCACCTGCTTTGCAAACTCATCCTCTGGGTTAAGGTGGAAAAGATAACTATGGGAATGATGATAACAGAATGGAGTGTAAGGGCAGATGTTCCGTTTCACAAATAACTGGGAAGGGAAAATTGAAAAGGAGGGTTTAGTGAATACATTAAGTTTGCAATGAAGGATTGCATTCAGGGTACAGATTGTGATGGTGAAGTTTAAACTTCAGGTCCTGTTTCCTGCATTGGACTACTCAGGAGTGAGAATACTTGCTAATTCACTCTCCTATAAGAAGCAGTCTGGGAGGTCACTAGTTTCTGTCTAAATCTGAGCTGGGTGAAGTGAATGGCCTGAGACATAGAGTCAGACCACCAAAGCTGAAGTCCCGATGTAACTGCTAGAGTGATCTTCCCAAACTACACACAGGCTCTGAGCTCAGCTCCCCATAACAAGGGACAAGTCCCTGGACTGTTGTCATCTCAAGAACAGGTGGAGGAGATCAGTGAGGTAATGTGTGTTGTGCTTTGTGAACTCTTTCCGGATCCATGAGGAAAGTCCCGGTATGTGTCTTTGATAGGAGTTGGGTGTTGGAAATTGGATATATTACGTATCATAAAAGGGCCTTAAATAAATAATTGCCACTCTGTAGCTTTTGTGGTGTTATTGTCCCTGATCACACAGGCATGCTTTCAATGAGATCAGGTTACTTGACTTTTTTCTTTAAAAAAAAAATCAGTTACACGAAATCTGAACGAGCAACCTGCGACTTCAGAACAGAGTGGCCAAAGTAAGTTCCGCAGCCGCGCTCCCGGGCCTTGCAGGAGCCAAGCTTTCCCGCACTGCCTCCCTGTGTCGGCCGAGGGAAGCGCGGGGCGAGCGCTCCCCAGCTAAGGCTGTCTGCCTAGCTCAGGCGTGTGGCCCGCTGGGGATGCGGACCTGGACGGGCTTGGAACACCAGCAGCAGAATCCGCGCCCAGCTCTAGAAGCCCGAGGCACCCTCTAGGAAATGAAAGCTGCAGGGGAAATCTTCCTGAAACTCGGGCAGAACCTAGGAGTTATTTTTATTAAAAAGAAAAAGGAAAAAAAAAAAAAAAAAAGAGAGAGACCTCATCTAGAGAATAGCTAGGTTGCTAAAGCTCCCTCACTGTCACAAGAAATCTAATTTCTTTTGAAGTGAAAGCAGTCCCAAATGAGAGATGTGAAGTGTTATTACAACCAATGAATATGCGGCAGACCCTTAAAATAAATAAGCACCATGTCCACTCCCAAATAAATGGCTTTTGTGTGAGTATTGGATGGGTTTGATAAGGATGGTGTTACAACATTTAATGAGGTGCAAAGGAAAAATGACTTTCATAAGTTCACATGGCTGTCATTATATGCTTTTCCATGTACGCTTTCCTCAAAACTCCATCCTTTCAGACCCGCCTCCAGATCCGTTGACACCTCTACGGTGGAGGTGAGGGGACCAGCTGACAATAGTCTGTGATTGCTGCCCATATTAAGAATGTACTGTATGTACCTAGAATAGCTATAAATAGGGAGAGGGACAAGAAAGCTGCGTGTGGATCGTTCTTACCGTCACGCAGCAGCTTGAATCCGCCAGGGAAGCTGGGCATGCATGCAGGCCCAACACAAGGTGGGGGTGCGGGCGGGGGTTATAATTTCTTCCTTCCTTGCTTTCTTTCTCTTTTTCTTTCTTCCTCCTTTCCCTCCTTCCTTCCTTTGATTTTTACCTAATGTAGGCTTTATGTCCGTGTGATTTTTTAAAAAATCAATAATCATCCTGTTGATTTCTTCCTCCTTTTAAAGTCTCCTTCTGTGGCAACTTTAGCTAAACACATTCCAAATTCCATTTCACTCATTAGTATTAATGTAGTAATAATCATTCCCTTCTCTGGCTCCTTAGACTTGCTTCAATATTTACACATCAGCTGAAGCTGATTGAGCAGGAATAATAAGCCTTTGACACCTTGCACAGCACAAGGTGGAGGGAAGACTTTCCACTGGGTGGAGCTTATGGTGGCATAAATTATAAGTCCTATAATTATTAACTAAAATGACAGGCACCAACCTCTGTGCTTGTAACACTTGCCTAGAACCTCAGAGGTGGCTGTGGCAACACCTAGCAGACTGATCCCCTGCCTCTCAAGTGGCCATGAGAAATGGAATTGCCCTTTAGCCTTCTCCAGCCTCTACCCAAATTATTGTTTCATTCTTTTTCAGTGAAAGGTCCTTCTTTGGTCAGAGGGCTCTTCTACAGACCTGTCAGATTGGGAAGTCTTCCCCGCCTCCCTCCCTGTTTTTTGCCTTCTGAAAGTACAGTAGTATAAGTAAAGAACTTCTTTTTAAAATCTGTTTATTTTCTAGTAAAGACAAACAAGTCAACTATTCTGCTTTCATCAAACATCTAATTCAAGTGGTATTTTGAAACCCTGGCTTTGTAATGTTAGGGACTGGAGCAACTTCGATTGTTCTCTCTTATCCCACAATAAAGTTAAAATAATATGTACCCAAAACAAGAATGTTTAAAACATGGAGAAATTTTAGAAAGCACACAATTAAGAATTTCCTTGACCTCATTTGAAAGAGAGAAGTTAAAATGTCTTTTCCTCTCTAAGAATATCCTTGTCTTCTCAACCAAATGACCCAAATTTTCTGGAAATGTGGATTAGCTTTGGAAACACTAAGAGCTCCATTTGGCTAATATTTGCCCCCTAGGGTAGGATGTTTGTGTATTTAGACATCTGTACTTCCTGTCACAGGACAGCTAAAGACTTGTTCTCATTACTCTATGTTTTGAAGATTTCTTTTTATCATCAGCAGCTCCCCCCATTAGCACCAGGTCTGCAGGATCATCTCCCTGCTGAGAGTTCGAAATGTTTCCCTGCCACCCAGACAGCCATCATTCCTAACCTGGTGTGCAGCTTCCACGAACGCTCAAGAATACGTCTATATTCAGGGCTAATTGTTGTTAATCCTATATTCATTACACAGTCCAGTCTAGAGCTCTCCTTTACTTTTGCTCCTGTTGGCAGCTCAGTAAAGAAAGGAAGATCCAGTGGTATTTTAGTAAATACCACTTACTAAAAATTTTAGATGTACAAGGACAGAAGCCTTCAGACTGGGGATACTGACCCACAGGAGCAGTTTTATTCACAGAATTTATACAGGAGGAAAAAAAAGGAGAGGGACAGTATAAAGAAGTGGTAGAGTGAAATGAATGGTGAGAAACCAAGCAAAAGAGCTCTTGGGCTCACAAAGTTGGCACCTGGAAACTGGGAGCCACAGCAAGTCATGATGGAGGGAGGAATGGGCCCTAGTAGTGTGCACTCCTGGAAGATGAGCCCTTCCCACAGGGTAGAGTGCCAAGGAGTTCTGCTCAACTCCTCCAGCTCTCCTAATATTTTAGCCTTCTAAAGGGTAAACACTTTGTACAATAATCTTCCCATTTTTGAGCCAAAATAGACATTAAAAATTATCCATATTTAACAGTCTCTATTTAAAGGTAGGAATACAGGAAATCTAAAACGTTCATGAAAATATACCTTTCTACAAAGCTGGCTAGGGGCAGAGGCAGGTCTCGTGACACTCAAGCCAAGACGATTTAGCCATTAGAGTTTGTTTACGTCAGCTCTGCTTTGTTGTGACCAAAAGATCCTACAAGAACAAGCTAGAGAAGGAAAAATTGGTTTTGTCTCTCAGTATCAGAGGTTCAGTCCATGGCCGACTGATTTCATAGCTCTGGGCCTGAGCAAGGCAGAACATCGTGGCAGAAGGGCATGGTGGAGGAATGCAGCTCAGGACCAGCAACAAAGAAGCAGAGAGAGAGGGGCAAGGGAAGCGCTCCCCAGGGACAAAATATAAACCCCAAAGTCCTACTTCCTCTAACCACACCCTCCCCATACCCTATGAGCCTGCTGTTACTGCCCAGCTAATCCATTTAAATAGATAAATCCACTGAGGAGGTTATATGTCTCAAAATCTAATGGTTTCACCTCTGAACATTCTTGCATTATCTCATAATGAACTTTTGGTGACATCACATATCAAAACCATAACAGGTTGAATAAATGAATGAAGGCTTCTACAAGAAGATAACCCATGAATGATCCAAGTAACTCATGGAACAGAAATTCCAAATATAATCCATGTTCTTTGACTAAGGTCAAGAGCAGGATCCTAATAAACTGGAATCATAAAAATTAACTGAAAAGAACCGTTCTCAGTGTCTTTCTCAACTTCCTGTATTTTCTAATGGTGTCTTTATTTGGGACATTGGGAAGGGGGCTTTCAGGTTTCCCTGTTCTCCAAGAAAATCATTAATCACATTGATGGATGACTGATTGATTTCCTGTATTTATTCAATTATTCATTGCATATTTATGAAATTCTTATTTTATGTTTTTGAATTTCAAAAATCCCTTCTTTTAAAAAAGTCTTATTCTCAGCATAAAACATGCTCTTATTCAATCTAGTGTCCTACTCTCAATTATAAAGTTAAATTTAGTATGCCACTGAGGATTTTTTATTTTAAGTTGCCTCATTCACAAAAGTTATCTTAATTTCTGTTTTTGGGAGGGGGATTAGCACTCTCCTGCTCGCCTCTTTACATTGGAAAAGTTTCCTGCTTATGGAAGTATTTCTATATAGAAGTATAGTATTTGTTGAGCTTCTGTTGTGAGCTTCTGCTGATGAGGAGAATTTTATTGTTTCATTTCATTATTCTTGTCGTCCTCTAAGATACTCTACTGCATTTTAAAGATAAGCAAATGGACGCTCAAAGAGTGGAGTGACTTTCTCATGGCCACTATTTTAAAATGGCAGAGTCAGAATTCAGGTCTAACAACCCATACTTCCCTCTCTGTCCTGCACCAGGCCTTGGAATAGAATAATTGACGTTCTGTTGTATCCAAGAATTGGATGGGGATTATTTCCTCTTTCACCCAATGGGCTGGTTATAGTTTGAGGGAGTAGGGTAGAAAAAAACTTTCCCCAAATGAAATCGTTTCCCTACATGAAAGTCATTTATTTGTTCAACATTAAATAAATGAATTGTGCCAGGACTATACCATGTATTAATAATTCAAGGGTAAATAATAGATTCCTTTTTCTCAGGAAGCTCATGGTCTCCTGTAGATATTAATGCAACATGTTTTTCTGAGATTCTATGAGGAATCATTATGCCAGGTGTGGTGGGCAGGTACGGCCAGGACTGGTCAGTTCTCTGTGAGGGCAGATGCAGAGGTGGCTTTCACAGGAGTACACAAAAATGAGATAATGTACTTGAAAATATCCTTGTAGCCCACATGTGGCCCTATATATCCATTATTTCTGTTGTGATAACCAGAAAGGACTGAAATGGATATATTACATTTATTTTATTCCACCATTAAATCTTCATCAGTTCTATTCTATAACTTTTTCTTAACCTACAGCACCAACTTTTTTAGAGCAAATCATTACTTCGGAATTTATGACATTCTCTCCTCTTACCTTCATGAATCAGCAACCGCCCCTACCTTGGTCACAACCTCCTTCAACCACATGCATAGGGGACTCATAGGAGAGGAAAATAAGAGTCTTCAAAGACAGAGAACCAAAGCAGTAGGACCTGTCTAGTGATGAGCTTTAAGTGCGTGCATGTGTGTGGTTCCTGAAGTCACTGGGAAAGTTTTTAATGCTTCTAGAAGCCAAAGAGGCCTGGAGAGTTACAGAAAGCCCCAGTGGCCACCAGCTGACACTTGAAAGGAACCGAAGCCATATATCCACCCCAGAAAGAGATGGGGAAAGGAAAGCAGCAGGGGGCCAGCTGCACTGAGTATTTTTTGTTTTTGTTGTATCTTTCCTTAAAAAAGTACATGTCATAGACATGTCCTCATCAATCTTCCTCAGAACACAGTCGCGCCGGCTTCTCCTAGCTAGTTGCCATATTTTCACATACATTCCTATGCGGAGGGCTTGCTCTTGCGCTCTCTCCCTCTCCCCTTTCTCCTTCTCCACTCCCCCTCACCATTTTTCTCTGGATTGCTCTCTCTTTATTCAGTTCTAAAAACTTTCCTTGTGAGACAAATTGTTATTCAATAATTACTTACAGCCACATCAGCATTAAATGGAGGAATTATTATCTTCAGGTGTCAGCGGTACCTTAGGGTGTAATTCAGATTGAATCCACTCCGGGAAACACAGATCTCATCTATTGCTTCTACCAATGGTGAAGACATCTGCCGTAAAATATCTCTTCCAAGGAAATAAAGGTGGAAGTGACAAACAGGGAATTCAAAGACAAAAGAGGGTAAAGGACAATATATGCATGTGTGCACACATGCACACGTTTTTATCATCTTTCTTATTTAGTAGGTGCGAGGTTAATAAAATAATCCTACTTTGTTTACAGAAGGCGACACCTCTCCATGCCTGAACTTTCTGCTTTTCATTCAAAATACATCTTGATCAATATGGAGTGATTCAATACCAACCTGATCTTCAGTTACAAGTATTTCCATAGTTTTATCACAGCTAACGTTGTGGAGTGATGCACAATGGCAGTAAACATCTAAATAATGCTCAAATGCTATGGAAATGTTATTAATTTGTCATTTTTCCTTTAATAAAGCTTATAAAAATATGATTGTGAAGTAGGTAGTGTATCTTGGTCCGAATTCCAAATTCCAATGGGAAAGGATTTTTGCCCAGATTAATTCTGATAAGCGTCCTTGGTCTAGACTGCTATGACCCAGAAATTAGACTGATGGGATGATAATAGATGTCAAAGACACAGTCCTGCACATTGTGGATGAAGGCAGCTCCCAATGGCAGTTCTTAGACATACCCGCAGGGCATCTGATAGAGAAGATGTTAAGATGGTGTGTAAGCTTCTTTTTGGGTGTAAACAGCTAGGAACATATTTTGTAATTTTTTTTATTATAACTTCTTTTTTTTTGTCTCTAGCTGTAACTTCTATTGAAACTGAATGTGTCACACTGAACCCAAGAGTTTATCTCAGCAACCTCCAAAACTTATGGAGGATAGTGAAGAATAAAAAAGAAAAAATTCACGAGAATTTTTTTAAAAGCAGGATTGGAAAGAAAAGCAAGTGAGAGATGCTGACAAAACTCTAGAAGCTGGAAAAGTGATGGAAAAATGGTAACTAACTTGGCAGAAGAAAAGACAAATACAGGAATGTAGCCAATCTACCCATGACATACCTAGAAGCCTCAGGAATTAGAGGTGCTAGTCGCCTCTAAAGGTCAAAATCAGTGCTTGTTGAAAATCTTTGTGAGGAACAATAAGAAGCTTGAATTCCTGAGTATTTATCATAGACCCACAGCTTCAGTTTCCAGGGGCCAGGAAACAAGAACTTCATTCTTGGGAGAAACTTAACTATAGAGGTTCTGTTACCCGCACCCTGAACAGGCCGAGTTGAGGTATTGTATGCAAGCCAAGCAGATCTGTGGGAAAATCCTGCTGCAACCTGCTGACCTTTGCCCTTAGCTTCCAGCACAAGGGCAAGCAGTCAGGTGATTGCAGGGTTACCTTCTGTATACATTGAATGATCCCAAAAGGAAGATCTCCACTGATCATTTATTAAGCATGACTTAACAAAATAACCCAGTTTCTAACTCACTACCTACCACTCGATAAGCTCCACTTTGCTCCCGAGTACATGATCTGCTCTTTAGTTCCTTGAATACTGTGCATAGGTAGACAAGATTCCCAAAACATGTGCAAAAAACCACTACAGGAAATCCAGAGCCAACCCAGCAGAGAAAAAGGACAATCAGAGTGGAAACAATAGAAGAAGTAGAATAAACCACAAAAGAAAAACTACCTGTGTGGTTTTCCAAGAGAAGGGAGGACACATTACCTAATGAGGCAGCAAGAGAGGTAAAAAGTAAACATTCACAGAATAAGATATAGCTCCAGGAATACCTGGTATGGCCAAAACAATAAATTCAGTAAAAGAATTGAAAAGTGAAATTAAGAACCAAAAATGGAGAAAAAAAATACAAGTTAGAAAGTAGAAGAGAATAGATAAGAAAATTAGGATCCATCCAAGAGATCAAACATCTCTCAGCAAGCGATTATATAGTTTAGAAAAAATCAAAACATGTATAAGAAAGGATAAGAAATCAGAAAACAGTAAATGGTTCTGGAAGAAATGACATTAAAATAGGCATAATAAAACAAATACTTAATATTTATTTAATAAAAATGTGGTTAAACTGTTTTTATTGTATTCCAGTAAGTTGGATATATAAAAATGTATTGTTTGCTCTTTTCTTTCCTTTTTATTTGAAATTCTTATTCATACATTTTTTTATTCTGTGATGAACTTACCTTTTATGATTATATTTCAAATACTCGATATAATAAAATATACCATTATATCAAATTTTTAGTTTGTTCTTTGTGTTGTAATTTTACTCAAGATAATTGTCTAATGTACAGATTATTGATTTATTTTGGTCCTAGGGATTGAACCTGGAGGTGCTTAAACACTCAGCCACAGCCCCAGACCTTTTTATTTTTTATTTTGAAACAGGGTCTCACTTAGGGCTTCACTAATTTGTCAAGGCTGGCTTTGAACTTGCCATCCTCCTGAATCGCCTCTGGAGTTGCTAGGATTACAGGAGGGTGCCACCATGCCTGGCTGGTACAGATTATTTTAAAGTGTCCTAAACGTATCAGACTTTTAATGGTTTTGTATGGTTGCTCAGAAGTTTAAAAATAACATTTATTTTTATATTCTTCTTCAATTGTTTTGAATTTTGATTTCTTTATAGGACTCATCGTATATTTACAAGAATGAACTGTAGCTAGAAATCAAATGTTTTCCCCCTGCAATTAGATTTCACTTATTATCCTAGTACAATTTGCGGAACAATCCAACCCTTTTTCCTTGGTTTGAAATGCTATTATTTTCATGTATCAAGCTCTTAAAGATGCTAGGATAATCTCTGGACTTAGGAGTTTTGTAGTTTTTCTCATGAAGATATAAATATTTCCCACTGGGTATAACAAGAGTTATTATGAATGGAGTTTTTCAAAATTCATGGTGTTCTCCATTTGGTTATTGGTATTAAATAAGAAAGCTATTGCTTCATGTGTATTTCTGTTGTCATATACCATCTTGCTGAAATTATGATTTTTGATAGTGTTTGATTTTGGATAGCTAGACATAAGATTACATCACTTCCAAATGATTGCAAATGTGAATTTTCCTTTCAATAACTGTCTTTGATTTTTGTTTTTAAGTCTTAGTCAACACTTTCAGAATAATGTTAAATAATAATAGCGATAGTGGAATTGTGATTATGGACTTTCATGGCATGGCCTTTGAAGAAGTGATGTCAACTCAAAAGCCAGCAAAAATTTGGTGGGAAGCAAAGAAGTGACAATGTCTGCAGTAAGAAAACAGTAATGAGGGTGGCATGGAGCAGTCACTGCCACCTGGGCTCCACGCAGAGGAGCAGTACAGAGTTCTGGTAACTGTGGTAGGAGTGCATGGCACCACTTGCAGCAGGAAGCCTCTATTTAGCTACAGTCAGCTGTCTTGTGGGCCTAGTATGGCAGAAAAAAAAGAAAAAAGAAAAAAGAAAAAATCAGGAAGCTTATGTAAAATATTATGATTTTAAAATCCTGGCAACTAGAGAAAATTCAAAACAAATCCACAAATCAGCCAAAACAAACCTATCTGTGGGTCATATCTGGCCTTCGGGCAGTGAGCTTGTGACCTGCCATCTGAGATGCACTAATAGTATGATATTGCTGTTGATTGCAGATGCATTACTTTTTCATATGAAAGAAGTATATTTTAATTTATTCTTTACTAAGACATTGTATCAGGAATGCATGCTATCCTGATTTCCAGAAGTGGATGCTCGGTCAGTATTGAGATAATTCATAAAACTTTTCACAGTCCTAGAAAATTGTACTTTCATTGAAACTTAAAAATTTATCATCATAGAGAAGACTTAATTATTTTATAGATATGTTCTATTATTGGAGTTAGTCTGTATTGGAGCTTTCCTCTTCTTTCTTTTGTTTTCTTTTCTTTTGGGTACTGGGGATTGAACCCAGGGGCACTTAAACACTGAGCCATATCCCCAGCCCATTTTATCTTTTATTTTGAGACAGGGTCTCACTAAGTTGCTTAGGGCCTCACCAAGTTGCTGAGGCTGGCTTTGAACTTGTGATCCTCCTGCCTCAGCCTCCCAAGCCACTGGGATTACAGGCTTGTGCCACTGCATCCAGTCATATTTTCTTATTAATATTTAGTTTACTAGGGCTGCCATAACAAAATACCACACACTGGATGGTTTAAACAAATGAAATTTATTTCTCACAGTTCTGAGCACTAGAGTCCGAGATCAAGGTGTCAGTAGGTTTGGTTTCTTCTGAGGCCTTGGCCCTGGGTTTGTACATGGTCACTTCTCTCTTGTCCTCACATGGCCTTTTCTTTGTGCTTGTGCATCCCTGGTAGTCTCTTCCTCTTTTTATAAGGGCACCCATCTTACTGGATTAAAGCCCCACCCTCAGGACCTCAATTATCCTAATTTATCTCTTTAGGATGAGGTAATTATCTCCAAGCTATGGTCACATTGGGAGTTAAGGTTTCAATGTGTCTGTTTGGGAAGGATGTAGTTAAGAGCATAACCAATATATTGGTTATCTTATTTTTCTTCATAATTACTGAAATGTTCTCCATTCCAAAGACTGAGCTCTCAGTTCCACAGAGTCCCAAGTATTAGTTGTGTTTTTCTGCATGGACTCTTAATTCCTGTTTTGTGGAACTGGTAATAAAACCAGGAACAGGTGGATAAGACAGTACAAATGGACAAAAGAGTCCCTGGGACTCCAGGCATGACATCTCCTTGACAGAGGGTGATTCTGGGGGAATGAGTTAGTCCTTTCCGCATCATGGTTAAGACCACAGACTCTGGACCCAGACTCTGGATCCAGCCTACCTGCACTAAACTCCAAATCTTCTACTTACTGGCTGTTTGACTTTGGAGAAACTGCTTAACCTCTTTGTGACCCTATGACCTGTAAAATGAAGCCAGTAATAGTAATTACTAGAAGTGGTTGTTGTAAAGTTTAAATAAGTTTGTATTTGTAAAGTTCTATGAAGATTGCCTGGCACATAGTAATTGCTACAGAAGCATTTGTAAATAATAAACAACCACAGTGGTGCAGGGACCCTAGCAGTGGACAAGAGCACACTGCAGCATACAAGTCCTGTTATGAACAGTACAGACAGAACAGCGCTTCAGAAGTGGGTGCCGGTGCTAAGGTGGGATGTCCACTGTTTTCCCTGAGTCACTTACAGATAGGTCTGGCCTTCTGACCAGATGAACCTCATTAATTCACAGTTAATTTTGGTGATGAGGACACAACTACAAGTAACATTGGACTTCTGATTTAGCTCTGTAGGTTTAAGCCAAATCTGTTTTATATTCCAACCTTTGTGCAGTTAAATATATCAATTCTGCTATAGTTGTAGAACACATTCTTCATTGTCTGCCAAGTTGTTTTATCTTTTGTTTGTGATTTTGACATATTTTAATGCATTTTGAATATTTATGTAGCTACATCTTTTGGATTTTTCTTTCATGATTTCTTTGATTGCTTTTGGGCTTTGAGATTCTTAACAATTTTAAGATTAGATAACCTGTTCCCTTTATTTGCTGGGAATGACATTCTGATGCAGGGCACAATCCTCACAAAAAGGCAAATACAATAGTGATGACATCCAAATATCAGCTGGAAGTCTCATTTACCTAAAACAGAGAAAGGGTCAAGGACATTCCTTGACTTGCCTCACTATCAACTTCATCTCTCCAAAAGCAAAGAAATGGATGAGGAAAATCATTATTCTCAACTTAACTGATCCCAGAGAAAGGTTGATTAATAAACTAAAAATGATGAGAACTTTGGTGAGAGGGACCATAATGTCTTAGAATCTATGATAGGGTAGAGAAAGTTTGATACAGTTGTTGCATGCTATAGATAAGAGGATGCAATGATGTCACATGCAAGCATGATCTTCCTATTCCTAGGCCAAGGGCTACAACAGTAATCAATCATAAACTTTTCTGGTGAGCTTGGAAATAACTGAATTTTTTAAAATCCAATTCAACATATCAAGTTGACTGAGTGAGAAAATATTTATTTTCCATCCCTTTTCTCTACTCTTGAGGGTAGATTGTTAAAGGTTGAATATATATATATATATATATATATATATATATATGTATATATATATATATATAATATGCATATTATATATATATGAGAGAGAGAGAAAGGGAGACTATAATTATTTTGATAACACTTAATGACATTATGTAATAATTTATTCATATACTTGTCTGATTAATTTAATAAATTGTGTACATGACAGTTTATCTGCTGGATGATGGGGTCCCCATGGTGGAGTTCATGCCTTATTTCTCTTTGAATCTATGATGTCTCACATGGGGCCAGTGGTACATCAAACTCATGTGAAAACACTGAAGTGCTGCTAATAAATATGAAAATATTTTATATATTTACTTAGAAATTTATATATTTAAAAACAAGTTTGTATGCATTGCTTCATTGGATTACACATTCTACTAGTTGCAGAAGAGAATAAAAAACTCCACCAAAATACCAAAATGATTGGTCTTTGAAGAAAAGCTCTTCTTCTTCTATTGAAGATGAAAGTAGGCCATGTTATTTTTGTGGTAACAATTGGATTTTCTTCAACCAGAAAACATGATTTATGAAGGAAGAATGACATATTGGCTAAATATCGAGGAATAGCTCACAATGTGAGTGGCAAAAATTGGTCTTTGGAACCATGTCAAGTTTCCTGGCCTCATTTTCTCTGATGTGGGTCAACTTGGTAACATTTTGAATATAACATTTGCAGAGATATTAACAATGCTCACTAAATTGAAAAAAAAATGCTTTTTACTGCTTTATTAGTTTAAATACAGACACCTTTTTTCCACCAGAAAGACACAGTCATGACCAAGGCCAAAGTGAGCAAACTCCCAAGAGCATTACCAGTCAGTTCCTCAGCAAATCCATGTGACTACTTGCATGGCAAGTACAGGTGATTCATTCTCATGACAATGTCAAGACAGAGGGCTAAAACGAAAACAGTGGTGAGTGATGTGGCACTGCTTGACCTTTGTCACTGGGGAAATGTGAATACAAGAGAAAGTAATTTAAACAGAGGTAAATGGGAGTTGCTTCAGTTTCTGGAAATTCCCTGAGGCTCCTTGTCATTCTTCTGTACCAGGACACTACTCTAGTTATCATGCCTATTAGAGTCATAAGGCTAAACATTTGAAATGGCTAAATATAGGATCCCCCTCCCCCTGCCAAAAAAAGAGCCTTCAGTAGTATATAAGGGGCCATAGCCTCAGCGCTTTGGAATAACCAGTCAGAAGAAGTCAAAGTCAGAGATTTCACTGATGGCACCCTTATGCTGAAGCGATACTTCAGGTAGAGTGACTTAGTGGTTCCTTTCATCATGAATTGAAAGGGGGAGAAAGAGACTCTAACCAAAGATTAACATTTAAAAGATCTCCTCCAGCAGTCCACTTACGAGGTTCCAAGCTACAAGAGTGGAACTATGACTGGGAAGAAGGGGATGGCACCAGGGATGCTACAAAGCCAGCAAAGCCAGGGCCCAGGACTGTGGGGATACAGGTGGGGACAGAGACAGACAGTAGGCCTCCTCCACCCCCACTGTGGCTTGGTTCTCACCATCAGATGGTCACTCCATGATAGGTCACATCACTCTAAGCCAAGACCTTGGTTTAAAAAGAAATCGAGAGCACATCCTATTTTATTCCCGACTCAGCAGGCGTTCCCTTTTCCCCATGTTCTTTCATCTTTAAGAATAACAGCCACTCTGGAAAGCAGTGTGGAGATTCCTCAGAAAACTTGGAATGGACCCACCTTTTGACCCAGTTATCCCCCTCCTCGGTTTATACCCAAAGGACTTAAAATTAGCATACTACAGTAACACAACCACATCAATGTTTATAGCAGCTCAATTCACAATAGCTAGACTGTGGGACCAATCTACATGCCCTTCAAGAGATGAACGGATAAAGAAACTGTGGTATATATACACAATGGAATATTCAGTTATAAAGAAGAATAATATTATGGAATTTGCAGATAAATGCATTCATTGGAGAATATCTTGCTAAGTGAAATAAGCCAATCCCAAAACACCAAAGCCTGAATGTTTTCCCTGATAAGTGGATGATGATATATAATCAGGTTGAGGGAGTGGGGGGAGAGAAGAATGGGGGAACTTTAGATGTAGAGAGAAATGAGAGGGAGGAGGGGAGTATGAAAGATGGTAGAACGAGACAGACATCGTTACCTTATGAATGTATGATTACATGAATGGTATGAATCTACATCATGCACAGCCATAGAAACAAAAAGTTGGATCCCATTTGTGTACAATGAATCAAAATGCAGTCTGTGAAATAAAAAAATTTTAAAAAATTATCAGTACAATGTGGGGGACCCAACAGAGAACTCATTTCAGTGCCTGGCTGAAGTTCTAATTCTGCCCCTGAGGAACACTAAGTCTTACCCTTTCCAGTGTGTTCCCTGTCCACAGCCGTGAACCGAGGTCAGGTTGGATAATCTCTAAGGCCACTTTGATTTCTACAATCTGTATTGACTCCTCTGCAGGTTGCAAGATTTCCCAAGGACATAAAATATAATGAAAAAATGGTATTTCCATGAAGGGTGTCACCTCCTTAAAGTGTACAGTTTTCTTGTGACCTTTATCATTTCATTGGCATTATCAGAAAGTCCTTTATGTTTAAAGACTTCTATAACTTGTAGTTTTTGAACCCAGGGAAATGGAAAGATCAGAAGAATAATTTAATGCTGTTGCAGGCAGTTGAGCAGGCCAGAAAAACAGAAAATGAAACTAAGTCAACAAGCAAAATGATGGATGGCACAGGAGCTGAGGGGTGTATTTTTGGTAGGGGGAGTTGTGCCAAACCGTATGGTGCGTGAAACCAGGCAGGTCCTCAGCATCGGCCCTGGGCATGGGTGGAATTCAGCTCATTCCTCTCTAACCCTCTGGAAAAATCCCCATTTGTCAAACTGAACCAAGATTAAAGGTACAACAGGGTGAATAATGAGAGAAAGAAAAATAATATGTGTCCTGATGCTTTAACCTGAAACTACAATGAGTCACAAAAAAACCTTGGAGTCTTGTTATGTGTTCCACTTTAATGCAGGAAGATAAATTTTTGAGATGCAGGAAGGTTCCTTTCTGTCTAGTTTCTGTCCATTTCTTTCTTGGGATCATCAATAGCTAACCTTCTTTTAATCTTGAAAACAACAGCTTTTTCCTCATTTAGAACTAAAGTTCAAAATAGAGGCAATTCCTGGGGCAATGGCATGTTGATTTAAATTTATACTAAATTGTGAAAGAATGATAGATTTTGCCTGAGAGTGTGTGGAAGACAATGCTAGAAAGTACTATGTCACCAAAATCAAGATGAATCCTACACAGAGAAATGACTATTAGAAAGGGGAGGCCTTTGGCAGCCAGCTTGCCTTCTTTGCACTTTGCAAAACCTAATTTATTTGATTTTCAAATTAATCATTCTAAAACTGTCCTTGGGTGTCATTTTTATGTTGGTGGTTTCTGTTTGTGAATAAAAATTTCTAAATCTTTTCCTGTTTCTTGCTTGAACCCCACTGTCTAAGGTATCTGTCCAGCTGCTTCTCTGTTGGTAGAAAGAGGATGAATACAACCAGGGTGCACACGCAACAGTAAACCTGTGTTGGGCTCCCAGCCTCCTGTTTCTCCAGGTCTGCTGGGTGCAGCTTCTCTAGGAACAAACGTTCCCAAGTAAGAAGTGCCAAGAGCGAAGACTAATGAAAAATAAACCTTCAAATGCACTAAATGTCTAGAGGAATAAATATGTTAAGTATCAGAAACAACTTGATCGTTGGACTTAAAGATTTGCTTTGAAAGCAGCCAGTTAAACCTTCTGAACACCAGACACTGTTCTTTATGATTATAGCTAATCGAAAATCCATAATGTGAACTAAGCACCTTTTTAATAAAGATGAAAAAATGAATCCAGCTACTGTGGTTGGACAAGCAGCCCAGCTGCTGCTCCCTATTGATGTCTTAATGTAAAATTATCAATATAAGAGAGAAAAGAACATATTTGTGTCATGCATTTTTAGAAATGATGACTCAAGAGTACAGAACTTGAGTGAATGGGGTCTTCATTTTTGCACTTTGACAGATTTTACTGATGTTTTTAGCTGCTTTTAATATTAGCTCAGCATGTGAAAGAAATTAGGTCAAAGTTTTAAGGAAAACAGGATGAGGAAAAAATTGTTTACATGGAAACCTTGAGCAATGGTACAAATCCTGCCCGTTCTTCCACTGCCAATCACAACCATGATGTGGAGGTGGAGAGCGGAGAAAACTGGTCAACGGGTCGCAGGATGTTGCCTTAGTCCATCTGCAAAACATCCATCTGGAAAATGCAGTTTTATGGCTTAACTAGAAAACCAGATTACTGATTTGTTTCCCTAAATGCACACAACTGATGAGTGGGAATGGAATAATTGGCTTTTTAAGGCTTTATTATATAATTCTAGATTTACAGAAGAGTTGCAAAGATGGTGAAGAGCGTTCCTATGTTGGCACATCACATGGATGTGGTACATTGATCAACCTAGAAAGTAACATTGATATGATAATGTCAAACCACAGACTTTATGTGGATTTCCCCACTCCCTCCACTGTTGTTCTATTTCTTTTCCAGGATTCAACCCAGAACCCCACATTACATTTAGTCATTATGTCTCATTCTCCTCCATTTTGTGACAGTTCCTGTTTCTTTTTTTCTTTTCTTTTTTCTTTTTTTCTTTTTTTTTTTTTTTTTACATCTTATGATCTAGAAACCTTGTTAATTTGAATTTGTCTGCTATCTCTCATGATTGGACCACTGTTTGTATGAGTTTGGCAGAAGAGCACCACAGACACTTGGTGTCCTTCTCATCACCATTTTGCATTTTATCAGGGGTACATGACATCAGAATGACACTGCCAGTCATGCTAACCTTTATTGCTTGGTTAATGAGCAGCCTATCAGTCTTCTTCACTGTAAAGTTATTGTTTTTTACTATTTAGACTTTGTTCCATCGAGGGGAAGGGAATTAAGTACCACCTCTCGGAGGAAAGAGTGTGAAAGACTTCCTGCACAAAGGTTAAAGCCACCACAAACAGATATTTTGGAAATATGCAAATATGCTGCTTATCTTCAATTTTAGCATTCGCTGGTGAATCTGACTGAAGCAAATACTAGTTTGGTGTTTTAGTGGTGGTTTTCTCTGATTCTTTCCACATTTATTCATTGTGACTCATCTGCAAGAATGATCTGTGTCTTCTCTCTCCTGTATTTATTCAATCATTCATATATGTCAGTATGGATATATGTTTTGTTTAAAGAGTCACAATCTAATATTGTCATTATTTACTTAATTGATCAGATTGTTCCAGTTTGGGCCATTGGGAATTCTTTGAAGTTGCCATGACCTCATTAAAAAAAGTATTTCTCTTTACTTTCTGGTGCTAGAAAGCTTCTAGATTCATCTTGCATTTTCTCTGCCTCATCCCTAGAACCAGACACTTCTCCAAGAAATTTGGGTTCCTTTACAGGATGCTGGTACTTAGAAATCATGATTTCAGTGGTTGGTGAGCTCACTGTTCCTCACTACCATTACTTTTAGGCCTGCCGAATGGACAGCTGAGAGATCTACATATGTATTTGTGTGTATGCAAATAGTCAAGTTTTCACTTTGTGGTATACACATCTGTGCACTTTGACATCGAAGTCATGTGCCCATCCATGGTCCCATATGGAACACATTCTTCCCCTTCCCTCAACAATGAATCTGTTTTTAACTTCTGTAGTTTTGTCTTTTCTAGAATGTTATAAAAATTTAATCATACAACATACAACCTTTTGGGCATGGCTACTTTCACATTGCAAAATGGACTTGAGGAAACATCCATGTTGTTCTATGAATCAGTAGTTTCTTACGTTGCTAAATAGTATTCCATTGAATGGATGTACCACAGTGTGTTTTTATTTCCCCCTGTTGAAGGATTTTGGACTGTTGTAATTTGCAGCAATGATGAATAATTATGCTATAAAAATTGCATATGCGTTTTTGTAAGAACATAGTTTTCAATTCCCTTGGGTAAATCCCTAGGAGTGGGATTTCTGGGGTTGATGGTCAGTGTATTTATCCTTCTAAGAAACTGCTAACCTCATTTAAAGAGTGACTGTACCCTATTACATGTTTACAATCAATGCATGAGTGATCCAGTTTCTCTGCCTCCTTCATGGAATTTGGTATTGTCATGTCAACTATTTTTTAAAATAAGACTTTTATAGCAATTGTAAGGTTACCACAGAATTGTGGAGAATGTACATATATTTCCAACAACCTTCTTTTCCCCCCACAGATAAAGCGCTTCCCCATTGTCTAAATTCCTTACCAAGGAGGCACATTTGCTACAGTTGATGAATCTGCATTAGTTCATCATTATCACTGAGAATGCATAGTTTACATTAGGATTCTCTCTTGGTATTATATTTTCTATGGGTTTGAACAAACACATAATGAAATACAGCATTACAGTTTCATGCAAGCATTTTTACTGCCCTAAAAATCCTTTGTGCTCCACCTATTTATTTCTCTCTCCCAATTCCCTGGCCACCACTGATCTTTTCAACCCAGATTGCCTTCTCCAGATTATCATATAGTTGGGATCATATGATATGTAGCCTTTTAAGATTGGCTACTTTCATCAACTATTATTTTTATTTTAGCCGTTCTGCTGTGGAGTAACATCCTATTGTTTTAATTTGCATTTCCTTAGTGATTAATAATGCCAAAAACATTTTCACATGCTTATTTGTCATCCAAAGTTTTCTTTGGAGAGGTGTTTGTTCAAATGTTTTGTCCATTTTAAAATTTAGTTGTGTTTTCTTATCACTGAATTTTGAGAATTCTCTAAATATTCTAAATACAAGTCTTGTGTCAGGTATGTGATTTGAAAATATTTCCTCTTAGTCTGTGGCTTGCCTTTTAACTCACCTAACAGAGTCTGTTGCAGAGCAAAATTATCCATATTCATAATTACATTTCCCATTATTCTTTATTGAATCTGTTTAAATTATATTTTATTGGTGCATTATTATCATACCTAATAGTGGGTTTCAATATGCCATATTTTTACATACATATAATTTGCTCAATCACAGCCAGTACTTTCCCTTTCCCTCCCCTCCTCTTTCCCCTAATCTATTTTCTCTACTCTACTGAGCTTTATTAAGCTCAGTAGACCTACTCTACTGAGCTTTACTAAGCTCAGTACATTTGACCTTTTTAATTTTGACCTTTTATTATGACCTTTTCAATTAATACATTATAATTATATATAAAAGTGGGATTCATTGTGGTATAATTGTACATGGATATAACATAATTTGATGGATTTAATTTCCCAGTACTTCCCCATGCTCCCTTTCCCTGACCCCTTGACCCCCTTTCTCTATCCCGTTAGTCTCCCTTCAATTTTAGTGAAATCCCCCCTTTATTTTATCCATTCCCCAGCTTCTATATATGAGAGAAAACATTGGACCCTTGGCTTTCTGAGTTTGGCTTATTTCACTTAGCATGAGGTTTTCCAGTTCCATCCATTTACCAGCAGATAACAATTTCACTCTTCTTCATAACTAAGTTAAAATTCCATTGTGTATATATACCACATTTTCTTTATTCATTTATCTGCTGACAGGTACCAAGATTGTTTCCATAATTTGGCCTATTATTAATTGTGCTGCTATAAACATTGGTGTGCATGTATCAATACAGTTTGTTGGTTTTAGTTCTTTAGGATAAATTCAAAGGAGTGGAATAACTTGGTCATAGGTGATTCCATTCTTAGTCTTTTCAGGAATCTCCATCTTACTTTCAAAAGTGGTTGTACAAATTTGCAGTCCCCACTAACAGTTAGTAAGTGTACTTTTTTACCTGCATCCTTACCAGCAATTGTTGTTATTTGTATTCTTGGTGGTTGCCATTCTAACTGGAGTGAGATGAAATTTCAGTGTAGTTTTGATTTGCATTTTCCTAATTACTAGGGATGTTGACATTTTTTCACATATTTATTGGTCATTTGTATTTCTTCTTTTGAGATCACTTGAAAAAATGATCAGAAATAAGATCAGAGATGAAAGAAGGAAGGATAGGCCCAAATCTATAAAATTATAGATAAAATCAGTGATGTAACCCTAGAAACTTCTAAAATGCAGAAGTTCATTAGGAACTATTTTGAAAATTATTTTCCAATAAATTGAAAAATCTGGACTATATTGACAATTTTCTATGCACATATGACCTGCACAAATTGAACCAAGACAATATAGAAAGCCTAAACAGACCAATGTCAAGCAACAGGAATGAAGCAGTAATAAAAACCCTTCCAACAAAGCAAAGCCAGTGACTAGATGGATTCTCAGCTGAGTTCTACCAAACCTTTAAAGAAGAACTAATGTCAGTCCTCCTCAAATTATTTCATGAGATAGAAAGAAAGAAAACACTCCCAAATTTACTCTATGCAGCCAGTATCATCCTGACCAAAACTAGATGAAGACACATCAAGGAAAGAAAATCCTGATGAATCAATATCCCTGATGAACACAGATGCAAAAATACTTAATAATATATTAGCAATCTACATTCAAAAGCACATTAAGAAGATTTTACACCATAAACAAATTGCTTTTAACTCTGGAATGCAAGGTTGATCCAACATACACAAATCGACAAATGTGATTTTTCATATAAATGGAAGTAAGGACAAAAATCACATGATCATCTCAATAGATGCAGAAAGAAAACGTTTTCAACAAAATTCAGTATCCATTCATGCTAAAAACACTGAAGAAGTTAGGGATAGAAAGAACTTGCCTCAATATCATAAACACTATATATAACTAACCCAAAGCCAACATGTAGAAAAACTGAAAACATTTTTACTAAAATCTGTAACAAGGCAAGGATGTTCATTTTCACACTCCTATTCAACACAACTGAAGCTCTAGGCATGGAAATCAGGCAAGAGAAAAAAATTAAAGGGATAAAAACAGGAAAGGAAGTCAAATTATCTCTGCTGATGACATGACCCTGCTTCTCCCACAGGTATTCTCTCTTCCCACAGCATAGAGAAGTTGCTAATTCTTGGTTCTCATACGATTTCAAGAAAACTTGTTAATTTATAGTTTTCTGGATTTTTCTTCTTAGTTTAAGGCCTGGAACAATGCTCTTTCCAACTTTCTACATTTATGAGGTGAAACCAAACACTTGACCAGTTGAATTCTGTTGTGTTGTTCAGTTCTTAAATCCTATGGTTCTAATTTATTGACCTCCATTTTTTTCTTTTCTTCTGCTTTTCTCTTAGGTACATTTTGTTCAAAGTTTCTTCAAAGAAAGATTATAATAATGTATTTTTAATTAGCATTGGTCTTTTAAGTATTTTGAATAGTAAAACTCTCATTTACAAATAATGCAATATTCCTGACACTCCTCACTGAATTTTTCCTCTGTAGAATACTTGATTACAATCATTACTTACTTTCCTGTGGCAATAAGATAACTAGTTAGGGACTGTTTATTTCTCATCTCTGGTCAAGCATCCAGCAAAAGGTCTTGAAAATTATAGATTCTCACTCTACATTGATTGAATGGATTAATAAATGAAAGAAAAACTGTATATACCCTCTAAATTTATAGTGTTAAAATGTGAGTCACAAATGGTTAAATGTTCAATTCCAGAGGATTGTCATATTCCAAGTGATTGCACCAAGGTAATGGATAAAGGGAAAAAAGTGCCCATCTGTATATTCAAGGTGAATTCAGGAGGCCCTAGCCAAGTCCAGTCCCATTATAGAGAGAGAGGAAAACCATTTCCTCATTAAAAGAGTTAATTCATATACCTATTAATACCTTAAATACTTTTAAAAATAAAATTTTTTATTCCAAAGTTGATTTAATTTTAGACTAAAGGGAATGAGACTGATATTATTTTCCTGTATTAGATATTGATAGATTAAAGGAGTAATCTGGACAAAAAATAGGAAAGACAGAGAAATGAACCATGGCCAAGTGTCAAAAAACAACTCTGTCAACTCCATATTTCTGGGTGGAACCTGTCCCCAGCTCTGCAGGTAGGTTACTCTTCTGACCTACTGCATGGAAGTCACCTCTGATTTTCATTATTCAGGGAGCAGAACAGCATTGGGCTCCCTAGGTTGGCTTAATGACTGACCCTGTGATTAAAAATCACAGGAGTAGTTGAGTTAGTGAATGAGATCACAGGAGAGGTGGAGGTAAGTTGAGAATTCTGAGTATTGGAAAGATCATCTATGCATATGTTGAAATTACCAAGAATTATGATGACAGCAATGTTCGAAGGAGAGTAATTGCTAATCTGGGGGAGACTGTATCAAGGAGGGAAGACTGTGGTTTAGTGTGAAGCAGGGTCTTCAAAAGAGCTGTGGCTTTTTAAAGAGGGAGAAGAGATGATGCTCTATAAATTGGGTATGTGTCAGGGAAAGTAGCCACTGCTTAATGGGTACTGAGAAAGGGACCTCAGGGGAAAACAGGTTTCTGGAGGATCAGGAAAGAGAAGAGAATGCTGCAAAAGAATGGAAACTCTAAGAGGTTTTAATGACAAACTCGAAAGGGTTTGGAGGTCTGGGGATTGTGAATTTGGGTCAGATTAGGAGATGCAGAAAGCCACATGATGTGAGAATCCAGGCAATGAGTGAATGATCTCTTATACTTAGAAACGTTTATTTTGAGAGTTTCTTAGGAAGTACGTGGTTGTGACATGTTGATGTTTGGGTCTTGCTAGGATGTAAAGGATTCTCTGTGGGTTTCTACATCAACACCCTGATGATTATATCCGAACTGGTATGGGTGGTTTTATGAAGCAGGTATTATTTCATTTTATAGAAAGAAAAAGAAAGAAGAAACCGAATCAAGTTTGATGATTTCACAAAGAACACAGTGTGGCAGGGCCTGAACTGAAGCCCAGATTTGTCACATCTCCAAGTCTGCATTCTGGAAGTTCTGCTGGCAACTTTCTCTTAACTACAGACTCCATTTTTCCTTTGGGATACTTTATCTGTTTTTGAGTGATCCATCCTTTTAAAACAAGTTATATAAATATTGATCTGTTTCCCTCGACAGGATCCTTCCCAGTGAATCCCAACAACAAGTATAGCCACAAGATATTAATTTTAAAAACAGAACTATAAATAAATTGCAGAAAGATCAGTAAGGGAGGGCAGAGGGGAGAGGCAAGTGCTGGAGACTGAATTAGAGCAAATTATATTCCATGCTTTTGTGATTAAGTCAAGTTGTATTCTAATGTTTTAGATAACTAAAAAGAATCAATTTTAAAAATCAATAAAAAAGTAAAAACTACAGATATTTTCCTTGGAAAATATGTGAAATTGTATATGAACCTTCCGCTTCTATGTGGGATATGTTTTATTTATTTATTTATTTATTTATTTATTTATTTATTTTTACAGATTGCATTTTGATTCATTGTACACCAATGGGGTACAACTTTTCATTTCTATGGTTGTACACGATGTAGATTCACACCACTCATGCAATCATACATGAACACAGAGTAATGATGTCTGTCTCATTCCACCATCTTTCTTACCCCTGCCCCCTCCTCCCTCTCATTTCCCTCTATGTAATCTAAAGTTCCTCCATTCTTCTCTCACCCACATCCCCATTATGTATCATCATCCACTTATCAGAGAACACATTCAGCCTTTGGCCTTTTGGGATTGGCTTATTTCACTTAGCATGATATTCTCCAATTACATCTATTTATCTGCAAATGTCATAATATTATTCTTCTTTATGGCTTCCATTGTGTATATATACCACGGTTTCTTTATCCATTCATCTGTTGAAGGGCATCAAAGTTGGTTACACAATCTAGCTATTGTGAATTGAGCTGCATAGGATAAGTTTTGATGCCTGATCTAATTACTTTAATGGCTGTAGATCTATTTAGTGTTTTACAGTCTCTTACTGAATAAATTTTTGTCTTTTATACTTCTTTTTTCCCAAAATGTATTCACATCTTCAAATTTGCTAGCAAAAATTATTCCTAAGAACTTCTCATAATCTTAATTTTTGTCTGTAGGCATGCCCTACTTTTCATTTCAATATTGATTCTCTTCCCCCACCTGTCATGCCACCTTGATCTCATTTGACAGAGTTAACTATGTTGTGTTTTCAAATAGCTGGCTTTTTAAAGTTATGCATGACAACAGAATTTATTTTGGCATAATTATAAAAATATGGAATATAATTTGTTCTAATTCAATTCCTAATGCTTCCCCTTTCCCTCTCTTCCTCCTATACCTGTCCCCTTCCTTCCACCCTACCAATTTTCTGCTATTTACTTTTAGTTATTTTTTAAAATTAGCATTTTGTGAATGTACACAGTGGTGAGATTCACTGTGGTGTATTCATATATATACATAGGAATATTATGTCTGATTCATTCCACTGTCTTTCCTTATCCTACCCTACTTCCAGTTCCTTCATTCCCTTTTGTCTATTCTTTTTTTGGGGGGGCGGTTGTAAAACTCTTATTTTTGTTTTTTTCTTTTATAGACAGCATTTTTGATTCACTGTACACAAATGTGGAACAACTTTTTGTATCTGTGGTTGTACATGATGTAGATTCACATCACTCATGTAATCATACATGTACATAGGGTAGTGATGTCTGTCTCATTCCACCATCTTTCATACCCCTACCCTTCCCCCTCTCTTTTCCCTCTATGTAATCCAAAGTTCCTCCATTCTTCTCTTACCTCTTACCTCTTCTCTTACCGTACCCTTCCAGCCCTGTTATGTGTCATCATCCACTTATCAGAGAAAATATTCAGCCTTTGGATTTTTGGGGATTGGCTTATTTCACTTAGCATGATATTCTCCAATTCTGTCCATTTACCTGCAAATGCCATAAGGATTGTCTATTATTTTCTTAACCACCCCCACACCTTATTTTGGATTATCTTCCACATAGCAGAGAAAACATTCAACCTTCAGTTTTTGGAGCTGGCTTATTTCACTTAGCTTGGCAGTCTTCAGCTCCATCCACTCACAGGCAGTATCATAAAGTCATTTCTCTTTATGGCTGAATGTATCCCATATCTTCTTTATCCATTCATCTGTTGAAGGGCATCTAGGTTGGCTCCAAATCACTAAACTATTATAAATTGAGCTGCTATAAACATTGATGTGGCTGTGTCACTGTAGTATGCTGATTTTAAGTCTTTTGGATATATACAGAGGACTGGGATAACTGGGTCAAATGATGATTCCATCCCTAGTTTTCTTTTAGAAAACTTCATACTGCTTTCCAGAGTGGTAGTCTCCATTTGCAGTCCCACCAGCAATGTATGATTGAACATTTTCCCCCACATCTTCGACAACATTTATTGTTACATGTATTCTTGATAATTGCCATTCTGACTGGAGTGAGATGAAATCTCAGTGTAGTTTTAATTTGCCTTTCTCTAATTGTTAGAGATGTTGACCATCTTCTCATGTATTTATTGACTATTGATGTTTCCCCTTTCGAGAAGTGCCTGTTCAGTTCCTTTGCCCATTAATGATTGAGTTATTTGTTGGTTTTGTGTGTGTGTGTTAAGTTTTTTTTAGTTTTTTAAATATTCTGAATGTTAATACCTTATCTGAGAGACAGGTGGCACAGATTTTCTCCCATTCTGTAAGTTCTTGCTTTACACTCTTGAATGTTTCCTTTGCTGTGAAGATGCTTTTTAATTTGATGGTATCCCACTTATTGCTTTTTTATTTTACTTCTTGCACTTTACGAGTCTTTTTGAGGAATTCAGTTCCTGACTGACATGTTGGAGTATTAGGTCTACATTTTGTTCTAGCTGATGCACAGTTTCTGGTCTAACACCTAGGTTCTTGGTCTACTTTGAGTTGAGTTTTGTGTGGGATAAGAGATAGGGGTTAAATTTTTTTCTACTACATAGGGATTTCCAGTTTTCCTGGCATGGTTGTACTTTCTCCAGTGTATGTTTTTGGCACTTTGTCTATTATAAGGTAACTGTATTTATGTGGGTTTGTCTCTGTGTCTTCTATTCTGTTCCATTGGTCTTCATCCCTGTTTTGGTGCCAATACCATGCTGTTTTTGTTACTATAGCTCTGTAGTGTAATTTGAGGTCCAGTATTGTGATGCCTTCTGCTTTGCTTTTCTTGCTAAGGATTGCTTTGGCTATTCTGGGTCTCTGATTTTTCCAAATGAATTTCATGACTGCTATTTCCATTTCTAGGAAGAATATCATTTTAATTTTTATGGGAATTCCATTGAATCTGTGTGGTGCTTTTGCTAGTATGGCCATTTTGACAATATTAATTCTGCTATCCAAGAACATGGGAGGTCTTTCCATCTTCTAAGATTTTCTTCGAATTCTTTCTTTAGCATTCTACAGTTTTCATTGTAGAGGTCTTTCACCTCTTTTGTTAGATTGATTCCCAAGTTCAAATAGTTGGCTTTTTTTTTTTTTTAACAATTCTTATCTTCTATAGTATTAATTTCTGCCTTAATTTTCATAATTTTTCCCACATTCATATTTAGGCTAACTTTGTTGTGAATATTCTTCTTCAATTGTTGCTTTGCTCTTTAATTTTCAGTCTTTTCTGATACGTATTTAAAGTGATAAATTTGTCTTTTGAATATCATTTTAGTTTTATCCTTCAAATCTTGATATAATGATTTTATATTCAATTATATTCAATTATTATTCTTTTATCATTTTTAATTTGACTTTTCTTTGATTCATGAATTATCTGGAATTTTGTATCTATTTTAAATTCATGGGATTATGTTAAATTATGTTAGAGAAAATTGTTCTGGATTACACTATATTATGGATTATACTTGCTAGTTTTTGAAATTTTCTCAGTTATTTGAATCTTTTGAGGGAAAATTTTATATGTAGATTTACATGTATTCAGATATACTTAAAGATAAATGTTTTTCCCTTATGTGTTATTTGAATCTTTTGTATTTTTGTTACATTATTTATTTATTTGGTTCTAGGAATTGAACCCAGGGGCACTTAACCACTCAGCCACATCTCCAGCCCTTTTATTTTTTATTTTGAAATTGGGTCTCACTAAGTTGCATAGGCCTTCACTAAGTTACTGAAACTGGCTTTGAACTGCCTCAGCCTCCTGAGCCACTGGGACAACAAGGATGCTTCTCTGCACCTGGCTGCTACTTTTTGATTGCTTTTTTTTTTTTTTCTGAGAGAGATATGTTTAAGTTTCCTAATATTTTGTATTGTCTGTTTCTACTTGTAATTCTTCTGATGTTTTATTTCATGTATTTCAATGTTACAGTGTCAAGTGCATTATAGGCTCAAAAATTTTTTAAAAATATTTTCAGCTGTAGATGAACACAATATCTTTATTTTATTTTTGTATGTGGTGCAGAGAATCAAACCCAATGCCTTGCATGTGCTAGGCAAGTGCTCTACCACTGAGCCACAACCCCAGCCCTACTCAAAATTTTTATGCCTCCCCAGTAGTAGTCTCTTTTCATCATGAAACTAAGATTCTTTTTATCCTTAACAATGCTTGTGCTTTGCATGATAATTTCTAGTAATAATATGGCTACATCATCTTTATCTTTTCCTGCTGATACTAATTATGTACTTTTATATTCAAACTTTCAATGTCAACATATCTTATCTTAAACAACATATACTTAGATTTTATTTTAAAATCAGGTTCACTTTAAAATACCGTATAACAGGACTTAAAAAAAAAAATTCAGTCTAAGTTTATTTTTAACAATTGATTTTAAAGTTTTTACATGTATTATGATTTTGATCTATTAGGCCTTACTGTTATCATCTGATTTTGCATTTTTAGACACAAAATTTTAATTTAATTTTTATTAAAAATGTTTAATTAAATTTTTAAATTTTAATTTTTTTATACTCCAATTTTTCATTGGATTAATTTATCTTTTAAAAAATCTCCTTTTCTCATTCCCTACTGGTTTGGAAGTTATATTTTATATCTCTATTAGTTTCATGTTTTTTCCTAAAATTTAAACAAGCATATTTGCCCAATGTCTAAGGTTAACACATAGATATTCCTTTCCAATAATAGATCCTTATATTGTTTTAACTTTAGTCAGCAAATTTCATATTCTGTTATTTTTCTATCATTATTATCTTTCCATGCTTTAAATACCCTTTTGACTTTTATATTTAGCTTAAAAAAGTCAACTCATTTTAAATATTTTTGTCATACTTGTCAATTTGCTTATATTGCTTCATACAATCTGTTCTTTCTTTTTAGATTTAATTCCTTCTTACTAATGTTTTATCCTTTGGTGATTCTTACAGTGAATGCATTTGATAAATTCTCCAAGTGTTTGCCTAAAAATGTCTTACTTTTTCCTCCATCCTAACTGATAGTTTAATATTTGGAAATAGTATTCCATTATCCTTCAGCTTATAATGTTGCTGATGAAAAGTTTATTTTTAACGCAGTCTGTCTTTTCTCTTACTGATTTTATGACTTTTTTCTATCCAGCTTTACTATTTTTCAGTTTCTCTGCTTTTTTTGGACTTTTATTTATTTTTCTCTAAACTCACTCTGCTTCTGTAAGCTAGAAGTTCATGTCTTCCATCAATTATGAACACTCTTGGCCATTTCATCTCTTTGAATATAGAAAAACATGGTAAAAGCCAATTATGACCACAGAATGGAACATCTTTCCATTTAGCCCTCAAGACCATGATTCATTAACATTTTAACTGTATCCAGGCTATCAGTTTGGAGGTGAGGGGCAAGAGGAACTAAAGGTTGTTCAAAGCTTAGCCATTGAGATGAGTCACAGTTATCATTTCCAATTCCATGCTCTAAAATTAAGGCACAAAGACTAGGTAACACTTAGTATCCATCATTCCAGTTGAGGGGTAAGAAAAAAGGTTAGAAGGCACATGTTATATTCTTTAATGAATTCTTTAATGAATCCATTAATTCATTCATTAATTAATTCATTCATCAAATGTTGATTCAATATTTTCAGAGTACCAGGCAATGGGTATGAGTTTTGATATTTGGATGTGACTTACATTATGTCACAGCTTTGACTAGACCCTGAAGCAACTGACCCAGTATTTATCATTCAAGAAAAGACAAAGTCATTTAAAGTCATTTGCAAACACTAAGTACATTTCTTATACATACACACACAGACACACTGTTTAGATGAGTCACGTTGGGAGATTGACTTTAAATAAAATGACTTATTCAAGTTAGGCTGTTTAATTAATGAAAGTGAAACTCCATGTGGGGTAGTAAAAATATCATCATTGGAAGAATGCCTCTTTACACCTTCCTGAGGGTCAGACTCTTTAATGAGGGGCTCACTGACCCTGTATAGTTTCTCTAGGGAATAGTCTTAAAAATTTCCCTGTGAGAGGAAAAATCTGAAATTTTAGATGTTATTGTTAATGAATGCGAAAACTAATGGGATTTTCATTGTTTTAATTCTGTGTCCAGGGAATAAGTTGGATGGTCATAAAGAGAAAGTAGTATAAAATTTAAATGAAAAAGTTATATCTTGTTTGTAGAGTAATACAAAAATTTCAACTTTGAACATATTTGGGATGAGATGGGGGAAGTGTTGAGAAAGAACTTCTGAAAGAAAATTTGCATTAGTTCCGAACACTCTGCTTTTCTAATCTAATAAAAATACTGCGTAAAAGACTTTGCCTTAGCAGAAAGTCAATATGAATGCAAACCTCAATTCAAGCCAAGAAAGTCAGCACATCAAAACTATGCTTTGAAATGTTTATTGCTAAAAGTTAAACATGTCATCATTTTCTCCTCACCCCCAACAAAATACCAAACCTCAAGCAATCCTTCCTCAGACTATGATATGTTTATTAATTAGGTGTCATATTCTGTCAGTTGAGGATCATAGTCTATAACCTGGATAACATCAATGAACAGTCTTATTTGGTTGAGTTTCCATTTTTTTACATTTTGTAGTTTGATTACAAAAGCAATAGCTTCCCTCTTGCTCCATCTATTTTGTCACAGTATTGACAATTATTTTTATCTAGTAACATATACATTTCCAGGATTCTGATGTGTCCCTGTGGCATGCTGTTAATCTCCAAAGCTGGTCTCTAGTGAGCCATGCTTCCAGGAATTCGTAGCCCTGTGTAGTTCTCTCCCACAGTCCATACCTGCGCAGGCAGGTGACCCACAAACATGTGATCTTGGAAGCCCAGACCTGCCATGTGAGAAATCTTGCTACCTTGCTGAAGAAGCTACATGGAAAGGAGGGGCCTTAAGGCAACATGGGATTGAGGTGTGGTTGGGGTGTGTGTCCTAGATGTTCCAGTGTCCCAGTTAGTCCTAGATGAAGGTAACTTTAGCCCCAACTACAGTATATCTGTAACTGAATCACAATCTACCTGAATGATTTTATAAGCATGTACAGCCTAACTGAGCTCAGTCAACCCACAAACCATGAGAGATAAAATAATAGTTGCTGTTTTAAACTACTAAGTTTTGGAACCAGAAACAGCCCCAAATAGTCACTATTTCTCCTACCTCTCTCCCACTCCCCATTTCTACTGAAGATCACTTCCACAATGAAATTTGGGGGCAGGGAGGAGGAAGAATGGCATATTGACAGAAAAAATCTTTCTAGAAAAGTTTTTCTTTAAAATGTCATCCTTAAGGCATATAATATCAATATTACTATTATCAATAATATTATATCAATATTATTTATCATATAAATATCAAAGAACCAACATTGTAATTCTGTTTTCAACTCCTTATTTATATAAACATTTGTATTTGTATCTATGGCCTTTTATTTCAAGCTAAGGAAAGGAATCAGAGAAACTGAATATCCAGCACTAGAGATAAAGGAAAAAGTAAATGGACTTGCTTCTGGGTTTTTATGCTCAGAAGCTAAATTCTACCTTTTATTTGCTCTCCAATCTTCCCTTACAAGTTCCTTAAGAAGAAAAGACATAGGACCTGTGGTGCTTGAAGTCAGCCCTGGAGCCTTGAAACTCTGAACTTTGATCAACTCTAACTGATGTGATGAATCCAAAGATTTTAACCAACTCTCACGATTAGCGGATTGCTGTCAAATGCTACTGACATTCAAAACTTTTTGCTACAAACCAATTATAGGAATAAATAAGTCTCATTTTTGACTCATACTTTTACAGAATTTCCTCTTATTTTAAAAATCTTCAGCTTACGTGTTGAAATAAGTTTTGGTTCAGGTAGCCATGTGACCTGGGCCACTTACTAAAGTCCCCAGACTTCCATCTCAGCTTCAATTCTCCTCAGCTGTAAGACACAGAAATTTTTTCAGTTAATTTAAAAAGTCCCTTCTCCATCTGAAATTGCATATGGCAGACTCCTGGGCATCCATCCTACAGGTGTGTACACATGTACCACACAAGTACCCTCATAGGATGAAAAGACAAAAAGTTTCATTATTCCTATAACTCTAAATATATGATTCTGATTATTAGATATTGATTAGGGAGTCTTTTTATGTGATACTATCTCCTAGGCAGCTATGA
This sequence comes from Glaucomys volans, assembly GCA_020662805.1. Classification (NCBI taxonomy): domain Eukaryota; kingdom Metazoa; phylum Chordata; class Mammalia; order Rodentia; family Sciuridae; genus Glaucomys; species Glaucomys volans. The sequence continues at coordinate 102,433 of JAJEJO010052713.1, forward strand.
TAAAGTTGATATTCTCAATAATAGAGTTCCAAAGGTAAATCATAACGATAAAATCAGAAGACATTTTAAGCTACACTGCAAATCTCTACAAGTGGGTTGCCATGATCCTGCTCACAGTACTGACTGCTAATGTCCTGCTGTAATGTGTAGGATGACAATATAATCACACCTTTTTAAAGAAGAAAACTTGGATTACAATATTCTGTGATTTTTAAATTTATTGTTTCAATACCCCATTTAAGAAAATAAAGTTAAGAGTCACCACGTTCCCTCCTGGTTTTCTCCTTTTTAACACTCCCTTGCCCCTCTCCCCAGAAGCAGAAAGTCTTCTTCACCCTCTGCCCTGTGCTGGTGTGTTACATGATCTCCTTCATAGACCTTTTCTCACTTCCTTAGAATTAGAAATTTTTTATTAGAGCATTATATTTATACATAGTACCTGGGTTCCTTTTGACATAATTATACATACAAGGAACTTGATTTCAATCTCCATCCCCCCACACACCATTTTCCTTCCCTCCTCCCTCCCCCACTTTTCTTCCTTTACTCTACTGATATTCCTTCCACACCTTTAGTTTTGATTGGTACTTTCTATATATACATCAAGGAGATAATCCTTTTGGTACATTTATATGTGTATATAGTCATTCTGTTAGATTCATTCAATATTGTTTTTATTTGTTCTTTTTAATTATACATGACAGTAGAATATACTTTGATATATCATATATACCTGGAGTATGTACATGATGTGGAGTTATGTTGGTTGTGTATTCATATACGAATATAGAAAAGTTATGTCTGATTCATTCTGTCTTTCCCATTCCCATCCCAACTCCTTTCCCCACCCCACCTATTGAGTCAGCACTCACATATCAGAGAGAATACTCAGCCTTTGTTTTTTTGGTACTGGCTTATTTAATTTAGCATGATATTCTCCACTTCCATCCATTTACTGGCAAATGCCATAATTTCATTTTTCTTTATGACTGAGTAATATTCCATTTTGTAAACATACCACACTTTCTTTATCAATTCATCTGTTGAAGAACACCTAGTTTGGTTCCATAGCTTGGCTATAGTGAATTGAACTGCTGTAAACATTGATGTGACTGTGTCACTGTATGTGCTGATTTTAAATCCTTTGGGTATAAATTGAGGAGTGGGAAAACTAGGTCAAATAGTACAGTGTGGGTTTGCCAGGCCTTTATTTCAGGCCAAACTCAGGTTTTCCAGGACTCACCTCTCTCAGCTGCTGGTCCCAGGCTGCAGCTGCAAAAGGGTTCCTTCCTGACCTCCTCACGCCACCAGGAGAGATGTGGTTTCTTTCCTGTACAAAGCTATTGTTCAATATGCCTTTCAGTTTAGTCAGGCAGTATCTTTGTTCTCTAAACTTTCTAACCCAGACATGCCTCAGACCTACTAAAAATGCAGATTCTTTAATTCCCTTGTTCCTCCACCATCCTCTTGGAGGGACCACTCTGGCAGGTGCCTCTGGCCACAGCAGGGGCTGTAGCATTGGAGATTTCTTCTGTATTTTATTACATCTAACTTCCTGAGTCCCCAATCTGCTTTGAGTGTCCAGTGTTAAATTCCAATAAAAACCTACCTCGCCTTTTTCTTCCATCCACCCTCCTTGCCGAGTAGCTGCCTGTCTGCTGGCTTGGTTTCAAGCCACAGAACAGCCAGGAGAGCAATCTGCTCTATTCTGCCATCTTGAAACACCCTCAGATTCAATCCATGTTTCTTTCCCTTTCCTTTCCTTCCTCCCTTCCTCCCTCTCATTCTCCTTCTTTTAGTCCATTGATCTTCCCTGTATCTTTATGATATCTGATCCCCTCCCTCACTGCCTTTTCTCCCTCATTTTGTTCTAGCTTCCACATATAAGAGAAATATTGGACTCTTAATTTTCTGAGTCTGTCTTATTTCACATAGCATGATTTTCTCCATTTCCATACACTTACCAGCAAATGCCATTATCTCATTCTTCTTTGTGGCTGAGAAAAAATTCCATTCTATATATACATATACAACATTTTCTTGATCCATTCATCTTTTGATGGGCATCTGGGTTAATTCCATAATTTGACTATTGTGAATTGTGCTGCTATAAACATTGAGGTGGCTGCATCATTGTGGTATGCTGATTTTAATTCTTTTGGATAAATACCAAAAAGTGGCATAGCTGGGTCATATGGCGCTTCTATCCATAGTTTTGTGAGCAATCTCCAATCTGCTTTCCAAAGTGGTTAACTAATTAGCAGTTTCAACAACATACAAATGTACCTTTTCCCCCACATTCTTGCCAGCATTTAAAATTAGAAAATTTTAATGAAAGATTTTAATCTATTTCATCCTTTTTAAAAGACCTATTAATAATGTTATGTATAGTGTTAAAAATCACTCTGTATCTCATTAAAATTCTTGATATGCTATTCCTTAAATAATAAAATCACATTATAAACAGGATAACTTTCATGGTGGCTCACAGCTGTAATCCCAGTGGCTCAAGAGGCTACAACAGGAGGATTGCAAGTTCAAAGCCAGTCTCAGCAATTTATTGATGTCTCAAGCAACTCAGGGAGATCCTGGGTCTAAATAAAATAAAAAAGGGATGTGACTCAGTGGTTAAGTGCCCCTGAATTCAATCAATCCCCAATCAAACAAACAAACAAACAAACAAACAAAACGGGATAAGTTTCAATTAAAAAAAATAAGAAAGAAAAAAGTCGGGAGAAGGTTACTAAGGAATTTTTACTTTCCATATTCTATCTCCTGTAAAAACTGAAATTTTAATTTTTTTTTTTTTTGCCATAGGAGACAGACACAGAAACCCTGAATTTCTGAGAGACTAGAGTTTGTGGCAAATGGCACTGTACAGGGGATATTTTTAATGAAGGGAACCTGAAAATCTATGCAATATTTCTACCTAAGTCATTGGTCAAATCCTGAGTTACACGTGAATGGAAAGAGACTCCATGAATCCTGGCAGGGAGTGACTGCTGCAGGTTTGAGATCTCAAGAGAGATTCTGGAGGCTGTGCAGAGTTGGGAGATGTTGAGTTCCAGTCTGGGCTGAGGAAAAAGTTCTCAGTAAACAAGGATTTAGTTGAGATCCCAGAAGGACCACCCTTTAAATAAGGATCACATACTAAAATAATGGAAATTCCCTAGGACTAAGGACCAAAATGAAAAAGAGTCACCTACACAAACCATAACCAAACCTTATATGATCAACAGGATACATAGTAACTTAACTGAAAGTAGAACAAATCTGAATACTTTTAATCTAATCAAACCCATCCTACCTCAACATAACATCCACAGTGCTCTAGATTCAATCAAAACTTACTAACCTGTGAAAAAGCAGGAAGACGTGAGCTATAAACAAACATCATTTAATATAAATAGACCATGTGATGAGCTAAATTTTGGAATTAGCAGTCAATGACTTTAAAAGAATTATTCCAAATTAATGCAGGAGTTAAAGAAAAAAGATGAATATAATGAGTTAAGAAATGGAGATAGGACCAATTTAAAAAGAGAGAGATAGAGATAGAGATAGGGAATCTCAGCAGAGAAGTGAAAATCATAAAAAAGTTTTTGAAATGAGATGTACAATTTTGAATTAAAAAATTCACCAGTTGGGCCTACCAGAATAGTGAACATAACAAAGAAAGGGCTCAGTGAAACTGAAGTAAATCAATAGGAAAAAAAGAAGAGGAACAATGCGAGTGCCAGCAGCCTATGAAACAATATCAGGTGAATTAACATTGCATAATTGGAATCTCTGAAGAAGACAGAGAGACTGGAGCAGAAAAAAAAAATTGAAGAAATTATTGATAAAAATTTCTTAAATTTAATGATAAAATGTTGTTTTCAGATGCAAGATGCTCAGCAACCTAAAAGTAGGATAAATACAAAGAAGATAATACCCAGGTTAGTCAAAATAAAGCTGATAAACACCAAAGGTTCAGCAAAAAATTTTAAAAGTCACCAAAGGGGATGAATCCTACATTATACACAGGGGACTAGAAGAATGATGACTGGTTTTGGATTTTTCTTTTATCAAAGAAACATGTCAGACAGAGACAATGGAATGATGTATTTAAAATGAATGAATTTTTTTTTTATTCTTTTATTTACTTATTGATTCATTGAACACAAATGGAGTACAGCTATTGTTTCACTGTTTGTACACAAGGTAGAGTCACACCATCTGTGCATTCATGCATGTACACAGGGCAATGGTATCTGTCATACATTCTGTTATTAATTTTATCCCCCACCCACCCC
>JAJEJO010052714.1:0-41955 GCA_020662805.1 Glaucomys volans
ATATCTTTGCCAGCCCATCTGAACTCTTCCCCTCCTATGATTTGGGCACTGTACATCTAGTAATGCGCTCATCTTCTGATCTTTTTCAGCGACATCAGTCATATGTCAGAGGCTAAATAACCAAGTGTTTCCTCACTAGCAAGGAAAAAAAAAAATCCTCTCCTGTCTTAACCAAATGCAGCCTCTCTATCCTGAGCCTGGTTTCTTGCTTCCTATAACTGTGGCCTGCCCTTCTCTTCAAAATTTACCTGCCTTGTGTCTCATTCCCTGAGGGCTTTACTTGGTGACTTTTAAGGTGACAATCAGTTAATCCAATAACACAATCCTGCTAATGTGCTAACGGGAAAGGGTGGAAAAAAACCCCCGGCTCCCGGCTCCCGGCTCCCTCTCTTCCGACTCAGGTAACATCTGTGCTTTTAGCAGGGCCCTTCTGGAGACAATTAAATCAATGCTTTATTGAAACAATAAAATTAATAGAGGTCTCATGGAACTCAATGAAAGGTTTTTAAAAATTAACTTCATTGTTTTTTAATCTTCAAAACAAGCTTTGCAAGGCAAGGGGGCTGGGCAGGGCCAAATTTTCATTAAAGCAGGTTCCTTTCCAAAGGGCTGTGCTTGGCGGGCTGGGAACCTGGGCTTAAGCTCTCCTGCAGAAGGGCCACTGCTGCTCTTCTGGGGGCCTGGCTTCAGTGGGCTTGGTAGAAACAGGGCTGGTTCTGTTCCTAGGACTCTGACCACACAGATTTGCCAGTCCCAGTCTTCATGGGATTTGGGCACACTGGATTAGGTGTCCCATGAAAAGAAATGTCGTAATGACATTTATCATGTCGAGGAATGAATATTGGGGATACTCCTTCTGTCAAGAAGGAGTTGTCTGGTCTTCCCTTGTCTGTTCCGCGGGTCCATCTACCCCACCGTGCTGACCTGAGCCCACACCCCAGCCTGTCACCCATTGTTACTCAGTCTCCCTAGGAACCATTTTTGGCCTCAAGAAAGGTCTAAAGGAGTCATTTTGTCAAATTAGAACCTGAGGCCAGAGATTTTTGGCAAACTTGTGGGTGGTTCTGCTGGTGGGGGCCTGGGGGCAGGTGTGATGTGGGGCCAGGGAATTTCCTCATGAAGAATTTGCCTGGCTTGGAGGATGTGGGACCCTGGACAGGGAAACTCTCCTGGAAGATGTGGTTTTCTGTCCAGACGGATGGAGCTGGCGGAAGACTGTCTTCAGGGCTCCTCATTATTCCTATCAAGGTAGCACTTTGATTCAAACCATCTGTGGGCTTGTGAGGTTTGATTAGACTTGGCGTTTCCAGCCCTGGGCTGCCGACTTACGCCCTCTGCGAGTGAGGATAGACTGAGGGTGTGGTTGAAGTCTGGGGTTGGACCCTTTCTCTGAGCCCCAGACTCCTTGCCCCTAGTGACTCAGGGCACTGGTGCCCGGGGCCTCCTCTTCCCTGGGCTGCTGACAGGCACTGGGAGGGGCTCTGAGCTGGAAGTTAGAAGGCTTCTGCTCTCAGTTCTGCTCTAAACTAGCTGTGGGACATCGAGCAAATGATTTGACCTTCTTGGGTCTCAGTTTTTTCATCTACAAAATGGGATAATGACACCTGCTGTGGTTATTTTGAGGATCAAATGAGGCACAGGTGTGTGTGACTTTGAAGTGCATGAAAGAAAGATTGTACAAAGGTTGCTTTCATGAATGGTATTCTGGGTCTGGGAGAACAGGACTTTCCTACACTGGTGTTGCTCTTCCCCCAGTACTGGGTTCAGGGCGTCTTTTGACTCTGGAAAGGACAATGAAGCTTTTGGGAAGTTTACTTAAGTCCCTGCTTAACCCGCCCCCCCCCCCACTCCTTTCCCAGCTCCACCTCCCTCCTCATCTCCCAGACTGGAGATCTTGGAGGCATTTTGACTCTTCCCACTTCTTTATCCCCTCATATCTATTCTGTCAACATGTCTTGCTTCCTCCTTTGAAATTTAGCCCAGACTCACCTTGCCTTCCTGGTCTCAGTGCCATCACCTGTCACCTTAGTCTAAGCCATCATTATCTGAGCTTCTGCGGGAGCTCCCTGGCAGGTTTGTACCCCATTGCCGTTCCTCCCCTCACGCCTTCTGCAGGCAGCTGCCAGCTTTCTTTCTCCCCAAGGGCCACCTTTTATGGGGTCACTCCCTCCCTCCATAAGACCCAGTGGTTCCCTAGGCATCTCATCAGCACCCTTCTCCCTGGGTACATTCAAATCGTTCCAGCTTCAGTTCTACCTATTCCTTTCAACTGGATTTTCTCTAGATCCCCTGCACACACCCTGTTTCCTCTGCAAAACCAGGTCCATTTCCTAATTGTTTTCCAAAGAAGCTTAGCCCACTCCTACTTCTGTGCCTCTGCTGCCCCTGCTCTGGCCATTTATCCTGTGTGGCCTGGAAACAGCTTCCCCCAGTCTCTCTGCCAGTTCTTTCCAGAATGCACCATTCAACCCAAGTGCCTAGCCACCATCCCCAGAGTTTTCCTAGGAGGTTGCCTTGGGTGACTGTCTTCAACTCTAGCCTAAATTCTTTTTTCTTTCTTTTTTGTGTTACTGGGGATGGTACCTGGGCCTTGCACATGCTACGCAAGTACTCTACTACTGATCTACCCGCCCCCAGCACTTTTTATTTATTTTTAAAATTTTGAAGCTGTGTCTACTAGATTGTAGAGGCTGGCCTCAAACTCGCATTTCTCCTGCCTCAGCCTCCCAAGTAGCTGGGATTACAGGTGTATCCTAAATTCTTACTGCTCATATTGACATGACTGATTTTGTATCAATTAACTTTCATTTCTCATCCCCCTGCCCTGCCTGTCTTACCTAGATTATAAACATTTTGCGGACTGGGACTGTCTACTATCTTCCCTAGAATGCCTAATCAAAGGCTGGGTGCCCAGTGAGGTCTTTGTTGGTTGGGTGAACAAAGAGGTTTGGTTTGGTGCATGGAGGAGTGGGGAGATTCTCTATTCTAAACAGAGATTTCTGGCCCCCACCTCGCCTCCCCCACTGCACCCCTGCTCTTCACAGTCTCCCCCCTGCTACGTCTTCATCCATCAGTAATAAAGCAGGAACAATAGGGGGTTTCTTTCTAATTAAAGGGAGCAGTTAGTGTTTCCACTTCAAAGCCCTGAGAGAGAAGACTTTTGTTCCCCAGGCCTGGGAGCTCTGGGAGCCCTGGTTGAGTTGGGAAGTGGAGTTCCAGGCCTAGCCAAGCATTAAGCTCGTGAACCTGAGATCCCTCCATTTGCAGGCAGAGAAGCTCAAATTTAAAACAACAACATAATTTGGTAACTTCGGCTCTGATAAAACAGTTGGGGGAATTTCTTCTCTCCCAGCGTCTGAAGCCAATGTTATTACAGGTGTGTGCTTGTCTCTCCCACACCCTACTCGGCCCCTGTCGCCCCAACACATAGCACACACGTGTGCCACATTGTGAGCTCTCACGTAAGTGGGACTCAGCACACATACTGCACGCTGGGTGGGTCCAGCTCCTTGCCCCCACTCCCCGGGGGCACCAGCCTGCACTGTCCCACACACCCAGTTACTCTCACACACATCTTCTCTGTGTTTCCAAATGGCCAGAAACAAGCGGGCTTGGCTTGAGAACTATGCATAGTCTATTCAGCAGCAAGTCACCTTGCTGGAGAGACTTCCACGGGCTACAGACTGGTCCTTTAACCTGGGCCCAGACTGAAACTGGCTCCTGTTTCTGACCATAGAGAAGCCAAGGTGGCTACCAACTGAGACTGCCATGTGGTCACAGACTCAAGCTCCAAAGTGGCCACAGACTGGTGTCTTGGTCAGTGAAACAACAAAGATCGTAGAATGTGTCTTTGGTCTTAAAAATCAACTCACACATTTGACCTATTGCTTATAAGGGAGATGAGAAAAGTGTTTTTGGGGGGCCCAGTTCCATCACTAAAACACTGTAGAATCCACATCACCCTTGAATTTATCTGTTCATCTGTCCATCTAACTGTCCATCCATCCATCCATCCATCCATCCGTCCTATCTGAAGCACCTGTGAGGTGGTAAGCAAGACTAAATATAGACAAACCCTCTGGAATGTCCCCCAAAGTTTCATGTGTTCAGAGGTGGGACTTTTGGTAAGTGAATGGATCATGAAGGACTGTGACCTCATCAGTGGATTAATCCATTTATGGCTGAGTGGATTATCAGGACATGGGACCTAGTTGGAGGAAGTAGGTCACTGGGGGTGTGCCCTGGAAAGGTCACTGGGGTATGACCTTCCACCATGATGCTCTGGGTCACCTAGTCCCAGAGCAGTGGAGTCGGCCTACCATGAACAGAGACCTGAAACTGTGAGCCAAAATAAATCTTTCCTCCTCTTAGTTGTTCTTGCCAGGTAATTTGGTAACAGTGATGAAAAGCTGACTGACACAAACCCTGTCCTTAAACGTCATGTTAGATTAATAGCATGGGCTTTGGCATTTCACCATTCTGTGTTTGAGTCCCCCTTTAAGTAAATCAAGGAAGATTTACTAGCTGGGTCACTTTGGACCCAATCACTTAATCTATCTGAGTCTCAACTTCCTTGTGGGTAAAATGGGGATAATAATGGCCTCTAGGGTGCTAACAGGATTAAATGAAGTCATCTATCAAATGCTAACACAGGGTGTGGCACATAGAACATGCTCAATAAACACCAATGATTGTTCACTTAGTTATTATTTATTCTGGTGGAGATACAGAAATACACACCTAAAAAGACAAAACAGCAAGGGAGGAACTGTACTGGTTACATGTACTGGAAGAAGGAGGAACTGGGAAAAAGACCCTGGGTCTGCAGGGATGTTGGGAGAGGCTTCTGGAAGTGGGAGGCAGTCTTGGGCAGAGGCTTGACTTATTTGGTCCAAGAGGGGGAAATAACATGCATACTCCACTGAGGTCAAGAATAGTATTCCCCTTCAGACTAAGGACAGCCAGCATATTCTGAAGACCACACTAAGAGGCACTATTCCTATGATACTCAGTGTATGCATTGACTGGCGAAGGTGAATAACATTCTAAGCATCCTGGAGGGTTGAAGGTGCTGAGATGGCACTTGCAGTGAAGCTATCATGTGGTGGTAAGCAGTGGAGGCCTTCCCTTAGCTCTGACCTTGCCCTCTCAGTTCCTTTTCTTGGCGGGTCCCTCCAGCCCCCTTTCCTTTACTGGCCTTGGTCTCTGTGGAGCATGGAGGGATGCTTGTCCTTGCTGCTTGCTTTCTTCCTCCCTGCTGGCCCCTCTGGTCTGAAGTCTCATCTGGTTTGCCTGAGGGGCCTGTTTCCACACACGTGATCCTGGCAGCCCGGGGCATGGCCGCCCTGCTGTGGCCTTGCTTGCTCCCCTGATTATTTCTCCTTAATTGAGCGTAAAGAATGTGAGGAATGTGGAGTAGACCGCATGAAGAGGGCTGCTGCAGCCCCCTTGGGGATCCAGATTCTGGGCTCTGGGATAGGAGAACTGCAGATGGCCGGAGGAACCCCACGTAGTGTGCATCGCGGCCCCCCACCTCCTCCGCACGATGGTGGGCCTGCTTCTCTTGCTTTGATCTCCTCTACTCTCTGCTCTGGGATTTCCTTCTCCCTTCTTTCTGCCCTAAAGAATTTCACATCTTTGTAAAGCTGGCCGTGGTCTCCCCTCTTCCTGGGAGTCTGCCTTGATTTAAATCTTTCTGACATGAATAATCCCTATAAATCTGTAATTCTAAAAGCTATTAATTCTCCTCTGACAGAGGGTGGGGAGCGATGTTTCTGGCTGCTCCTGGGCCTTGCTTGGCTGCTGGAACCCCTGGGCCCAGCTATGAGCCTGAGTGCTAACTTGTCAGGAAGGTGACACTGTGAAGACCCAACAACAGTGCTTCGTGGGCTCTGCCACCCAGTGACCTCAGGTGGGCCCCCTCATTCTTATAGTGCCTGGGTATTAGGACAGCCCTCCAGCACACTGTCCCAGGTGTGACTGGGACATGGAGGAGACGGCATCGGTTGCTGATTAGGCCTGGGTTCAGTCCTGGTGCTATCATCTATTAGCTGGGTGACCTCAGGTGAATTTTCCACCCTCTCTGAGGCTGTTTACTCATGTTGAATATGCCGGAGGTGTTCCCACATTTGTAGGGCTGACAAGGTGAAATTAGATGTAATAGAGTATGTGAAGCCTGTGATAGGTGCTCTAGAAATGCTGGGCTTTTTTGGAGGAAACTAGGGTGGGGAGAGGTTAATTTTCCTAAAAGAGATTTTGTTTCCTGTGGTTAGTGCCCTAAACTGTCCTTAGAAATCCCAAAGAAGGGACAGGTTGACACTGAGAAACTGAGTCCTAGGATTTTCACCCAAAGGCTGGTTGTTCCCAGAGCAAATTTCTGCATATGAATGGATCTACGGGGCAGGCAAAAGAGACGTGCAAACTGAGGGCCTTGGCCATCCCAGTGCTGTGGCTCCTCAGTGGATGACAATGACAGCTGTCTTTCTTTAGTCTCCTCTCCTTAGGTCCTACCAAAGGACGTGGCTGGTTCTATGACGGGAGGAGTTCGGCTATATTTAAAGATCTTCCTGCCCAGAGGCGATGTGCTATGTTATTCCAGGAGGAGATAGTTAATCCTCCTGGAATAGCAGAGTGTGGGCTGGCCTCTGTGTTTTCACAAACAGCCTGGGGACAGGTCAAGCTCACCTACAGGTGGGGGCTGGGCACAGTCATGACTTTTTCCCACTCTAGGCTCTGCCAACTCTGGTCTCCTCTGCTCCCTGGTAGGACACTCCTGGGGAGAGCTCTGTCTGAAAATGGCAAGACTGATTATGGACACTGATTATATTCTGCAACTTCTGAAAAGTTCCTGCTGTGAGCAATTTGCAAACTTCTCCTGAGATGAAAATTGAGAACAAAGTGGGAAGTAAAGGTGACTGATGGGTGATGGTGAGCAGCTTTATCACTGGGGGTGTTTATGTGCAGGGGCTCCTGAGCAGGGCTGTGAGCCCCTCACCTTTACAGTACCTGGGTATTAGTGAGGCTTAGGACAGAGGCTGACCTGCCGCGCTGAAATGGAATTTCCCTCCCCATCTCAGACACAGGTAGCTGTTGCTGCCCTCCCCTCAGTGGCAAGAGGTGCCCAAGGAGAAAGGTCCCTGTGAAGCTGAGGTCAGGATGGACAGCAGGAGTTGGAGGAGAGCAGAGAATGAAGTGAGGAGTTTGGGGTGCATGATGGAGGAATATCTATTCTTAGGGTGAACATTTTTTGGTGAAGTCAGACACTAGATCTCTTTCTTTCTCAGAGTTGTGCCCCTCTTGGAGCCCAGAAGCAGCTCTGTCCCCTCCTCTGGCCCCATCTGGGTGTGCATTACTGTTCACAGCCACAACAGCAGCCCTGGCAGCAGACAGGGGTGAGCCACATCTGGGACTCTGATGGCCACATCTGCATCCGCCCCTCTCCGAGCTGGTTATTTCTATTCTTACTTTTATCTGCATCTGTGGAATCTGGGGGGCGGTCTGTGGATGGTGGGTCTTCAGCTCCAGGAGCTGTCAGTTTCTAGGGGAGGGCTGGGGAGGACCAGGCCCCCACCTCTCTGCACTCATGGGCTCTTTCAAGTTCCTGATGGAGAGAACTGGGAACCATTCCATCTGAGCCCTCAACGTCTTCCTGCCCAGGCATCTCCCTCTCCTGGTCCTACTCTGCTTATGCCACTTGCTCCTCTTCCTCTAGGAGCTAATTATACTTACTGTAGTCACTGACTCCAGGTGATGGCTCCTAAGTGACAAATGGGGATAGTGGTGGAAGAAAGCTGAAGTTAGATGTGAGAGGGAGATGAATGTGGGAGGGGGCAGAAGAATGAGGTGGGACTGGACACGGGTGGCTTCAGGCAGTCACTCCTGGCTATCCTGGGGATCCCCAGACTGGTTTGGGAAAGGCTCTGGGAAATGTCAGTATGCAACACCAGGGCTGAGGGGTGCAAGGCTGAGATGTTCAGTGCTTCCAGTTATAGGAATTTCCATGAGGGGACTTCTGTTGGCTTTTAAGCCAGAGCATCCTGGGCCATAGACTGTTCTCCCACTTGGCTTCTGATCAGGCTTCTTTGTGGCCAGGGATACCTGTCTAGGCCAACTTTTAAAGACTGATGGAGAGTGGTGGGAGTAGGGTGTGCTGAGCATGTCTTGATGTTGTCCTTCGTGGTTGGACAGATCGCTGGCCATAAGTCCCAAACACAAAGCCTGACCCAGGAAGAAATTGAGGACTCCAGGGAGTAGGTGCCTTTTCTCTCGACAGACCCAGACATGCTGATGTCTATGGATTTTGCAGGTCAGTGTTCCCCTGAGTGAGATGCTCTAAGATGAGGGAGATAGACCTCCTATTTGCTTCCCTCTACATGCTGAAGAAATCATCAGGTTTGGGGAAGAGAGAAGAAACTGGAGAGATCCTGACCTGAACAACATGGGAGTGCATGAACAGGCCCCTTGCAGATGTGTGTGTGGGTTAAGCCGCTGTGTTAAGGTCCCTGTTGTAATGGAGGTATTCCCTCACTGTGTTCTGGAAGGTTCTGGGGCCTTGTCATTTAGAATGCCTTTTTTGGTGGCATATTCCATAGAATGGATCAGGATAGTAACTGGGCCCAATTTGGGTTGACTGATTAGGAAAAGTATCCTCAGAGTGGTGGGATCGGCCTGCAGTTGTGAGGTCAGTGGTGACTCTGTGGACCTGGGGTTAACCAGGCTTGGGATCATTTTCCTGGGTCTGATCCTTCCTACCCATGCAGCACTTGTGTCACTCTGCAGTGTATTTCCAAGGCTCCGAGGCCTCAGGGCCAACTCTCACTTGATCATTGAGCAGAGACCCCATCACAATCTCATCCAACAGGGCTTGGTTTGGCTTCTAGAGCAGCAAAATGTTCCTTATGTAGATAGAAGACATCCAGCTGAGGCCTGACCCTCACTCTGCCAATACTGTGGATGGGAGTGAATGCTTCCATTGGTCCTATTCAGGGCTGGGGCACCTCACCAGAGATCCAACTTTCTTTTTGAACCTTGGTTTACTCATCCCTGAAATGGTGATTATAGTTATGCCTAACTCTTAGGGTGGCATGATGTAACTGTGACAGAATGCCGGAAAAGCCTATTTTGGTGCCTAATACCTCATAATTACTCAATACATGTTAACTCTTCTCCTTGGCCCCCCTCTCCTCCTCCTCCTCCTCCCCCTCCTCCCCTTCCTCCCCCTCCTCCCCCTCCTCCTCCGCTTTCTCCTCCTCCTACTAGGGATTGAGCCCTAGGTCTCCCACGTACTAGATACATGCTCTACCACTGAGCGAAATCTCCAGCCCTTTTTATTGTTTATTGGAGACAGGGTCTTGTTAAATTGTTGGGGCTGGCCCTGAACTTGCAATCCTTCTGCTTCCACCTCCCAAGGCACTGGGATTACAGGTATACAACATTGCACCCAGCTAACTCTTCATTTTTGTGAAGCTCCTCCCCTCAGCGAACACCTATGTTTAGATCAGGTTTCCACTTTATGTTCATATGAAAATCTGGAGCTGGGGCAATGGTAAAGTTCAGAATTTGGATGCAGATAAAAGTGTGGGGTTAAATTCAGTGATTTTGAAGAGTTAGGGTTGAGATGGTTTGGGGTTCCTGTGAGGGATGGGTGTTGGGATTGAGTTCAGGGTTAGAGTGACCTTTGGGATGGAAGTCACTGGGAGAATTTGGCTTAGGAAGAGAGTTGCCCTTGAGGAAGTCCTCCTTTCTGTCAGGACTAGAACAACTATGTCTTGGTAAGTCTGAGCATAAACTCAAGAGATACGTTTGGTTGCTCAAGGTCCAACTTCCGGAAGGGATACCCTTGTCGGTCTGCCTAAACCTGGAGCTTTTCCCAGGATAATTCTTGGCCCCCCCACCCCGTCAGGTCTTACTCTGGTGGAGAGGATGGTGCACAAGGCCAGAGCCTCCCTGGAGTGGGAACCTCCCTGGAGCCTCCCTGGAGAGAGAAGGTAGGGACCTCAATGGGGTTGCCTAACAGTGTTTGAATTCTGCTTTTCAGCTAGTTCCACTCCTTCCATGTCTAACCCATCATGCCTCCCACCAACTTATCCAACTTCACCAACTTCACTCGACACTCCATGTTCTCACTGGCCTCTGATTCCAGGACTTTGTGTCCCTGGCTCCCTTTCCCTCATAGGGAGCAACAGGAAGAAAACTTGGCCTGGGCTGGGTGTCTGCTCCAGGCCCCCTATCCTCCTTAAGTCTCCATCTCCTGGCGGAGGGTAGGACACAAAAGTCGGATCTCTCCTCCCTCTAGCCTCTCTCCCTCTCTCCCAGTTCCCTCCAGGACTGGAGGAGGCCAAAGAAAACAAAGTGCTTCCCCAGCTTGCTCACTCTCTCTCCCTCACTTCCTGTTCTGGGAAGATGGCTTATTCCCGCCCCCCCAGTCCTGGCCTGGACCTGGCCTTGGTGTCAAGTTTCTCTAGAGCTCTCAGAATCAGAGGCCCTGCTTTCAGCTCAAACTAGACCCCTTTTTCATGTCTTTTCTCCCTGAACCTAAGAACCTGTACCTCATCATCCCTCCCTGTAGTAATATTTTCTTCTTTAGGTGGTGGAAAAACCCAATGAAAGGAGGGTTTTTCTTGGGAATGTCAGAAATGTAGGCGGGTGGGATCAAGGAGGACAGAGAACTGCTGTGGGGAAGGGGTCTCTGTGCAATGCATAAGAAATCCTGTGGACATATGGACCTTTCAGGTCTGGTCACCCGGTAAAAGAAATCTGCTTGCAACGCAGGAGGAATGGCATCCTTGGAGGTATGCAACATGGTGGCCCTGGATGGTGGGTGGCCTTGAAAGACCCTACTACAGCAGCACCAGGGGGCCAAGCGTCCCCAAGTCTGTTGGTGGCCTACTCAAAAGACATGTCTCTCTTAGAAACTTTTTGATTTTGGACCTCTGTTCAATCCAATTCCAAGTTCAGTTACCCTCCCCAAACTCCCTAAGAAGATTCTCTTGTTTCTTGTTTTTGTCTTTGTTTCCTTTGCTCTGAGTTGAGCTTTGTTGAAGAGTCCCTGAGCTCCTGAGGACATTATGGAGGCTGTGAAGGCCTGGATCTCTCCCTATCTCTGCTGAGAAAAGCAAGAGACATGCAAGTAAACACAGGAGGGGGGAAGGATGGTCTGGAGGAGCCCAAGAGAGACCTGCTCATGGAGACTACTATTATCACTACCTTATCTTATGATCCTCTCCCACACCTCCACCTGCAGGTGTTTCCACAGGGACTGTAGAAAGATGGTTGAAGAAGGAGGGTGTCACTTCCCACAGGACTGGCCAGCAGGAGGCCTGGGTTTGCAAATTTCCTACTCTGTGATAACTATCCTTGCATTTAGTGCTAAATTAGGTCTCTCTTTTTTCCTCCCTTTTTCCCTCCCCACCTCTTTCCTCTTTTCCCCCCTTCCATTCTTCTTTCCTTCCTCACTCTTTTGTGCATTTAACACTGCAGAATCTACTTGCTGTGCACCGAGGATATGACAAGGGATTAGGTAAAGAAACAACCTGAAGTCTGGTCTTGGACTTCAAGTATGGAAGAGACAAACGTGTCAACCAGAGAATACTATGCTGTCTCCTAGATAACCGTAGTAGAGGGTCATCCAGATGTGGTAGAGCATAGAAGAGGTGAGTTTGCAAAGCTTCCAAGTGGAAGGGTCCAGAGCAGGTTTTCAGAAAAAGGGAAGACTTGAGAAATGACAACAAGGTGAGAAGTATCACATTTTATTGGGGACATCTTGTTCAGTTTTGAATTAAGGAGTAACAATATGAACATGAGAGCTGCAGAATATATATTTTCTTTTGGAAAAAGCCAGAAGAGCAAAGTGTGTTTGCTTTTGCTAGAGTTCATGGAGGTAAGCCTTTCTTCCCTTTGCATGTCTCACTTTCATCTCTCTCTCTCTCTCTGGTACTGGGGATCAAACCCAGGCACACTCTACCACCGAGCTACAGCCTCAGTCCTTTTTTAAATTTATTTTGAGACAGGGTCTTGCTAACTTGCTGAGGCTGACCTGGATCCTCCTGCTCAGCTTCTCGAATAGCTGGGATTGCAGGTGTGAGCCCCCACAGTTGGCTTCACTTTTTCTCTTTTGAATCTTGACTCAGTTGCCCCTTCCCCAGTGACGTCTTTCCTGACCATCCATTTTAAACTGCAACCTATCTCTCCCTCCACAGCTCTATCCTTCACCCTTCAGCTTGCCTTATTTTTCTCCATAGCACTTACTGCTTTTTAACATTTCATATATGTATTTTTGTCTTTTACCTTGAGAATGTAATCTCCATGAAGACAAGTTTTTTTTTTTTTTTTTGGTCCATTTTCTACATTACTATATCCCTAGTTCTTGAATAGCTTGACATATGGTGGGGACTCAATAAATACTTGTCAGATTAGCACTTACTCTTTCATTCATGTCAGAAACACGTTTGGCCATCTCTAAAATGGGCCAGAGTGGGGCTGATGAGCTGTAGCCACTGACACTCATACTAATTCACAGACTAGGTGCATTAGAATCATTTCAGGATTCTTGTTCCTCCGTCTTTCCCCGTCTTCTTTTAATTTTGAGACAAGGTCTCACTATGTTGCCCAGGCTGACCTTGGACTTGTGATCTTCCTATCTCATTTTCCCAAGTGGTTAGGGTACTTATTAAATAGATTCTGGAATCTCTCTCAAAATCCAGTGAATAAAATCCCCACAGGTGATGCTGTGTATTAGCAAGGGCACCTGGTGATTCCAAGTGCAACAGGCTTCGAAGCCACACTTCCACAATCTGGGAAGCAGAACCTGCTTCTGTTATCAAAAGCTCGGTCTTCTGCCGGGCGTGGTGGCGCACGCCTGTAATCCAAGCGACTTGGGAGGCTGAGTCAGGAGGATCCCGAGTTCAAAGCCAGGCTCAGCAACTTAGCGAGGCCCTAAGCAACTCAGTGAGGCCCTGTCTCTAAATAAAATACAAAATAGGGCTGGGGATGTGGCTCAGTGGCCGAGTGTCCCTGAGTTCAATCCCCGGTTCCAAAAAAAAAAAAAAAAATAGCTTGGTCTTTGTCCCCGATGCCAATTTAATAAGGAGGACAAGGTTTTGAGAAACAGGAAAAAGAAGGTTTATTGCTTTGCTAGCAAAGGGGAAGCAAGGAGATTCCAGTCCCAGAGGCTGTGGTTCTGCCCATCAGGGAAAACAGGGCCTTTAAAGAAGCTCTTCAAAGGCTGCATTCCAGGTGTGCCCTGATGGGGGTCCCAGGTGTGCCTTGATGTGTTGAAATTCACTTGTTAATTTGGGAGATACTCACTTCCCAGATCTTCCGGTGACATCTCCTTCCTGTGGTGTGTGTGTGTGTGTGTGTGTGTGTTCAAGGACAGATAACTTGGTCTAGGATGTGAAAAGGTAATCTTGTTCCTGGCCCCAGGATAGGGAGGGGGAGAGGGAGAAGAGGAAAAAGAAAACATGTCCCTTTTAAAATAAGCAGTGAGGGCTATATTCAAAGGGTGAAGTGGGCTACTGTTACACTTCTTGGTAAGAGAATGGAGAATGACAGGAAGGAGGGCCAGGAGACAAATGAGGGAGCTATTGTTATCTAGCTCAGAACCGAGGTGGCTTGAACTAGCATTCAATGTGGATGGATTCAGGAGCTCAAAGCTTGGAGAGGGGTTGTATATATCAGATAAAAGAGAGAAGGTATTATGAATGACCACTAGGTCTCAGATGCATGGATAAAGGTGCCGTTATTCAGATGAGGATATACTGGAGGAAGATCTAGTTTGGAGCATCAGATTTTGAATTTGGACTCAGACATTTGGAATGTAAGGAGCTTTTGGAAATCAAAGGAGAAATGTCAACAGTTATATATGCCCAGGCCAGATTTCCAAAGCCAGTCATCCAAACATATCATGGCCAGAGTAAAAGTAGTTGGCTTTCAGCTAAGCACTAAAATTGACATAAAAGAAATCTGCAAGGGCTATCAGCATGGTCACCTGTTATGGAAAACAATATGCAAACATATATGGTTTCCGTTGTGAGAGATAAAGTAATGGAAACGAAAATAAAATTATGTGTGCTCAAAAAAAATCAAACCAAAGAAAAAAGAAAACTGGAACTATACAACTATAAATTGCATGTACTGTTCTTATTGAAAAATCTTGCTGACACAAATATGAAATGATGGGTTGTGACTCACAGGAAAGGTAATGAGATTTGTGCACATGGGCTCTGACCTTGGGTGCCTTAGCCAGAGCTCAGAGAGTGGTTCTAATTGAATCAACACCAAACTGGATCGGAATGGGGTGGAGATACAATATCTACTAGGATTGTGGGAAGACACTGCACTTTAAATGGAAAGAAAGAAATGGGCCAACAGAGAAGAGGCAGTTCACATGGAAAGAGAGGTTTGTAAAAGCCAGATGTATGTGCCAAACTTCTCCAGCCTGGTGCTGAGGAGGGGAGTGTAGGATATGGACTGCAAGAGCAGCCTGGTGACTAGAGGGTGTTCATTGTTGTGAGAGATGAGGGATACTTCATGTATGTCTCCTGAATTTCTGGTAAATTCAACTGATTAATACTAGGGAATACTTTCTAAGCACTTAGTGAGAAATGAAAGGGAATATTATGCTAAGTCTTTTACATGTATTATCTCCTTTATATATCACAATAATCAAGGATATTGCTGTTACTACCTAGATTTTGCAGATGATAGAATTGGCACGTAGAGGTTAATGAATTTGTCCAAGGTCACATAGCTAATAAACGAAAGAGCTGGGAATCAAACCCAGGCCGCTGGGCTCTTGGGTCCCCTCTTTTAGTCATTTCCTTGCGCTCGCATATTCAGTTGGATATTTTGACTGGGACTTAAATACTTTGATCCCTAGTAAGGGAGAGAGGGGTCAGTCCCATATTCATTGTACACATTAGAATTCTCATTTCCATAATTGCTTCTGTGAATTTTGGTAGTGTGATCTGTTGTTGACCGACTGTTAGATGAACATCCAATTCTGTCCTGAAAGATGTTGGCTGGACATTGGGATGTTGTCTCCTGACCTTGTGGCTGCTCCCAGCAGTTATTTCAGTGCCTAGTACATGAATGGTGCTCAGAATCTTTTTGGGTGTGGGGTGGGGGAAGTGGAGACATCATTGAAGAAACCCATTAGTAGACCCAACCAAAAAGCTGACATTATTTTTCAATAATTTTTAGCAAAATTGCAATGTTAAAGGATTGTTTTCCCCTGTTGATTGCAAACCCAGACTGCTTAAATACATGTTTGTTAACGCAACTCCATACTTGTGTTTTTAAACATAGCTATGAAAGAGAAAAAAAATTGACTCCCAAGTGTAAATGGAACCAAAAATGTGCACAAAGTGTAGGGCAAGGTTAGACCTTTCCATGTAATTCTTTTGCCGGGAAAGGTTTCCAAGAGACTACCCCCACTACATAAGTTTTCAAATGGAAGAAAAGTAGATGTTTTGCAAATTCTAAGTCTTGAAAAGTTTGCAAATGCCTGTAATTTGGAAGCAGTTTTTGGAGGCTATGTTTCTATATTGCCCTCTGGAATGATAACAAACTTATGGGAAGGAGCAGCTTTTCAGCTTCAGAGTCTTTAAAATACCATCTGGTTGTGCAGATGACGTTGAAAGACAGGATGGAATGAATTAAACTCCGAGTCGACAGGGCTATCTATTATTTTTAAACTTTTAAATTTTAAAATAATTATAGAGTCACAGGAAGTTTCAGAAAAATATCCAGGGGCTTATGTGCTGTTCACCCAGTTTTCCCCAATGGTATAATCTTGGATATTATTATCAATAATTAGAGAAAATTAAACAGTGGCCCAGGCCCTTCTTGTGGATGGTAAGCTTGCAAGAAGACTTTTGAATTTACCTTGGAAGATCAAGTTAGTTTGAACAATGAGGGAGCGATGTATTTTGGCCTAATATTCTAATTTGAAGAGTTAACATTAGGGAATTATATTTCTTTTCCTTCAGAATATAGAAACTGAGCCGGGTGTGGTGGTGCATGCCTGTAATCCCAGCACCTGGGAGGCTGAGGCAGGAGGATCACGAGTTCAAAGCCAGGCTCAGCAACATAGCGAGGCCCTAAGCAACTCAGTGAGTCCCTGTCTCTAAATAAATACAAAATAGGGCAGGGGATGTGGCTCAGTGGTTGAGTGCCCCTGGGTTCAATCCCCAGTATATAAAAAAAAAAAAGAATAAGAAACTGGTCCGTTGTCACAGGTAAGTGAACACCAAGCTCCTCACCATGGCTTACAGAGAGCCATGACCATGGGTCCAGCCTCATCTCAGTTCCTCATTGTTTTCTCCCTCTCCTTCTCTTTCTCCTCCATCTGCATGTTCCAGACTCACTGGTTTCCTTTAGTTCTTTCTCAAATCCTATTTCATCTGTTTGGGATATTTCCTCCATTTTTAGCTTGACTGGCTCTTTTTAACCTCCTTATTTCATCTTTTTTTTTCTGTACCAGAGATGGAACCTAGGAGTTCAACTACTGAGCCACATCCTTGGCCCTTTTTAATATTTTATTTTCACTAAGTTACTTTAGAGCCTCTCTGAGTTGCAATCCTTTGACCTCAGCCTCTTGAGCTGCTGGGATCACAGGTGTGCGCCACCACGCCAGGCTCCTTATTTCATCTTAAAGGTCATCTGCTGGGACCCTCCTAGTAATGTTATCTAAAATTCTTTCCATCATCATCTCTTGTTGCCCCTTGATTGTTTGCTTCATAGAACCTATTACAATTTGCCAAGCTTGCAATCATCCTTGTTGCTTATTTTCTTGTTTATTGTCTTTCAGCACAACTGGATTGTTGATTCAAGGTTTCATAAATATTTATTGTGTGAATGGTAGGATGGTTAGTTCAGTGTTGTATGAATCGGCCTAGCCGTTTTCTATACTGACTTGTTTTTAAATCTTCTCTTAGAAGGATTTGTAGTACTTCCTGGGATTGAGTGCCTGTACTGAGATCTCATCAACACAGTAGATAAGTACAATGGCATGGTGGTCAACTTTGATGAACTTTCACTTAAATATTGATTTATAAATGGAATCTTCCTCTCCCTTCTGTTACTATTGTCTATATTTATTATAAACTGAACAAGCATGATGGGATGGGCTAAGGGGCTTTCCACGTATATTAACTTATTTAATTCACACAAAACCCTGGGAGGTAGTCATTGCTGTCCCTATTTTGTTGATAAGAAAATGGAGGGGCTGGGGCTGTAGCTCAGTGGCAAAGCACTTGCCTAGCATGTCTGAGGCACTGGGTTCGATCCTCAGCACCACATAAAAATAAATGAATAAAGGCATGCTGTCCATCTACAACTACAAAAAAAAAAAAAAAAAAAAAAGGAAAGAAAAAGAAAACTGAGCTCAGAGAAGTGCAGTGACCTGAACATAGATAACCCAGCTAGTAATGCCCATCATCTTTTATGCTGCCTTGCAAGAACTCCATAAGGAGGGTTTTTCACTCAAGTGGCTCCAGTAAAATTTGCAACTCTTGTTTTCAGTGTTCTCAATGTATCTCTTCGGCAATTAAAAAAATGTCAGCCCTATAATCCCAGCAGCGTGGGAGGCTGAGGCAGGAGGACCACAATTTCATGGCCAGCCTCAGCAATTTAGTGAGGCCCTAAGCAACTCAGTAAGACCTTGTCTCTAAATAAACAAACAAACAAACAAACAAACAAATAAATAAAAAGCCTCAGTGGCGCAAAGTTAAAAAAAAAAAAAAGGAATAACCATTAAAGCTTCAGTGATATTTTGGGGTCAAATGAGACCTCAGGCATTTTCAGTACTTTCATGTTAAGTCCTCCCCTTATGGCAAAAGAGAAATTCATGGCAAGGAAAATTACTGATTTACCATGGTTATGTATGTAGCTTATCCTTGCCACGTCCTCCCAGGACTTCAATATAACACAGGCCAATTGTTTTAGCCATTTAAGTCACATTTGTGTCTCCAAAATTTTTAGGAGGGAAAAAAGAAAGACAAGCATTTACCAAGTAAGAGGGTCTCCCTACCTGTTGTGTGTGAGGGACATTTTATGCAAACCTTTTTTGGTACCATCCTCTTTTGTTCTGCTTTTTCATAAAGTAATTTGCTAATACCAATTCCTCAACATTTACTTGAAACTGTAATTGATTTTAAGAGAAGATGCAGTGGGATACAGCTGCAGTCAGAATCGTGGTGTCCCCCACCCAATTCATTGTTCAAAGTGCTTTTTTTTTTTTGTAGTAGGGATTGAACCCAGGGGTACTTTACTACTGAGCTACATCCCCAAGTTCTTTTTATTTTTTATTTTGAGACAGGGTCTTGCTAAGTTGCTGAGGCTGGTCTTGAACTTACTATCCTCCTGTCTCAGCCTTCCCAGTTGCTGGGATTACAGGTGTGTGTTGCTGTACTGGGCTTCAAAGTGACCTTTTCTCCGGTAGTTTTGGGTTCTTTTTAGTTATACACAACATTAGGATTCATTATGCATAATTATAAAAGCATGGAATATAATTTGCTCTAATTCAGTCCCCAGTACTTCACCTTTTCCTCCCTTTCTTCCTTCCACTGTTCTCTTCCCTCGACTCTACTGATCTTTCTGCTATTAACTTTCTAAGGTCATATTCTCTAGGACTTCCATTGGAGACGAAAATATCACACTGATTGATTATGATGCCTCAACTTCAGAGAGAAGAAATCCTCACCTTCCTGGTTTAAAAGTCCATCAGTAATTGAATGTAATATTACTTTAACAGAGTTTTAAGATTCTGCCCTTTAGCTACTCAAAATTCTAAGACATTTAAAACCTGTAAGTGTTGGGAGGCTAGAGCAGGAGGATAGCAAGTTTGAGGCCAGTCTCTGTAACTTAGTGAAATAAAAAATAATCAGTTGTGTACAACCAGAAAAATGATAGTTGTACTCCATCTGTGTACAATGAACTAAAATTAAAAAAAATTTTTTTAAAAATCAGGACTGGATTTGTGGCTCAGTGGTAGAGGGCTCCTGGGTTCAATTCCCAATATCAGAAAAACCACCACCACCACCACCACCACCACCCTGTGATCAGAAATTACTCAAACATCCAGAAAAAGTAACTTTTGGCATATTCATACAAAGGAATCCTATACAGCAATATGAACAACATGGAAAAATCTAGATGATGCTCTATCTATAACATCATGTGAAACAAAAGACCAGATGCAAAAGAGTTCATATCTTTTGATTCCATTTATGCAAAGTTTTAAACAGGTAAAACTATCAATGATATTGATTCACCTTTTGTGGTGAAGAGGGATAGTTATTGGAAGGTAGCAGGGAGAAGGGTTTCAGGAATTCTGGGAATGTTCTGTTTTTTGATGTTAGTTTTCATGGATATGTTTAGTTGTGAAAATTCATTTGGACACTCTCAGTATGTAAGTTATATTCCCAAAAAATATTAGAAAATAAGCCAACGAGTATGGTGGGTTTATGGGAGAGACGGGTTGCTGGCGGGCATCCCAGCATCCTTCACTCCAGACATGATGGCAACTTTTCCTCAATTCTGTCTCAGACTGGGTGGCAGATGGAGGGGAGGAGGGGCAGGTTCCATGGAGACACTGGATGGCCTCTCATTCTACTTATCCTTTTAGAAAAAGGATTTTTTTCCTCCAAAAGAGGCACTTTAAACCATGGTCCATGAAAGAACCTTCTCAATGTAATTTACTCTTGGAATCTTATGCCCACTGAGAGATCCCTGCAGCCTGTGTGAATAACCCCCACCCCAGCTCAACACCACACACCTGATGGGGCAGGGCAGTGGTGCCCAGAAGAGTTGGCATATCACAGCTCTGCTCCTTACCTGTCCTGAGACTTGGGCAGGGTCCTCTCTGAGCCTCAATCTCTGCCTCACAGGGTGACATTGGAAATAAAATGAGGCCTCCCCAGGGACTTGTGTCCGCCCTGGGCAGGCATTTGAGGAGTTCTTCATTACTTAAGTTGTCTCTAATTTTCATCCTGCAGTGTGAGCAATATTTTTATTTTACAAATGAGGAAACCAAATTTTTTGGAAGCAAGATGACACTGTCTCTGCCTGCCATGGCCATGCTGCTATGGTTCCAGGGACCTTGGGGACAAGTTGAGCGGGGTCTCTCCTGGATTCCTGATTGTTTCACTTCCCCAGATCCTTTGGCTCCAGCTTCTGGAAGACAATTTTCTCTTTCACCCTCTTTCTGAAACTATAATCTCCTTCCTTCTCTCCCTCTGTTGCCTGAGTCCCAAAGGCCAGGGATCTGTCCATCTGTGTCCTTCCCTGGCCCAGCCTTGACTTGCTCTCTGGGCCAGCAAGGTTCAGCACAGGTGTGTGTGGGGGGCATGGAGAGGTGGGGTGCTCTGCTCACACCAGGCGTCTTAGATCTGACACTGTCCCAGGGGGACCTAAAAAGAGAGTCTGGCAATGCTTTGGGGCAGGACCAACTATGCAATTTGCAGGCTTCAGTGCAAAATAAAAATGCAGGACTTTTTGTAAAGAACATTAAGAATTTTAAGACCATGACAACAGAGTATTAAACCAAGCATGGGTCCTTTTGGGTGCAGGACCCTGGGCTTGCCCTGTTGAACCCACTTTGTGATTCTGTTAAATGGACCTGTACCCTGGTCCACAGTCCAGGAATCAACTTATTCCATTCCCTGGTCTCATTGAAGGGATACGATTGTCAGTGAAGTTAGGGGCCTCTGTGTGCTCAGGAACTGAGCAGAAAGACTGCGGTGACCGAGGACTTGTAGCCCTGCTGATCTAAGGCCCTGAGGTCAGGCTAACCTCAGGGGTGAGGCCTCTGTCATGTGGCCTCAGGCTCCAGGGCTATGGCCCAGCAATTGTGGCAGTTTGTGGCAGGGGGCCTGAGGGCTGGGGTGTTGGGGTGCTAATGGGGAGATGAAGTGCCTGGGAAGCAGCTTAAGAGGTCAATGCAGGGCTGAGGGCACCCTTGGGATCTGGTCTTTGGAGAAAGAAGGAGATATGATTTTCAGATTAGAATTCCAGTGGTCAGGACTTCAGGCAGCTGGGGATAGTGCCGAAGACCCTTGGCCTAAATGGTCAGTGGCTTCCAGGACTGGTGTCTGCAGAAGGGATTTGGAGCCATGCCATCCAAGAGCACCCCAGTTAGCGAAGTGGATATCTACTCTCTCTTCTTCAATAGGGGCATCAGTATGCTGCGTGTCCAGGGCCAACCTTTCTGTGTTTGGATCTCTCTTCTTGCTCCTCTTTACTATCAGTGTTCCAGTTCCTCCCTCCAGAGCCTCTTAGCCTAGATCCAGGCAGGAAGAACACGGGCTTTGGCATTGGAGGGATCTGGGTCCTAATTCTGTATCAGACGTTTAGTAGCTCTGTGACCCCAGCCAATTTACTTAGCCACTGCATCTTGGTTTCCCCATTTATAAAAGGGAACAAAAAGGGTACCTGCCTCATAAGCTGGATGTAAGGGTTAAACAAAACATATAACCAGAGTCCCTGCCATGTAGTACACTCAATAATATAGCTCTTGGTAGTAGCAGTAGTCATACAGGAGGAGTGAGATGACTGACGTGAACGGTAGCATGGCACGTGGGGAAGACCATCCTTTTCCAACTTGTGGTGCGAGAGTCAGAAGGAATCAGTGTCTGTGATGCAGAAGCTCCTAGCACAGACCCTGGCACTCAGGGGCACACATGTAACCTGGTATTCACCTTCCGTCGGGCTGTCCTCTCTGTTCTGCACGTCACTAGGGGCCTCTTTTGAGCCTCATAGTCTTTCAAGGTCTCCTAGGCAGCTCCAATCACTTGGTTCTCAGCCCCAGTACATAGCCCCGAATAGAGGGTCTTGAACTTGAGTGGAGGGTGAGCTGTGCCCTGACAGGAGTTGCTGAGACCTGGAGATTCTGAGCAGACCCAGTGAGAGGGACAGCTGAGCTGGCTTATGCCCACTGTCCCCGCCTCTGGGAAGACACCCAGTGTCTCTTCCTGTCACTCATCCCAGACCAGGTTAAACATCCATGTGCCTTAGATCCCAAAAGGGCCCCTGAGTTTTCCACCCATTGGCCAATCATTCAGGTCCAAGCAGTCGCCCCCAGTCACACTCTTCCTTACCTACTTGTCTTCAATCCTAACTTTCCTTTCTTTACTCCTTCCAGCTTTCATCCTCCACTGCACTCTTATTTAGCCCCCTACCATGCCACCAGATTTCAAAAACCCGACTACCCCACCTCCTGCCTGGCCTTCCCCTTTCTTGGCCTGTCTGTCCCCTGGACCTCCATTTTCCCTGCTGCCCCTCCCAGGGCTCTGAGGAGGGTCATGTCCGCCTTTGAGATCTCTAGAGGACACTGCTCCTCTGACTGGAGGAAGGACGGCCAGTCATTGCATTCTGCAGCAGAAGCCCAGGGCACAGCAAGCCCGTCCTCTTGCCTCCGACTACAGGATGCCCCTGAAGTGCTCTCCTCCGTGGCTACAGAGGCAGCAGGCTCCTGGGTCCCCCCGTTGTTTATGTAATCCCTCCCTGCAGTAACAAGGTGTTTACTGTTGCACAAACACATTTTGGTTTAACGGCTGACAGTAAAACTGTCTGATAAAGTTTGATTTAGCGAAAGAAAGCAAAATAAATCTGGGGGCACAGAGAGCCGTAGGGAGGAGAGACTCCTGGGGCTTTATAGAAGGGGCAAGAGAGCGAGGGCCAGGAGAGCCTTTCTTTCTGCCCCACTTCCAAGAACACCTCTGATAACTCCTCTTCAGGAAGGACGCTGACAAACGGCTGGGCTCCTGGTGCTGGCATTTCCTTGCCTCTGTTGCTTTGTGAGTGGTTGCCCTCCTTCAACATCCAGGCATTTTGGTCCTCCCTTATGGAGCCTCCACCGATTGCTCCAGCCCAGATAAAGGGAGCAGTGTGGCGTGAAAGATCCCTGAACTAGGACACCTGTGAACTGGGTCTGGCTCTGGCATTTACCCACAATGTGGATGTAGGTGTGTGGTGTTGCCTTTAGAGATGCCAGTTCCCTCAGTGGGAAGAGGGCACGAGTGGAGTAAAAGATATAAAACACCTGGTTTTTTTTTTTAAATCTTTTAAAAATTTTGTTTTTTTTAGTTATACATGACAGTGGAGTGTATTTTGACATATCAAACATACATGGAGTATAACTTCCCATTCTTGTGGTTATAGATGATGTGGAGTTACACTGGTCGTGTATTCATATAAACACAGGAAAGTGATGTCCCATTCCCATTCCCATTCCTTCTCCCTTCCCCCCACTCTCCCTGTCCAATCTGGTGAAACTCCACTAGCCCTCCCCCACTTATTGTAAGTCAGCATCTGCGTATCAGAGAGAACATTCAGCCTTTGTTTTTGGGGGATTGGCTTTTTTCACTTAGCTTGATAGTCTCCAATTCCATCCATTTACCAGCAAAAGCCATAATTTCATTCTTCTTTCTGGCTAAGCAATATTCTATTGTGAATATATACCACATTTTCTTTATCCATTCATTTTTTGAAGGGCACCTAGGTTGGTTCCACAGCTTAGGTATTGTGAATTGAGCTGCTATAAACATTAATGTGGCTCTGTCACTGTAGTATGCAGACTTTAAGTCCTTTGGGGGTATAAACTGAGGAGTGGGATAGCTGGGTCAAATGGTGGGTCCATTCCAAGTTTCCTGAGGAATCTCCATACTGCTTTCCAGAGTGGTTGCACCAATTTGCAGTCCCACCAGCAATGTATGAGTGTACCTTTCCCCCACCCCACATTCTCCCCAGCATTTATTGTTACTTGTATTCTTGATTATTGCCATTCTGAATGGAGTGAGATGACATCTCAGTGTATTTTTTCATTTGTATTTCTTTAATTGCTTGTGATTGAACATTTTTTCATGTATTTGTTGACCATTCATATTTCTTCTTCTGTTTAGTTCCTTTGCCAACTATTGATTGGGTTATTTGTGGTTTTTTTTTTTTTTTTGAAACACTTGGTTCTTAATAAAATCCCACTCACACATAAAACATTCCTTCCTTGCCTCCCCTGCAGCCTCAGGAGGCAGGAAGGGCTCATATTCTCCAGTGTAGTCCACTTGCAAAGCAAGGCAGAGTGACCATGTGTTCTTGCAGGTGGGTGGTGACTCAGGTCAATTAAGTGGGCTGATCTTTCCTTTTCCACTTTAAATGTGATTAGTTCATTCTGGAGAAACTTAAAGTCCCCTCTTCAAAAAATACAAACTCCTAAATCATCAGAGGGATGCAAATGAAAGAAATAATGAGATGTCACTTTGCAACAGTTGGACAGGTTGGCAGGAATTAGAAAGCTGGATCACATCGGGTGCTGTTAACACCAGGTACTGATAGGGATGTGATAATATAAAATACTCATGCCCGAGCATGGTGGCACATGCCTGTAATTCCAGCAACTTGGGAGGCTGAGGCAGGAGTATCGCATGTTCAAGGCCAGCCTCAACAATTTATTGAGACCCTCAACCCAAAATAAAAAATAAAAAGGACTGGGGACTTAGCTCAGTGGTAAAAAACTCCTGGGCTCAATCCCTAGTGCCCCAAACAAAACAAAGCAAAACAAAAAAATGCTCATGCTCTACTTCTGGGAGGGTCTTGGGGAATAGAATAAGAAGGCACCATGGAATTAAGATTCTTCTACCAATGGCAGGTGTGGTGGCAGACTGAGGCAGGAGGATCACCAGTTTGAGACCAGCCTGAACAATGTAGTAAACCTTGTCTCAAAACTAAAAATAAAAAATAAAAATGTAGCTCAGCAGTATATATAAAAAAGGAAGAAGTGGAGGAGATTCTAGCCTATGAGCCAGCAGTCTGCCAGCAGGAGGGGACCTGGCAGGATGTGCATCCATCGCAGCACTGTGGTGGCATTCACTGGGTAGAGGTGGAGGGGGTGGGAGAGCCTCTGTGTGCCATCTCTGGAGAAGTGAATGATAAGTTGTGGTAGCTACACACTACATTTTATAATGGTTGAAAGCAATAGATTAGACGTACCTGTACTAACATGCATAGATCTTTGAAACACAGTGCTAGGTGGAAAAGTAAAAAACAGGAGATATACAACACAATATTATTTGCTTAAATTAAAAATACTTCTGCACAAAGAAAAATGAGCACCTTGTGAAAGCATGAATGCAAAGATACAGGTCAAACAGGAACAGTTGCTGATGGGGTTGGGAGTGAGGAATGGGGATCAAGGGGGATTTTCAAAACTCTGACACCTAACCTTTTGTTTACTGCATCTTCTGGCTCCGTTCTTAAAGACTCCCATCACCCTTCTGGTTCTCTTTCCCTGTGATCTCATCCTACACTTGTCAATCTCTTTCCAAATTACCCTGCTCAGGACATGCCTGTTCAATACAAGTTAACATGCACAAGTATCTGCCTTTACCCTGAATGAGTACTCAGCACACAGCAGCGGCTAGTGTGCAGTCCCGCGGGACTGGGTCAGAATGGGGAACCGGAGAACTTGACGAGAGACCACCTCCTGTTAGTCATGGTGTCTGCCAACTGTGTGCTTATGTCTTATGAGTGACCTGAAAAAATGCTGTCTTCCCTGTCCCCAGCTGTGTCAACCAGACAAATGCCCTCACCTCTTTGAGCTTCAATTCCAATCTCTGTCCAAATGGAGATGATGCTTCACAGTTCCTTTTTCTCAGTGTCATTGTGAAGGTGAGATGGCATCATTGCCTTGAAAGCACTCCATTAACTGCAAAGAGCCACACAGTGCAATGGAGAAAGTATAGGGAAAAGGATGTCGAGGGCTCAAACTGCAGTATTCCCTGTGCTCACTGTGGGACTTTGAACATCACGGTGTTTACTAGTTTCATGTTTTAAATTCTGTAAAATGAGCAATAGTAATGCCAACCTCGTAGAGTTGTCATAAGCATCAATGACAATACAGGTAACAGTATATGTTTTAGAATTTGGGAGGTTTGTATCTCCTCTCATAAATTTATTCAGTGAATATTTATTGAATGCTGCTGTGGTCTGAATATTTGTGTACCCCCAAAATTCATACTCTGAAATCCTGACCCTCTGAGGTGACCATATTAGGAGGTAGGGAATTTGGGGAGGTCAGAGAGTGGATTCCTCATAACTGGAATTAGTGCCCTTCTTAGAGAGGCTCCAGAGAGCACCAAGCCCTGTCTGTCAGTTAGAAAGTACCATTTATGAACTAAAAAGTGGGCCCTCACCAGATACTGAATCTATTGATATCTTGATCTTGGACTTCCCAACTTTCACAAGAGTGAAAAATAAATTTCTGTGGTTTATAAGCCACCCAGTGTATGACACTTTGTGATAGCAGCCTGTATGTCCTAAGATGCATGCTTACATTGTGCCAGACAGGGGAGGAGAAAAGATTGGGGGAGCTGTTATTTTCAAGTGTCAAAGAAGAGCCAAGTAGGTGTATTAGTTACCTTTGGCTGTGTAACAAATGATTCCCAAATTTAGCAGTTAAAATAACGAAGGTTTATGGTCTCACCTGTTTCTGTGGGAATTCAGGAACAGCATGTGTCTCTCAGAAGGCTGCCATCTAGGTGTTGCTTGGGGTTGGGGACTTGACTGGGGGGTCTACTTCTAGTTTATTCTAGAGGCTATTGGCAGGATTCCATTCCCTGCAGGCTACTGGCTGCCATGTGGGCCTGTCAAAGTTCAGCTCAGCTTGTACCATGGTGACGTACTTCTTCCAGAGCAAGACATCATGCTCAGGAGGGCAGCCATAGTCTGGGGAACACAATCTTGGAAGTGGCATCTCAACTCCTCTGCCTCATTCTGTTCACCAGAAACAAGTCACTAAACCCAGTCCTGGCTCAAGCGGGGAGGAGATTACACAGTGGACACCAAGGCAGGGGGATCAACCAGGTGATCAATTGAGTGTAATTTTAAGGTGTGTCTATTTGACAAAGATTAGGGATGGGTGAGAAATTATTTGTTCAAGCCCAGAAGAGACATTTGGGCCTTATTTTCTAAGTATAATCCAATTGCACTCTCTGAAAGCACTAGGAATAATCAAAGAACTAGGAACTATTTATTTATGATTTTGTCTATGTGAGCTGTTTCAACTTTCAGAAAAAAGGCATTTATTTATGTGTATGTTAGACCATGTAAAGCAGTGTACGTGCATGTGTGTGTTTGTGTCTGTTTTTGTTTTCTGTGGTCTCTGCCTCTTGGGTTCTGCTCTTCCCTGGACCTATAGACCCCTAGGTTCACCTTTCCTCTGCTCCCCCCATGCACTTTGTCAGGAGGTCACGTGTGAGGAAACAAGCCCCACGTGGTTTTAATCATTTTGCTATAAAAGCTGAGCTGCTCTCAGCTTTGATCCGGGCTGAGCTGCAGGAGGAAGGGCTGGGGGCCGGGCTGGCCTGTCCATGGAGCTCTCCGCACACAGCTCCCACATCAGACGGCAGCCGTAAAATGGAGCACAGCTCATTAATTCTCCCTCTTAACCAGGGCACCTGACAAGAAGTGACTTTGAAAACCCGGGGAGGGGAGGACGGATGGGCGGGCGGGTGGGCGGCTCTTGGTCTAGGCCAGGAACATCTGTTTCCAGGTCCCTGGCTGTTAAATTGACATCTTTTTATTTGAAAAATTTCTTCTATTTCCCAACTTCCTGCAATTGGCAAGGTCTCTGGTGCCAGGGAATAGACAATCATGGCTTTGTGGGTGATATGAGCTGAGTGGCCTCACTGTCCTACTTGACAGAACTACAAGTGCCACAGTGGGCAGCCTGGCCCTCTGTCAATTATTAAACCTATGTTTGTGCAGGGAACATCAAAACCCATAAAAAAGCAAAATGACCTTGAAATTAAAAACCCTGTTGATGTCTGTGAGCCTCCATATAAGAAATATTAGTGTTTCAGAGCTAGAAAATTCACTAGAAGCCTAGCATATTCCATCAGGAGACTTCTCTCCCTGGACCCAGCAATCCAGTTTCCTTAACAAGAATGACCCAAACCCCTGCTGTCTGAAACCTTCATCCTGGATGCTGAGATATCTATTGGTGACCAGAGACCCAGGTTTGATCTTTAACCTTGAACTGGCAAAGGTCACAGGCAAAGGCTGATTTGACACTTTTCAAGTCGAGAGCCCAGGTTCTTAGGGTAGGAGACTGGAAGTGATCTGTGGAGGTTTCTATTTATCTTACTTTGTCTTGGGAGCCTTTGGATTATCTTATGTTCCTGGCCATCTGATTCACATGCTTTATCCCTCATCTTTTAGGATTTGCCTTGCTGGGTGGATCATTATCAGCAAGACAGAGGGCTCAGACGACCTTTGAGAAACAAGGGCATATCTGAGTTCCAGGGGATCAGCAAGAAATAACTGAATCTGGCACACCCTTCTGGTGTGCTCAAGCATGTGTGTGCATGGGTGGTGCTAGAAGACTTGATTCCAAATGTTGGCACATGTGTGTGAGAGTGTTGGTATCACGGTGGACGTATGTTTCTGAAGCATGTGCCTATGAAGTAAGTGAATGAGTGTAAGAAATAGCTTTGTCACAGCCTGTTTCTGTGCGTTAAGGTGACTGAGGAACTCCTGGGGTAGTGGTGGTGTGCATCTGTGGGATGTGCATGAAGATGAGAATTTCCTGAAAGTGATGGGACTATCCTGTTGGTTCTCCTTTACCAGAGACCAGCACTCTGGTTGTTAGTTTCCAAGACCTCTGGTATTTCCCTTCCCACCCTTTTAAGACATCAGTATGATTGTAGGCTAGAAAATCAGAGTGCCTGGCTCTCTTTTTAGCATTGGCAAGTTGCTTAAATTCTATGCACCTTTGTTTCCTTATTGGTAAGTTAAAAAAAAAAAAAGTACTAAATTGGAGGTTCTGTGAAATAGTTTACTTAGAGCAACCTCAAATGACCTGGCACGGGAACACCCCTTGTCACTTCCATCACCTCTCCTGTCTCTCTCTCTCTCTCTTTTTTTTTTTTTCGTACTGGGGATTGATCCCAGGGGTGCTTAACCACTGAGCCACATCCCCAGCCCTTTTTTATATTTTATTTAGAGACAGAGTCTCACTGAGTTGCTTCAGGCCTGGTCAAGTTCCTGAGGCTGGCTTTGAACTCATGATCCTCCTGCCTCAGCCTCCCAAGCCACTGGGACCACTCCTTCTCTTAAATCTTGTCCTCTCATTATACCTCGATGGTCTTTCATTCTCCTAGCTTCCTTGATCACAGGATCAACTTCTAGCAAGTCAGTCACCCCAGGCTCTCCTCGAGTGCTGCTGCAGCTTTTGAGGGAAGACGACTCAACCAGGGAGTTTCCAGATGGCTGAAATCAGTGGCATGTGACCCTGCCAAGATAGGTCACTTGATGGCAGACCCAGAGTGTAGATATATACTCCTTGATTTCTCAGTAACTTGGGTGGAGAATTAGAGCAGGCCAGGGAAGTAGGAAGGAAGTCACTCAAATTGACTTCTCCCCTCTTCTCTCCCCTTTTTGGGCTTGGCTTGGAGTGAGAAAGGAAGTCCAGAGGCAGGTTGTCAGCTTACTACCAGCTTGGGGGCATCCAAGAAAAAAAGTCAATGTCCTGGTCACTTTGACTTTCCCATTGCAATTTGAATATATTAAAATGTAACATTCCAGCTGTGCAAATCCCCAGGCCATTGAAATAAAAGGTTCTTAACTTTAACCATTAAAGATTTAACTGGCCAATAAATCTAAGTATGTGGGGGGTTGTTACCAAACGTTTATTACATTGGTCTTGCTTTTAACTTAACAGCAAATGCCAAATATGGACTTCCATGAGAAAGACATTCCCGTATGGTCAAAACTGATGTCAGCTCCGACCAAAAGTAAGTAAGAGATTTAGTCTCCAGAAAGGTCCACTCATTTCTTCTCAGATCTCTTTAGGAGTTAAAATGGCTGTATCAATTTTACAGACCAATTTGCTTGTTGCACAAAAGGCCTATAACAGATCTGGTTGCCACAGCCAGAACATGACTGATGAAATTTATCCAAAAGTCTACTTTCAGTTTGAGCATTTTGGCACCAAGTTTTTCAGAACCGGATTTTATAAAAGCACAAAGGGGACATAGCGTTGGTGAAGAAAATCACAAGATCTTTCTCTTTCAGTATCTTATGAATAAATTGGGTAATCAGTGTCCTGGAACATACAGGTTAGTTTTGCTACTTTTAACCTTGAAGGCAAGCAAGCCAGCTGCCCAGTAGTGAAATATGGCTTTTAATTTACACAAATGTAAAAGTATCATATTAACAATTATATTGGGACTGGGGATATAGCTCAGTTGGTAGAGTGCTTGCCTTGCAAGCACAAGGCCCTGGGTTCAATCCCCAGCACCGCAAAAAAAAAAAAAAAAAAAAAAAAATTATATTCACCCTGGACTTAAACAATGAATAGAAGCCAGATAAATCTTGGCCACTAAAAAAACAAAACAAACAAACAAAAAAAAAAGCGCAAAAATTTAAAAAACCCAAAAAACAAAACAAAATGAAAAACACACAAAAGAAAACCCCCTTACATGTTGAGTTATGCCAGCCAACATGGGGACAGAGTCACATTCCAGATGTGCTATTTTCCTGCCCATTGACAGCTCTCCAACCTACTCCAGCATTAAAAAGTCCTGAAGTGGATTTTTTTTTTTTTTCAATCTGGCTTAGACTCCTTTTTGCCCGCACAGCCTGCTGGGTGGGTCCTTTGGGTTTCTTTCTCACAGAGCAAACCAGAAAGCCCTGTTTGTGGGAAATATACAGTAAATCCTGGCCTTTGCTTAGGAAACATCTCTCTAGAGCATTTTTTCACATCTAAATAGGAGGTGAATAAACTTGATAAGCAGTTGTATTTTTTAAGTGTTTTTTTTTTTTTAGGCTCAAAAATTTTTTGCCCTTTAGCCTTGGCTCCCTAAATTATAAGTCAGAGTGGCATGACAATGGTTAAGCAGTCACCCAGCCAGTTCAAATTGCAAGGACACCTGCATTTGTCTTTGTAATGACATCTGACCCTCATCTCTCTGGCTTTGTTTGAGGAAGGGCTGGTTCCCAAGTTCTCTCTTTCTTCTCATGATCCTCATCTTCTACCATTCCCTCCATTCCACTGCAGCTGCCTAGAAGAAAGCATGGACCTCAGGGACAGGAAGTCTTCCTCCTGGAGGTCTTAACAGTGTCTTTTAACATGGGTGTGGCAGGGGAGGGCTAAACTTGTTAAAAAACAAACAAACAAAAAGCTTCTTCAATGGATGAGGAGGTGGAAGCACTGGAGAGATTATTTTCAAACAAGACAG
This sequence comes from Glaucomys volans, assembly GCA_020662805.1. Classification (NCBI taxonomy): domain Eukaryota; kingdom Metazoa; phylum Chordata; class Mammalia; order Rodentia; family Sciuridae; genus Glaucomys; species Glaucomys volans. The sequence goes on from JAJEJO010052714.1 coordinate 31,233, forward strand.
AAATAGAAGGGAAGTTCTGGTTGATTTTTTGGCAGATCTCTCTGGGAGATAAATTCAGAAACTCCAAAGACCTGCTTTTAGCTCTAAGTAGTGGAGATCATCAATGCATATGGGAGGCACAAGTGTCTCTTACCTGGCTCTCTCTGGGGGTATTTCCAAATGGATTTTGCTGTCCCTTTTGCCTTCTGTAATTGTCAAATCCCAGCCCACTAAACTTAGGAAAGAGAAAGAGCAAAAGAAAGATTTCTCAACTGTTAGTAGAATGTTTTGCTTCTGGAATGACATGTCACTTTGGAAGCAAAAATTTTATTTGAATTCCTAGTACCTGTGCAATTCTTCATGACGGCCCCCTTTTTGGTGTTCTTGGGGGAAAGCTTCCCATACTTCCTCCCAGAAGATTACAGTGGCTTAGAAGATACTCATGCAATGGCTGGGAGCATCCACCTCCTGCCATGACATGGCCTCAAACACGTCCTTGCCTCTTCTTTTTCCTTTTCCTTTTGGACATTAGCCATCGGAAAAGATTGAAATGGGGTTTGTGAGATTTAAAGGCTACTTTCCCTGTTTAGAACTTCATTTACTCATCCATCCATTCATATATTAGCTCATTCATTCATTCAATAGATACCACTGGAAACTTTCGATATGTCTAACGCTCTGCCAGATGTTTGGCTCAGGGCTGCACGCAGAACAAGACCCAATGCCCGGATAGACAGAACACTCTGGAAAAAGAAAGTGACTCTTGACTTTATCCCTAGGGATTGTGGGACCCTCCTCTCTGTAGTCGTCCCAAAGTAGAAGAATTTTGTGCAGGTTAGAGATCAGATCAGTCCTGACTCCCAGAGCTATTTCCCTAGAGGTCCTGATAGTGCGATTTCAGATCCCCCCACCATCCAGAACCTCCAACTCCATGTCCATTCCACACTTAACTTGCACTTCTAGAGAAGGCAGACAATGTTGACTCTGCCTTCCAGGCAGACTTCTCACCCTCTGCTCTTACCGGTACTGTCCCTGCTCACAAATCCAGCCCTGGTTTGTAAATTGATCCCTCCCATTGCTTTCTTGATTCCTCTGCTGTCACCTTCTCCAGAACCCGACTTTACCAAGAAATCCCTCCCTCCTGCATCTGCTCATTCTCTCCTCCCTACCAAGGCTGCTGAGGCTGGTCCCTAGCCCAGGGGCTTTCCCCTTCCTGGCCCACCATGGCTAAGCTGCAACCTTGGACCCCAGGGAACTGATAGACTCTATCGGTGTCACTGGGAGTGTCCCCCTCCTGCCATGACATGGCCTCAAACCCTTTTCCTTGTTCCTTTTTTTTTTTTTTTTTCCTTTCCCTTCTGAAAATAGCCATTGAAAAAAGGTTGAAGTGGGCTTCGTGAGATTTAAGGGGTTTATTAGTTTTAAAAGCTGCGTTCCTTGTTTGGAGGGAGGGGAAACAGCCGCCTTCTTTTCACATTACGTCAATCCACAGGCGTCTGTAATTTACATTTTTTTTTCAACTCAAATGTTCAGAAATAATGGAAAGGCTGCTTGAAAAAAGCAGATGAAATAAAAACTGGGGGAAATGTGTATTATACAAAAACCAGACCTGTGAGCCTGAGGCGAGACACATCGATGACCTGGGGAGCTGAGTAATGAGGCAAGGAAGGGAGCCCAGGTGAGCCTAGATGGCACGCTTCCTCCCAGGCGCCCGCGCCCGGCTGCTGGCATCTCATTTCCCACTCACAGCCTCACGGATGGTTTTCATTCAGAAAGTTTAGGACCACTGATGTTTCAGCCCTAAGAGAAAAGACTTCTGAGCCATGAAAGTTGAGCAGATGGGGAAGGTGGAGCCTGTGGGTTCCAGCCTCACTTTCTCTAGGTCCTCACAACCTATCTTTTCAAGTCCAGACTTGCCTTAGTTAGTCCTTTAATTTTCCCCCTCTTTTCCTCTGAAATGAGGGTCAGATGGTAAGACTATAGTTAGATGTATTAGTTTTATTTTCTGACAATCTTCTAATAGAATCACTTCATTGGAATAAAGAAAGCTGGAACTGGATATGATGATGCACACCTGGAATCCCAGCTACTCGGGAGGCCGAGGCAGGAGGATCAAAAGTTCCAGGGCAATCACGGCAACACAGTGAGGCCCCATCTTAAAACAAAAGCAAAGATGAAAACAAAAATGACCTGACTCCTAGTTACAAAATAACTTATTCCATTTCTGCATAAGATTTGTTTTTTTCTATGTGTTATGTCTCTATGTGCTTTGGCAAGTATTTTAAGAACATACCATAAGCAAAGTTTTGGGGACCAAGAAACCAAAACAGACATGTTCTATGCTGCCTACTTTGACAGGGATAGCAGGTCAGGCAAAGCAGTCAGGGTAAGGTGACGTTATCTCCAGTAGCAGGAGTGCCAGGTATTACAGGCACCTGTGGGAGTGGAGGGGCAGGGATGAAGGGACTAGGAAAGACTCCTGGAGCAAAGGGACTTTTAGTGCCTGAAAGAATTAGGAAGAGGCTCTGGAGGGGAGTCCAGGCAGCTGGGAGACTGTGCGCCCGGGCCCAGATGTAGAAGGCTTTGTGAATGCAAGTTGTGTTACTCTGACTGGCAGGAGCTGGACCTGGAGGGGTAGTCAGGGCCCCAACCAAGCAGGCTCTTTCTGAGGAGCTTAGACTTAATTCTGCAGGCAGTGGGAGGCCTCTGAAGGGCTTAAGGAGGGGGTTTGCATGTCTCTGAGTCACTTCCGTACAGTGATGGATTTGGCTTTAGAAATCGTTTAATCCCACTCTATCATTTTTTAGATGATGAAGTTGAGAGCTAGAGAGGTAAATACAACTACTCCTGTTACTACCATTATTACCAGTTGTATCGGTCTGCTTTTGTTAATATAGAGAAATAATTGAAGCTGGGTAACTTTATAAAGGGGAGAGGTTTATTTAGCTCAGAGTTCTGGTGACTCAAGAGCCTCCATCTGGTGATGCCCTTCTTACTGGTAAAGCCCTGAGGTGGAATTGGGCATCACATGGCAAGAGACAAGGAGCAAGTGTGCGTGTGTATCCCTTCTGGTGTCTGTCTCTCTTCTTATAAAGTTACTAGAATTCCATCATGGGGCATCTACCCTGATGACCTTATCAAGTTTCATTCATCTCCCAAAGGCCCCACCTCTAAAATCCCAGTTGGATTAAGTTTTCCCAATTTCTATAAGTAACAGCAGGGCTGGAATTTAAACCTGGGCTTCTTACGACTGACCTGGACTGACCTGAACCAGAGAGCCAGCTGCTGGATTGCATATATGGCCCCCTGCCTTTCTTAAAAGGTGTCCACCACATCTCTGTTTCTGTTGACCCTGTCTCTGCTAATTCTGTGTACTTCATCACCAGAGCGGACACCTCTGACTATGCCACTTTTACATTCTATTTTTCATCGACCTCCATGTATGGATTTTAGGAAGATGGTAACACCCGTGCATTGCCCATGTTCTGAAGAGGACAAGAACTCTGCCCTCAGAGAGCTGGAGGTGGGGAAGAGTTCTGAGCTTGGTGGGACTCCTGTACCTGTTCAGGCCAAGGACGCTGGTTCAGGTGGCAGGGCTAGCCACTTCCAGTCTGTTTGTGAGCTGGCCTGTCTCTTGAGGTCAGCAGTGCTCAGGGCCACAACCTCCCTTGCTTGGCCACTCTAGGGCCAGCTGTCCATCTGAGACTGTCACCTACAGGTTCTGCCGGTGCTCAGTCACTTGTCATTCTTTCCCAGCCCATGACCTCCTGGCCTGGCCACGTCTCAGCTAATTTCTGCAATTAGGGGGACTTGTTTTTAGAGGCCAAAACAGGAACTTTTCTGAATTAGCTTTTATGGTTCAGAGCCTTTAATTTGAGATTTAAAAAACATCATAGAGCACCAAAACCAAATAAACTGCAGCTAATGAAATTCACAGAAGTTCTCCGAGAGTGCTTCTCACTGCTGCTCCTGGATGATTTATTGACAGCTGGTTGTAAAAACAATCTTATTAAAGGTCATAATGTTGGGTAAAAAAAAAAACCCTTTAATTTATAGCATAATTAGGCTTCCTCCAATAGCCCTGCTGCCAGGGCTGTCACTTAGGGCTCCGAGGAAGCACTTGGTGTTTTTCATTATATCACCGAGAAGGAGCTCCATGCTCCTAGAGGGCCCACTGACTTGCTCTTTATGGCCCTTTTATTGCCGCTAAAATAGTCAAAACCGGGGGTTGATTAGAGTCGACTGATGCCTACTGATTATGGGAACACCTCTAGGAGGGGGAGGGAGAAAGTGTGAGAGGGGGCTCCCAACTTCAGGACGTGCCTCCGACAGGAAGGGACAGGCTGTGAAACGTGCCAGGGAAGTGTGACCAGCTTCCAGTCTCTTCCCCAGACACTTGTGGATTGAAGGCTGACCCCAGGCAGTCAGGGCTGGGGTGATAAAAGGCGTGTGGAAGGTGCTAATGCCTCGAGGAAGAGGACAATCCCAGGGCAGGATGTGTTTGCAAATAAGAACCTTGAAAATGCTAATGGGTCCCAAGGTGGGGAGCAGACTCAAAGCCTGGTGGTGGGGGAAACCGCCCAAAGACTAGCAAGTCTTTCCTGAAGCCTTGCAGAAGGGAAAGAGGACCGAGTACTGGTGGACTGCGGTGGGGGAGGAAAGGGGGGCAGATCCTGCCTTTCCTAGCTGAGTTGGTGATGGAATGGCATGGGCAGGGCAGAAACTCCCACTTGCATCAGCATCTGGAGCTGGCTTCTGGGGCCCTGCTTGGGGTGGGGGTGGGGTTATACAGCACCAGCAGGGTTTCTGGGTTGACTGATGATGGCCAGACTTGACCAGATACTGGGGCAGGGGAAGGGGTGGGAGGCTCTGAAGTTATGCTGGCCTTGGGTCTGGCTGTGGGCATGGCCTGGAGCTTTCTCAGCATGAGAAAAACTATGGTAACTGGGGTGGAGAGTTGGGAAGAGGGGTGGGGGGGGACTCACTTCAGCAGCCCCAGGATTCGGGCTGCTCCCTGGATGTCTCCTTTGCAGTGTGCTCTATGAATGTTGGAGCAAGAGCTCCTGGGATCATGGGGATTCCTCCCCTTCTCCGCCCCTCACTCCCGGTTCCTAAGATTTGTCCACCATACTGCATGACACTGGTGAGCATGCTTCAGGGGCTGAGGAGTCCCATGTCTGCATCCTTGAAGCTGAGGGTTGGACCTGGACCTGGACCTCTCCCAACCTCTCTGTGGCTACCCTCTGCAGAGTGGCAGCCATCCTACCTCTCTTCTCCTCCTCTCCTCCCCCTCCTTTCCCTCCCTCCCAGTTCATCCTCATTTTGGAATTAAATGTGCAAAAGATTCGTTGAGGAGAAAGGGGAGGATTGATCAGAGTTGGGGGGAGGCTGGAGACTGCCGTGCAGTGCAGATCTGACACTCTCCTGCCTCTCCTTACAGGGTCACAGGCTTCCTGTACACACACTTGGGACAACCAGCAAGGAAAGGATCATGGGTGCTGTCTGACTGCAACTACTTGAGGGGATGGATCTAGAGCTGAGCCAAGAACCTTGTCACAGACCCAGGCATGACAGAATGCACTTGCTTCTCCTTCTTTTGGTGGTGCTGGGGTTTGAACCCAGGGCCTTGTGAATGCGAGGCAAGAGTTCTACCAACTGAGCTACATCCCCAGCCCTAGGGAACACGCTTGCTTCTGTGGCAAAGTCCTAAATCATGGCATTAAAGTTCATATAGTGAACATCACTGAGCACCTACTATGTGCCAGGCACCATGCAGGAAGATGGACTTACCAAAATGACCTTAGGAATTTCCGGGGCCGAGGCAGAGGACAGGACATTATATAATGAATCACATTACATCATAGTAAATGCCGCAGCTAGCTTTTCAGAAGGAGCTCAGGGGATACAAAGAAGAATAACTGCCTAAGTGTGTGTTTTGACCTGTGTCTGCATGTGTGACGTTGTGGTGGAGGAGTGTGCATGAGAGTGTGGGCACGTGTGTGTGTGTGTGTGTGTGTGAGTGCATGCGAGTGTGAAGCCTGTGAGTGTCTACATCAGTGTGAATTCTGCGTATGGGTGTGAGTGGGAGAATCCCTGTGCAGGACTATGTAGGTTGTATGTGATGTTGTGGTTTGTGTGAGCACATGCACATGAGCGTGCCTCAGTGGTGTGCTGTGGGAATGGCCTTTGGGGACATTTGCCAAAGGCCTGAGTGCCCTGAAGAAAGGATGTACCTGCTAAAGCCCAGGGCCCAGCACAGGCCTGGTACAGGAGGGGACCAACAGCCCTTCTGGGAAAGCACTGCCACCTCCCCTCAGCAGGCAGGAAGCACAATCAGCATCAGGCAAAGAAAGGGAGCAGCAGAGTTTTTTCCTTCTTTTAGAAGTTAGTAACTGCACCTTAAGGGGAGAGGGATACATTCTTGAAATTATTAAATGCTAGTAATATCCTGACCCTTTAAGTGACCCTGATTGAAGTCGAAGGTTGTAGTTTATTTTCATTTGCTTCCACAAACTTTCAATACTTCCTAAATCTCTTTCATTCTTTTTTCCAATCTGAAAAGAAAAAATTATTCAAAAAGGAATGTGATAGGGTCACTGGGAGGTGCATAAGATCACAATATATGTATGTATGAAAATGTCACAAAGAAGCCCATTATTTTATACAATTAATATGTGCTAATGGTTATAATAAAAACATCAGATGATACCTTATAAATACGTAGAAATCTTGTGTCAATTAAAAAAATTAAATAAAAAAAAGGAATCCAACTTCTTCATACTCAGTCTGTGAGAGTGTAAGCTCCAGGGGTGGGGGACTTCCAGACTCAGACTCTTGCCTCCCTCTACTGCCCCACTCCATTTTCCTGCCTGCTGTTTTCCCTTCTGTCCCTCACTGCTCCCCCTTCCCCACCGCCCTTGGTCTTTGTGTCTGGGTCTCTGTTATTTGTCTGTTTTCTTTGATTGACTGCTCCGTTGTGGAGTCACATTTCCAGACTGACCTCTGCCTTCACATCCCTGAGACTCTCCTCAGGGCCTCATGCTCTCAGCCAGGCTTGGGAGACCCCCACTTACCCTCCTCACATTCAGCCCTGTACCCTGTGGGCCCTAGGCTGGGAATTGGAATCCGCCTTTCAGGTTTGGGGGGAGGCAGAGCTCTTAAGTTAGAATTAAACATGTTGGGTCTCTTTAAAAACCTAGCTTCCCCCTTTGGATTCTCCTATCTGTGACACAACACTCCCTTCCTAGAAGCTGGCAATCATTTATCTTTTGCAAACTGCAGATAATCCCATTTCCTGATGACTTCCTGCAGACCAAGGGTTGGGGGAGAAGAGCTTCTTAAGAACTTCCATCCCAGACTGCTATTCATAGAAAAAATTACTAAAATAGTTCTCAGCTCTGGACTTCAACGTCTGCTTTTTTCCAAAGAGATTTCTGTGTATTAAGTCTTTTAATAATGGCAGTGGTCTCCTATGAGATTTTAAACCCAAAGGACAATTGTTCAAAGCGCATTTCAAACTACTAATTGCAGACAGCTGTGGGTTCATTCCACCAGATTGTGGGCAGTGATGACTCTCCCCAAAGATTTTCCCTTTCCATGTTTCCTCTGCCCTAGGGCGAGGCTGGAGTTGGGAGTTAAATTTAGGGCTGAGGGCAGAATAGGATTAATTGGAGTTGGAGTTGGTGTTCAGTTATGTCAGTTATTTTATTTAATGTTAGTGTTGGGTAGTGAGGCGTGGGCTTGGATTCAGATTGTTGTGGGTGAGGGTCAGGTAGGATTTGGATTTAGGTTGGATTAAGGTTCCTCACAGGATTGGGGCTGTTGGCATTAGCATTAGGCCTGGGTCCGGAGCTTTGCTGGACTCTTGGGAGCTCCTTGGTGGGGAACTTCCCCCTAAGGGAGGCTGTGCCAGACCTCCATGTTTGCTCCCACTGGGCGCAGTCCTGGTCCTGCCACATGTCTGAAGCTGAATGAAATGAGGGTGAGCCTTTTTCCTCCCAAGGATGTTGGAGTTCAGATGCTACATGTGAACTCCAGGCAGTCTCCTGGGAAGCCTGACCAGACCCAACCTTTGGGTGCCTCTCTTCTGACTCTCTGAAGAGCAGGTGCCAGGTGAAGGCAACAGTGGGTCCAGAGGTTGGTCTGTCCTCCTGTGTGGCAGAAAGTTGGGACAGATTATGGAACTCCAGTCCTAGGACACAAGGCACAGAGTGGAGTCCTCAAGTAGCAGTGGCCAGAAGCAAGCCCTACTTTCCTTTCTCAAGCTGACTAGTTTGCTCCCATTTCAAGCACTTTGAAGAAATCCTCGGCTGTAGCAATACAGATTCCAGTCCTTGTCCCCATAAGAAGACAGCAGGCAGCACTTCAGTGCCTTTCTGAGCTGTTTCTGTGAAAGGGTATTAGGCAAATCCAGAAAAAAGGCCCACATGCGCCAAGCCCACTGACCAGCCACTGCAGATGTTGTCCTGGGTCCGAAGGCTGTCCCTTTTGAGCCTGGCTCTTGCCAAACAAGCACACCACACCCTGTATTCTAGTTGTATCAGCACGGAACACCAACCTGGCAACCTCTGTCACCTTGTGGTTGCAGCTCACCAGCCTGGTGGGCCCTGCCCTGTATCCAGAGGTGTCTCATCTTCTAAGATGCAATCCCTGTGACATTGCAATGCACTCATTGCTTATGAATTAAATGCAGGGACACTGTACATATTCACACTGTAGGCCTGACTCTTGCACAAGAACTGGAAGAGAATGGACACAAAAAATCAACGTTGGCTGAAAGAAGGAAGAGCAAGGAAAGGGAAGGCTTTCAGGTTGATGGAGTTAGTCCATTTTATGAAGTACCCTCAGCTTCTCCAGACTGGAAAGCCTCTGCATTTTTTTATCTGCTCCTTTTCCTTTACCTTTATTAAATTCAGTAAATCTAACAAGTAACCATGTTGTGGGATTTGCAACACTCTAAATTATGGTATAACGGTGCAGTTGGAAGCCTAAAATACCTCTCACATCACTGACAAATAGGATGCACAGGCAGAGAGGGAATCCTTCCTGTTTCATCTAGCAGTGCAAACCTAGATTGTGTGGCTCCAAAGTCCATGTTCTGATGGCTACTCTCTGTTGCTTCTTGAAATATCTCTCAAAATCAAGTCTTCTATTCTCTTTCAGTTAATATAATTTACATCCTCAGTTTTTGCACTTCCTTTTCTAGTAGGTTCTGAATGGATCTCCTTATGCAAATTCTCTTCCTCTTCATCCTTCCTAGACATCAAAGTCAGGGTGACCATTGTGAAAAGGTAAATGTCACTCCCCTGCACCCTTCCCATTGTGGTGGCTTATAGATGCCTGCAGATTCTTTGACACACTTCCCATTGGGGAGAGGGAGTCTAATCCCTTTTGCTTGATCTACGCTGGTCTGAGTGACTTGATTAGCCAATGGCATGCAGTGGAAGTCAATGTCTGGAACTTGCAACCAAGTTGTACATTACCGTGAGGTTTCTACCCAGGTCTCCTGGAACATCATGATGCAGTAAGTCTGACTACTCTGATAACATGCTGGGGAAGCCCCTCCAAACACCAGGCCTGAGTTCAGAGTCCCAGCTATCGAAGCATCAGAAATGTGGTCGAAGACAGCTTGGACCCTCCAAACCAGACCATCTGCCAGCTGACACTGCTGAGTGACCCCCATGGATATCATGTGGAAGAAATGAATTGCCCAGCCCATCTCCTCCTACATTACCAACCCACACAACTGGAGAGGAGGAGGATAGAATGGTTGCTTTTATAAGTTGCTGGATGTTGGAATGGTTTGCTTATGCATGGCTAGGTAATCATTTTCTTTCTTCCTTTCCTCTTCTTTTTAAACAAACATACAAATGGTTGATACAGTCATAAAGTATATAGTCATGAGCAAAACATATTCAGTCTGGCTCTCAGAGGCTCAGGGTATAGTGGATAAAGTGGCATTCAGCAATAATGCAAATGAATATATACTTTAGAAGGTTATAAATTGTCATCTATGCTGAGTAAAGCAAATGCTAAGAGAAATGTTAATAGGGGAGTCAAAGTAGGGAAGCAATGTTTGAGTTGCCACTTGAGATTTAGTTGGGTACAGGGATGAGGGAGGGGTAGGAGAGCATTCTGGGCTGGGGAAGAGCCAGTGTGAATGTCCCTAAGGTTGGAAGTTACTCCATGCTTTGAAGCCCACGTGGCTGGAGTGGAGTGGGGAGGGGAAGTGGTTGGGCTGTGTCCCTTGGGGTTGTGTGACTGACTCTAGAGCTCTACTCCACCTTGCATCCTCCTACAAAGTTTTAAGTGAGGCGCTGAGGTTGTAGCTCAGTGGTAGAGCATTTGCCTGGCATGTGTGAGGTACTGGGTTTGATCCTCAGCACCACATAAATAAATAAATAATTAATTAAAAAAATAAAGGTGTAAAATAAAGGTGTAAAAAAATACAATAAAATTTAAAAATGTTTTAAGTGATACTGCATTCTAGAAAAAAAAGTCTACATTTTAAAGCAATATTATCCAGTTCCTCCAGGGTCTACGTCTAATTTCTGGTTCTTGGAACCACCTCAACTTCCTTACCTGACCAGTGCCCACCCGCACCTGTGTATCTCTTCCATCTGGTGGGTTGTGCCCCCCACCTAGGTTTACTTGGCTAATTGCTACATGGATTGTAGCAATACATGGCTACATGGATTAATGGATTAATTGGATTAATTGTCACATCCATGTCAATCCCAGGTGG
>JAJEJO010052719.1:0-15769 GCA_020662805.1 Glaucomys volans
GGAATGAGAAGTGGGATGTTGGAGAACCAGGAGAGGGGTTCTCAAGGAATTTAGAGATTCCAAAAGTGAATAATGGATTCAGGGCCCAGAGAGGGTTTGCCCAGGGATTTGGGGGTTCTCAGGGTGGGGTGTCAGTCGGAGAAGAGGCTGGCGAAAGACTTCCTCAGGCTGCGGATGGTCTCAGCTTTCACCTCGTCCTGGCTAAGGCTGGGCCTGGGCGGGGCTGGCTCTGGAAGGTTGAAGGCATTGGTCAGAGACTGGGATTTGCTAGAGAGAGACAAGGTGGAGGCGTGGGAGGAAGGGGGAAGAGGAAGGGGAGGAAGGGAGAGAAACACAATGTTACCCCAGGCCCGGCCCCAGCCCTGCCCCTCTGAACCTGGGGCTGTGCCTCTGACCTTCCCACCCACCACCTCGGGCCTGAACCCTGATGGATTGGCAAGGCTGGGAGGACTTGTGGGGTGGGCGGAGCCCAGGGTCAGGGAGCTGGGATGTGGGACCACCTGGGAAGACTTGGATGCAAGGTGTAAAAGAGTGGGATTGATGAGCAGAATCCTGGGCTGAATCATCTCTTTGAATTCTAGGCTAGTTTGATATGAAAGGGGAGATGAGATTTTTGAGCTAGGGGAGGGGGTCTAGAATGGACCAGAAGAAGCAAAGAGATAGTGTGATGATTTGGGAGGAGACTGAGGTGGGCCAAAAGGATTTGGAGTGGACCAGAAATGAGCCCAGATTTTGGGGGGAAAGTATGAGGCTCAGCTGCTGAGTGAAATGATACAAGGACTTGGGGTCAACCGCAAGGTGTTTTAGGGATCAGTTGCGGGGAAGAGGCAGGGAATTTGGCAGGGATGTCTGATTTGTCTGGATGGAGATTTGCTGGGCAGGGAGGTGCTCAAAGTGGGTCTGCCAGGCGCCTGGGTTGGGCCAAGGGCCTGGAATGGGGCCTTTCCCAGGGCCTGTTGGGAGGAATCTGAACTGAAAGTGGAATTTCTCTGGGATTCTGGCATCAAATCCCTGGAATGGAAACAAAAGGATCTGGGATGGAGGGGGGGAGTGAAAGCCCTAGGGGAGGGGTTTGGCTTCAACTTGAGCGAGTTCTCCCACCGACTAGGTCCATGGTCTGAGGAGCATGGGAACTAGGGCTGCCCTACTGGGGCCGGAGCCCTTTTTGTGAGCAGCAAGGCAAAGGCTGCTGTAGGAGTCCCCTTACTTGAGCTGGGGGTGTGGGGGTCCCCCGGCAGCGGCGGTGGCGGGTGGCGGCACATCCTGGCTGGGTTTCTGGGCCAGCTGTGGTTTGGCAGGACGTCCAGCAGGACCTGGGCCACTAGGCCTGGGCTGCTGCGTGGTGGGTGGCCCTGTGCGGGGTCCGGGACCTGCCTGGCTTGCCTGGCGTGTGGGGCCAGCAGGGCCTGGGGGTTTCTGGGGAGGGCCTTGGCGCTGCTGCCCCGGTGGGGCCCCTGAGGCCTTTGGTGGAGCTGGACCAGAGACGGATGTCTGACGGGTAGCCTGTGGGGGGCCCGCCTGGCGCTGGGGAGATGGGGAGGCAGGCGGGCGGGCTGCTGGAGGCGCTCCAGGGCCTCCTGCCACTGGCCGGGATTGGCGGCCTTGACCCTGGGTCATCTGAGCGGCCTGGGACACGGGCTGCTGGGGTGCTGATGTGGGACTTGGTAGGCGCTGAGGCAGAGGGCTGCCAGCTGGGGGTCCAAGGCCTGAAAGGTGCTGCTGGCCCTGTGGTGGCGGGCGCTGCTGCAGTGGGGGTCCCTGGCGCTGGGGCCCTGGGCCAGGCTGTGGAGGGCCACCTGGGGAACAGAGAGAGAAGGCACATATGAGAGGGAGCCAGTGAGAGGTGGGGGCTGCTTGGGACCTGAGGGGCTGGGAAAGCCTGCCCTCACTTACCCTGGGGTGGGGGTCTTTGCTGAGCTGGAGGTCCTGCAGGCTGCTGGGAGGTCTGGCGGCCCAAGGGCAGGGCCCCTGGGGATGGAGTCTATGGCACAAGAATGGAAATAAGAGGTTAAATATAGTTACCAGCGCGTGGAGCACCAGCCAAATCAGAATGAAAGGGGTTCCCTCTTTGCTGGGTGTTGCCCCGTTTGTGGCCAGCTGAGGAGATGCGGGGTTGTAAGTCCCCCACACCATACTCAGGGGTCGGGAAGCACTCAGGGAAGTCAGGGTAGCAGTTATTTCTCATTTTTTAAACAATTGGCAATTGCAGCCACGTGTGCATTTAAGGTGATCCTGGTAGCCTACTGATTATGGGCTCAATGGTGCGCTTTGGCCAAGGGCTGGCCTCCCCGCCAGTAGCTCAATGCCAAGAGCCTGACCTGGCTGTGGGAGCCTCTGCCAGGGGAGGCATCCCGCTGCCGCTGCCGGGGCAGGGCTTGAGCCATCTTGTTGACCACAAGCTCCACGATGAGCTGCTTGTCTTCGTCCTGGTGGTCACCAATGAGTGGCATGGAGGATCCCACCACCTGGGGAATGAAAAAGGATCCAGTGAAGGGAGAGGCAGGAAGTGCATGTGAGGTGACAGTGAAAACACTTTTGCTTCGCAAAAGGCAGGGCACTGCGAGCAAATGAGCCCCAGTTTCTTAGTGGTACTGTTTGTGCCCTATGAGGAGGGCTTGTCTGTTATAAGACACCTGACAGTTTCCCAGGTACATTAGAGCAGGATCTGCAAATCAGGGCCTATGGGCCAAATCTGGTCTGCTGCCTGTTTTTGTATGGGCTTTGAGCCAAGGATGGATCTGGTATCTTTTTCTTTTTTTCCTTGGGTACTGGGAATTGAACCCAGGGGTGCTTAACCACTGAGCCACATCCCCAGCCCTTTTTTGTATTTTATTTTATTTAGAGGGTCTGGCTGAGTTGCTGAGGACCTTGCAAAGTTGCTAAGGCTGACTTTGAACTTGCAATCCTTCTGCCTTAGCCTCCCAAGCCACTGGGATTACAGGCGTGCACCACTGCACCTGGTCTGATATCTTTTAATGGTTGAAAAAAAATCAACAGATTTTGTGACATGTAAAAATAAATTTAAATTTCAATGTCCATAAACAAAGTTTTGGACACAATACATTGTATCCCAAAACACATCATACTTAAGGTGTTTATATATTATCTTTGGTTACTTTTGCAGAGTCGAGTCATTGCAATAGATTGCATGGCTGACAAAGTCCAAAATATATACTGTCTGGTTCTTCACGGAAAATATTTGCCTGTTCACACTTTATAGTTTGCTAGGTGCTTTGTCTTTTATAAAGTGCTTCACTATTGGCCCGATTTCACAGAACATTTTAAAAGTAAGTGCTTTGCCATTCACCAAGATGTCTTGATTCACTGAGCACCTTCTAGTTTAATACATTTTACCATTCACCAAGGATTTCTAAGTTCACAGAGTAGATTAGTTTTTTTGTTTGTTTGTTGGTTGGTTGGTTGGTTGGTTGGTTGGTTTTATGGTGCTGGGGGTGGCCTGGGACCTTGTGCATGCTTGACAAGCACTCTACCACTGACCTCCAAACCCCAATCCCAGCTTAGAATTTAAGTGTTTTGACATTTGCTAGGGATGTCCCACTTCACAAGGTAGTTTAGTTTACCAAGCACATTGCCATTTGCTGAGGCCTTTCTGAGCTGTGAGTGCTTCACAGTACTGTGTATTGATGCTATGGACCTGTTCCTCCCTCTGTGCCCCACTGATCCCTGGGTGCTCCCACCTCAATGATGTGATCCCTTCCGTCCTTTCCATGCAGTGCTTCCACTGCGCAGATATCCAGTCCTCCAAAGATCTCTGAGCATGTATCCACCCACAGCTTGTACCTGCCAAGATGAGGGGCAGGGCAGCCTATCAGTGCCTTGCTCACATGGCCACACTCCTGCCCTCCCCTCCTCCCCTGAGTGCAGGCACCCCACCTGTCAGACATGGCAATCTGCTCAAGCATCGCAGAACCTGTGTTGGTCTTCCAGTTCCCTGACACTGACGTCCTCCTGAGGACAAGAGGAGAGAGGGTCAGGAGGCTCTGAGCTGCATGGGTCACCCTTCCTGAGCTCCCATCTCTCCACTCACATGTAAGCTTTGTAGTTCTGCCCAATCTTCTGGACACGCACGTCATATTTGGCATCAATGAAGGGCTCGGCAGTGGCATATGTCTTGGTCAGCGCCACAACACTTGCAATGTCCTGAAAGTCGTGCTGGTTGTCCACTTTGACCTATGGGCATAGGGGTAGGGATCAGGACAGCAGTGGGGAGTGGGGGCTCTTAGAGTGGTGTGTACACATGATACACAGTGAGTACATAAACATTAGGTTGTCACACCCAAGCACTTCAGCATGCATAATTGTGGGCCTCCTGTTTTGTCCATGTACATAAACACAGAGTTGGGTATATAAAACTCTGTGAGCATACTAAAAACCATGAATTATCTACTTTAAATGGGTAAGTTCTATGGCATGTGAATTATATCTCAATAAAGCTGTAAAAAAACATTTTTGTCCATACAGTATACACATATGGGCAGCCAGACACAGACCTGGTTGTATACACAATTACAAACATAGAAGCGGGATGCACTCAAACTTACTAATTACAAGTCTGCTTATATACACACAGACAAAATCAGCTGGATGGCAAGCATATTGGACCCCAAGACCCTGGAACATAAAAAATGACATGATGCACGTTCAGCACAGAGGCATGCATATATATACACACACACAGTGCTGGAGATTCTAGCACAATAACAGGACTCACAAAATTGGCTGATTAGCTGAATGCACAATTAAAAAAATAGGCTGACAAAATAGTTGAATATGAGAGCAAAAATCCAAATAGATGAAGACATCCCAGGACACACTGTCAAACAGAACGACTGGTGTGCACTGAATACACAAAGACACATACCTATATGAGCACAGTGCCGGGAGCATTCACTGTAGATACATGCACGCACGTGCGCACACCCCAGCGGGATACTCACCTTGCCCATCCCCGAGTGTGCATGCCCCATCTTCACAACCACAGGGTATGTTGTGCTGCTAAGCTGGTGGGGACAAAGGCAGAAGAGGCATGGTCAGGGAAGGAGTCCTGACCACCAAGAGTGGGTTGGTTCAGCAACCCCATCCAGCCTGAGCCACAGTATGAGCCATTTTGCAGAAAAGGCAGGTCAGACTCAGGTAGGTAGCAGCTGAGAGTCACACCCCATCTCCAAGCCCAGAATCAAATCCAGTCCTTCCTGCCTGTCCCTCTCTCCACCCACGAAGTCCCACACTTCCTGCCCCTGCTTTTCCAGGGCAAGGCACGGGATAAGGGTGGGGGACTTTCCCAGAAAAGTGAAAGTTTGTTTTTATAGTGAGCGGATGGTAGTGAGGTGAGTGTGTGTGTGTGTGTGTGTGTGTGTGTGTGTGTATGGGGATTTGATCTACCCAGCCAAACCCAGAGATGTTCATGCATGTTGAGAAGAACAACTAACACAGGCTCAAAGCACACCTATCTCTGGGGTTGCAGAGGCCCACACCGTCATTCCCACAAGACCATTCTGTTATCCAGGTGCTCATAACATGGACAGTACTCCTGGGCAGCACACACTCCACACTCAGACACACACAAGCCCCTCCCCTTGCCCAAAGCCGCATGATAGAGGCACAGAACCTAAAGGATCGCTCATGTACTACAGAGGCACACACAATTTTACAGGCACGTGCAACAGAACTGGGCACGTATTCAACACTCACATGCACATGTGCCACACTCCTAGTCACAACCAATAGAAGGATCTACATATCAAACAGGAGCTGCATGCACTTCTAGGTCTTCATATAACCAGAGCTCCATAACACAGACCCACACCACACTCTAGGGCACACAAAAAGTATATTGAGACACAAACACACAACATGCCTTGCCAAATGTATAGCACAGATGTATCTACAACCAGAGAGATTCACAACTCTCCTAAGTATACAGACAACACTTCTGGGCATGCACACCACATATTCAGGTGAGGGCACCACAGCACACACGCGCTTGTGCAGGGCCCCTGCCTCCCGCTGACAGGGTAGAGGTGGCATTCCCAGAGGGGCTGCTGGGGTGGTGGTGGTTCCCGGTTCCCGACAGGCACAGGAAGCCCGTAGACTCAGGGTGACCAATTGACATTCAGCCTTCACCCTCCCTCTGCACCCCACCTTCCTCATTTCCCAAATGACTAGCGTCACTGCAGGGCGGGCAGGGGATCTCAGAGGCATGGTGTTGGGACTTAGGGTGATGGGGGTGGGGGGAATCCTCCAGGCATGGTGCCAGAGAAATAATCAGGCGCCTGTGTGACATTCCACTCAGGCAGACACACAGCACACAGAAGTGGACGACACATTGATGATTGTATGAGTGACCTACAACTCCCAGAAGCAACAGCAAAAAACACTCAGGCACACATCCAACTCACAGGGATGGACCTACAACACACAGAGGGACTCCAAGCAGCAGAAACATAGCAAGCAGAGAGCTGTGTGCCCACATGCATACCCACCCCTCCTTGCCGAGGTTTCTAGGTGCTTTTCATAAACCATCCTTGCTTCCCCTGGACCTGAGGCTGAACATAATGCTGTGGATAGGTGTGTGTGTGTGTGTGTGTGTGCGCGCGCCCATCCAGGTGTGTGTGCACACCTGGGGACTTTGGATATCCAGGACAGCTCTAGACTTGAATACTAGGGATTGAACCCAGGGGCATTTTACCACTGTGCCACATCCCAGGCCCTTTTAAAATGTTTATTTTAGAGACAGGGTCTCGCTGACTTGCTAAGTGCCTTGCTAAGTTGCTTGAGGTTGGCTTTGAACTTGCAATCCTTCTGCCTCAGCCTCCTATGCCACTGGGATTATAGATATGTACCACCATGCCTTTTTTTTTTTTTTTGAGTTTTGCTCTGTTGTTCAAGCTGGTCTTGAACTCCTGGACTCATGTGATCCTCCCAGCTGGGTATGATGGTGCACAACTATAATCACAGCTACTCAGAAGGCTGAGGCAGAAGGATGGCAAGTTCAAGGCCAACCTCAATAATTTAGGGAGCTCCTGTCTTGAAAATGAAATAAAAAGAGTTGGGGCTGTAGATCAGTGGTAGAGCACCCCTGGGTTCAATCCCCAGTACCACAAAAATAAAAACCAAACAAAGCAAAAAATCAAGGTTTCCTCCTTCCCACATCAGCCTCTCCAGTAGCTGGGACTTTCAGGCAGGCACCCCTGGGCCCAGCTCCCAGACTTGAATCTTGACCTCTTCTCTGCCTACGGCCATTTGAGATCTCAGATAGGTTGCCTTAACCCTTCTGAGACTCAGTTTCTTGTTCTGTGCAATGGGCATAATCAGGTCAAGCACTTGGTATACTGTGGGGATCAACTTTTCTATACATGACAGCTGGTCCCTTTGGGTTACCACACCTCTGCAACTCCCCAGATAGTCACAGATCTAGACACCCCTCTGTGAAGCCCACACCCACCCCATTTCAAACCTACACAATAACCCAGATCCATACAACTCCTCATATGTAAACAGTTGGCAAAATTGAGTGCTGACTTAGATTTCAGAGATAAAGAGCTGTCGTCAGAAACAGTGTCAGTGAGGAGCCAAGACAGGACTTTCCCTGTTTTCACTTCTCCCTCAGTCCCGCCGTGGAATTACTCAGCCCCCGTCTCATTCACTCTCACTCCCCTACTTTCACAATCAGCTTCTATAAATTTTTGGTTTTCTTCCCTTCCTCCTTTGTCTCCCCAATGGAGTTATTTCTTCACTCTCATTCCTGGGCAGATTGCTCGACCCCTATTGTGTCTCAGTCTCCTCATTGTATAATGAGTATATGAACCTTATCTAACTCACTGGGATGTTGTAAGGAGGGTCGGCTAGCATTAATGAACAAGGAGGTAGGTCATCAGGACTGATTGGAAGAGATAATGTACATACAAAGGCTTTAGAGCAGGGCTTGATGAACAGTAAACACTCCATAAGTGCTGATAGGGGTTTTTATTGTGTGGTTGTGGTCATTGAGCTAACCTTCCTAAGTTAATCAAGCTTAATTAGCAAGGGGGTCGTGGAGAGTGAATAAGATAATTTATACGAATCCTAAGCCCATAGTACACAGTAAGTGCTCAATAAGTGGCTGCTGTCGTCATCATAATCATCATTATTGGTCTATCCTTCCTAAATTAACCAAGGATGTTAATCAGCCCTCAGAACTCTACTCCAAGTCCCCAGCAAATATTCCTGCATCATCAGGAAGCTGGTGGGCAGGGGTTGCTTCATTCCACCCCCCACCAGGGGTGTGGAACAGTTAGTGGGGAAGGGGCAGGGCAGGATGGAGTGGGATAGTGTTTTTACTGACTCACTAACTTCCTTCACCACCATTAATTCAACCCACTCCTAATGCTCTCTAATGCTCACCAGCACCATTCCCTGCCTTCCAATTCTGTGCCACGCCTGGGTTGGGATCCCAGAGCCAGTGAGCCCAGGTTCAAACCCCAGCTGTCTTCAGTCCCTTTATGGCTCATTTTTCCTCATTTGTAAAAAGAGAATCCTACTTGTTCCCACCTTCAAGGCTTGTTGTGAGCTTTAAGTGAGATAAATAGCTATGCTGTGCAGTCAGTGCCATATAAATGTTATTTGCTTTTATTTATTTTTGTGTTTTCTTGTGTTTTTTTTTTTTTTTTTTTTGCACTGGGATGCAACACAGGACCTCATGTGAGCTAAAAAGCATTTGCCACTGAGCTACACCCTGTCTTGTTCATGTATTTTTTTGAGAAAGGTTATGACCCAGGCTCTGGCTCCATGCCACCTGAGTTCCATTAGTTTCAGTTCTACCACTTATTAACTCTATGTTCTTGTATAAGTCACATAATCTCTCTCTTTTTTTTTTTTGTGGTGGTGGTGGTGGTTCTAGGGATTGAACCCAGAGATGCATTGCCACTAAGCTACATCCAGTCCTTTATATTTTTTTATTTTGAGTCAGGGCCTTGCTAAATTGTGGAGGGAGGCTGGGCCTCTATCTTAAGATCCTCCTGCTTCAGCCTCCAGGGTCACTGGAATTACAAGCATGTGCCATCATGCCTGGGAAGTCACATAACCTCTTGGTGCCTCAGTTTCCTCACTTTGTATTCCTCCCCCACTTGCCTGCCTTATCTCCCTCCACTCCTTCTACTTAATTTGTCCCCTCTCCGCCACCCCCTCATCAGAACGTCAGACACACCGGGAAAGGAAGGGGTTTTTATGGGCTCGGCGCACAGTACATACACAATGTTGAAAGAATTAAATAAGTCGGGCTTCAGTCATGGGAAATGTGGGAGTGTGGGTGACTGGAGAGAATTTGGAGACTTCAAGGACTTGGACTGTCTGTCGCCTCTCCTTGGAGGCCGCTAGGAAGGAATGCTCACGACGTGGAGCTGGGGGAGGGGGTGCTGCGGGCGCCGCGCGGCGGGAGGGGCGGGCGGAGGGTGGTGGCTCTTCTTGGGTTGCCCTCTGCCCGCCCCTGGCTCGAAGTTATGGTATTCGGATGAGTAATGCATCCAGGAAGCCTGCAGGCCTGTGATTTCCGCACCAACCCCGCCCCTCGCGTGGACATTTATCCTCTACCGCTCGGGCCCTGCCGCCATCGCCGCAGATCCAGCGCCTAGAGGCACAGCAGAGGTAAGCGGAGACCCGGGTGTCCTGGCGGGGCTGGGGCTGGGCTGCGCTGGAGCCTGTGTGCTGGCTGCTGACCCTCCAGTCCGGTGCCAGATACCCAGCTACTCGGCCTGGCCTGTGAGTACCAGGACCCCGGGCTGGTTGGAGCAGGGGACGGCAAGGGGGCGTCTGGAATTGTTCCCCCGAAACCGCACTTCAGACTCCCTTGAACCCCTGCATCCATCCCCAACTCCTCCAAACCCATGACCCCCTAATACCACAAAGGCTTCCCAACCTTCCAACTCCCTGGAATTCACTCATTGCCCCACTAAGTCCCCACCCCAAATCCCTGCAGTTCCCTAAACTCCCCCATCCACAAACTTCTCCTTCCCCAACTCCCCTTCCTCAACTCCCTAAGCCTCAAAACTTCCTCTGCCCTCATATCCCCCTCAAGCACCCCCATCACCTTTAGCCCCCACCACCACTTCCCCTAACCCCTTGGACCCCCAAACTCTCCAAGCTCCCCAAACCTCCAACATCCTCCCAATTCAACTCTTTAAAATCCCCTGACCCCAATATGCATAACCCCTGACCTTCCTGAAATTCTTCTAGAATTTCACAAAACCCAAATTTCTCCCCCCTAAACTCTTCGGCCCCTAGACTTTCCCAAACTCCTTAAATCCTCAAACTTCCCAGCCCTCTTATTCACCAACTGACAACCTTATAATTCCCCAACTCAGTCCCTTAAATCACTTGAACTCCACAAATCCCTAAACTCTCCCAACTCTCTAAATCCCCACACTCCTCTGGGCTCCCAACCCCTTTAAGATCCCCAAACTTCCCAACATCTCAGGCCCAAATCCCAGTCCCCATAATTCCCCCTCCCCAGGCTGCCAGGGGTTAGCAGATCAGCTGGGCTGGGGGCCACCTGACACTCCTCTCCCTTACAGAATCCACCATGGCCCCTTTTGCACCCTTGGTCTCTGGCATACTGTTGCTGCTGTCACTGATAGCCCCCAGCAGGGCCTGCACCTGTGTCCCACCCCACCCACAGACGGCTTTCTGCAACTCTGATCTTGGTGAGTCTGACCCCTTCTCTGCCGCATACTCAGCTTAACTTTCCCTCTCAGTCTAGAGGGTCTCACAATGGTGGCTAACTCTTGAACAATTCAACTCACCCCTGCATATATCTGTTTTGGCCACAATAGCATCCTCAGCTTTCCATGAGTACATCAGGTTCAGACACTTCAGGGCCTTTGTGCTGGCTGCTCCTTCCACTAGTACACCCTTCCCTCCAGGTATTCAGATGGATGATTGCCTAAACAGTCACCTTCTGGGATGACTTTCCCTGAACATCCTGCTTAAAATGTTAGCTCCTGCCCCCTAGTAATCCTGATCTTCAGTTAAATAAAAGTTATTCAATGATACTTGTTAAGACGTAGTAAGACAGATTATTCAGGACCATCCCAGTAGGTAAGGGACCATGGCAGTGGGATTTTTCAGAGGGGAAGAAGATTGGGCTCAACTCCCAATACAGCATGGGTAAGTGGGAATCTATAGCTAATGATCAATTTAGAGGTCAGTTAATGGAAAATCACTAAGAGAAAACATCAGGAGTAAGGCGGTGGGCTTCTGACCTAATAGTGTCCTTGTTGAAGACAGGCCAGTGGGATCAGACATCACGTGGGGCATGGGGGAGAATGAGGAACCCCCATCAGATATTGAGGGGAGTCCAATGAAGGTGGGGTAAACTGACTTAGTAGGGTTCTTTCCTTAAACTGGATTTTACGACAAAGTGCACAGATGGGCCTAGAAGTTTCAGGAACCTGACTAAAGTTTGATCAAGCAAAGAATCTTTGTCACCTCTTTACCCAGCTCTGTAATTCCCAATCACCATTAATATCTTCTAATTCCACAAAATCATTTGTTTCTTTTTAGTCTGTCTCCTCCTGGCTAGAATGTAAGTTCCACAGGGAAGGGACTTCAGTATTTTCTTCACTGTTTTATCTCTAAAGTCCTTAACAGTACCTGACATGCAGTAGGCAATCTGAACTATCTGTTGGGTGTATGAAGGGATGAATGAACAAATGAAAAAGGCTTAAAGTATTGCCTGTGAAGAGAATAAATTCAATACATAAATGCATCAATTAATAGGTGTATAAATCCCTTTGCGTGCTGTCTACCACCCATCAATCCCTATTTGTATTTATGCTTTACTTGTATTAGTATGATAATTATTTGTATTGGTTCATGCTGTTCATTTGACTCATTTTCTTCTCCTCTTCTCCTGCAGTCATAAGGGCCAAGTTTGTGGGGACCCCAGAAGTTAACCAGACCACCGAACACCAGCGTTATGAGATCAAGATGACAAAGGTATACTCCTGCTCCCTCCCTAGCAGTCTCCAACATCTTCCTCCCCAAAACAGAAGCCTTCCCGCCGCCGTGGCGGGTTGGTGAGGAAATTGTGATCTGGGGAATTAGGTATATGACTTCAGGGAAGAACCAGGAGTGGGAGGATTATGTCAGTAAAGGAGTCTCTTCCCCTCGTCCATCAACAGATGTTCAAAGGCTTCCACGCCTTGGGGCATGCCGCTGACATCCGGTTCGTCTACACCCCCGCTATGGAGAGCGTCTGCGGATACTTACACGGCTCCCAGAACCGCAGTGAGGAGTTTCTCATCGCGGGTGAGACTCCACCCCTTCGCCCTGGGCCACAGCAACCCGTTCTCAGACGCTGCCTAGCAACCGGGTTGGGGGTGAGGCTTTGAAGGGAATGGTCTCAGTTGAAATTGGGACCGCCCCAGCTTCAGCCTATCAGAAGGCTGAGACTTTGCCCAGTGGGGTCTGTATGCCCAGAGCGCCAATCAGATGCCGTCCTGACCCAGCCAATCAAAAGCTGCCTGTTGGTTTTCCCCCCTCCCTTCCAGGACAACTGCGGAATGGGCTCTTGCACATCACCACCTGCAGTTTCGTGGCTCCCTGGCACAGTCTGAGCTCAGCTCAGCGCAGAGGCTTCACCAAGACCTATACTGCTGGCTGCAGGACATGCACAGTGAGTGCCTGACCCCTGTCCTCCGCCCGGAGCTTGTTGGGGCTCTTCCCCAAACTGTGGGCTCGTTCCTTGCCCCTGTCCCCACACCGGCTATTCCTTGTCCTTGTGCCTGCTTCCCAAACCCAAGGGCTGTCCCTGATAACTCTTGCTATTTCCCCAATAGCAAGAAATTCTGGTTTATCCCCTGCCCTGTGTTTGATACCTTGAGAGTGCCTGCTCCCTGACTTTTTTTTTTACCTATCCCTCTAACTCTCCCTTTTCACTCTTCAGTAATCCCAGTTCCAATTCCTGACCCCTGGGATATATTTGTTTTTTACTTCCCTAGATCATTCTCCAACAAACCAAAGTGTTGTTCCCCATACCTGCCAACTCTTCCCCAGCGCATCTCATTGTTGCCCTGCAGTTGACTGCTCCAGACACCAGCGTGCATTACATTGACCTGACTATTCTAAGACTGTTCCCTGATGCCCCTGAGAGGCCCCACTACCTATTCTTAAGCTTAAAATCCGTGCATGCCAGCTCTTACTATTGCCACTTGTTACCTGCCCCATGGGACAGTTCCCCAGGAGATCCGCCTGATCCCAAGAGACAATTCCCTAACCACCTTTCCAGTACACTGATCCTTTCACTGGCTTCCTGTTCCCCAAAGGGGAGAGTCTGTTCCTGGGTCTCTCCAGCAGCTCAATGTTGCAAGCTGAAGAGGGGAAAGTTATCCACAGGATGGCGGGGGAGAAGGAGAAGCCCTCAAAGGTTGGCCTCTCTCCTTTCTTTCAGGTGTTTCCCTGTTCATCCATACCCTGCAAACTGGAGAATAACACTCATTGCTTGTGGACAGACCAGCTCCTCCGTGGCTCTGATAAAGGCTTCCAGAGCCGTCACCTCGCGTGCCTGCCCCGGGAGCCTGGGTTGTGTACTTGGCAGTCCCTGCGGCCACGGATGGCCTGAAGCCTGCTCCCAGTGGAAGCTGAAGCCAGCATGGTGTTCACCCCCTTCCCAATCCCAACATTTTTTCCTCCAAGATGGTGAAATAAAGAGCTACCACCCAGCAGACACTGTCTCTGTGTAGTGCTTGGGAACAAACCCACATCAGTGATGAACTGGTGGGAGCACCCTGGGACCAATGAGGCAGGAAGGGATGCAGGATATTGGGTTTGGGGGCTGGAGATATAGCTCAGTGGTAGGGTGCTTACTTTGCATGCACAGGCCATGGATTCCATACCCAACAAAAAAAGTTGAGGTTTTATAGTTTACATAAAATTTTATGTATTGGTAATAATTTTTTTTGGGGGGGTAGAGATGGTCTAAGTTGTTTAAGGCCTCACTGAATTTCTGAGGCTGGCTTTGAACTCACAATCCTTCTGCCTCAGCCTCCCAAGTTACTGGGATTACAGGTGTGTGCCACGGCTCCTGGCAATAATCTCAACAATGGCATTAGAACTGCTGATCTGCAACATCAGTAATAGTTATTTAATGTGCATTATCAATTCCAACTTAATATTTTCTCTACTCACTACTTTAAAACATTTTACTCCAATGATTTCTAATTCCTATTTGCCCAGGACTCTCTAGTTAATAAGTTATCTTATTATTTACACAGCTGTAAATTCCCCTATTCAATTCACAAATCTCAGAAGTTGACAAGTCCCTTGACAAATGCTCTATCAGTTGGCAAACAGCTGTCAGGCATTGTCCTGATGTTTGTTCAGTAGGATTCCCCACCCAAACCTTTGTCACTGTCCTCACTCTTAGGCTTTGTAGTATAAGTATGTCTTGAGTGAAAGGGTCCCCCACTGTAACCCAGCCAGTAACTTTATCCATGGCATGCAGAAGATTACTCTTTTAGGGGTTATTTGGGGTATAGAAGAGGTTGGATGGAGAGAAGGTATGATCCTGAGATCCCCAAGCTCTTCCCTAATCTCCCCTCCCCTCTGGCACCTCCCCACACTCTTCTGATCAACTCTGGAGGAAATATTGACAGCAATTTAGTGCAGGTAGAGTTCACAATCTGGAATAACTAGGTATATCAGCCCACAACCTCCACACACCTTCCCCTCTGCAGCTGTTCCCTCATCCAAACATGTCTCTGGACCTGACCCTCCCTTTTCTAACTTGTCTTCCTACACAGAACCTGGGTCTTGGTGATGCATGCCTGTAATCCCAGCGACTCAGGAAGCAAAAGTGGAAGGATCTAATTTTGAGTCCAGCCTCAGCAACTTAGCAAGACCCTGTCTGAAAAGGGGCAACGATATAGCATGAAAAGGGGCAAGGATATAGCTCACTTTATGTGCCCTTGGGTTCAATCCCCAGCACTGACAAAACAAAACAAAACAAAACAAAACCCAAGTGAGAGACCCTCCAAACACTCCCTTCCTAGGTCTTCTTGCTCCTGCAGCAGACTCTGCCAAGCCCTTCCCAGTCCCTGCCTCCTGCTTCTAGTACTCCAAAGGTCCTGAGAAGTGAGGCCCTAGGAACCAGAATTTAGCTTGGGGCCAATGCTCACTGGAACACCCAAGTTGACTGGAATCCCTTGGAAAGAGTTGATAAGTTATCTCACAGCTGTAAATTCCCCTATTCACAAATCTCAGAAGTTGATAAACTCATTGACAACTGTCCTATCAATTGGCAAATAGCTCTTCTGCATTGTCCTAATGTTTATCAGAGAGGATTCTGGACCCGAACCTTTGTCACTGTCCCCACCCTTAGGTAAATGGGGAAAATATGTCTTCTTTGGTAAAGAAAAAGACCCCCAAATTCTCTCCCATCCAACTATCTGTTGTTCCTAAGAACAACAATAAGAACCCAAGCCTTGAGCTGGGGGTGCAGCTCAGTGGTAAGAGTGCTTGCCTAGCATGTTCAAGGCCCTGAATTCAATCATGAGTAGTGAAAAAAATAAAAACCCAGGTCTCCTCCAGGGTATCCTGAGTCACAAAGTATAGGTCCCTGTGTCCTCTGTGGTCCTGCCCCAGAGCTTTTCACACTCTTGGGAAGTTCCCCCAGGCCCAAATTATGCCCTGGATCAGGATGGGCAGATTTTAAGTACCCATTTGCCTCAGCAGAGAACATCCATTGCAGCAACAATGTCCGCCATCAACATCTGTG
>JAJEJO010052719.1:23632-51480 GCA_020662805.1 Glaucomys volans
GCCATAAAGAAGAATAAAATTATGGCATTTGTAGGTGAATGGATGATGTTGGAGACTATTATGCTAAGTGAGATTAGCCAATCCCAAAAATCCAAAGGCCAAATGGTCTCTCTGATAAGTGAATGATGATGCATAATGTGGGGGTAGAATTATGGCAAGAATTGAGAAAGGATAGAGAGCATAGAGGGAAGGGAGGGGTGGGGTTGAGGTTGGGGGGTAAGAATAATAACAGTATGTGTGACAGACATCATTGCCCTGTGTACATGTATGAATGCACAGATGGTGTGACTCTACTTTGTGTACAACCAGAAAAACAATTGCTGTACTCTATTTGTGTTCAATGAATCAAAAAATTTAAAAAAAAAAAACCAAGGCCAAATATTCTCTCTGATACACAGATGCTAACACACAATGGGTGAGGAATAACAGAAGTTCATTGAATTAGACAAAGGGGAATACAGGGAAAGGAGAGGGATGGGATTAGGAAAGACAGTAGAATGAATCAGACATAATTTTCCTATGCTCGTATATAAATACATGTCCATGAAACTCCACATCATGCACAACCACAAAAATGTGAATTTATACCCCATGTATGTATAATATGTCAAAATACACTCTACTGTCATGTACATCTAAAAAGAACACATTTTTAAAATGGGCATCAGAGGTTGAAGGATGATTATGAGGAGTATTTGCCCCTTGGATATTTTTCAGGTCAAAACATATGAAACTCAGGCTGGGGTGTACATTTGCAGTAGAGGGTTTGTCTAGCATGGGTTCCATCCCAGGTACTACAAATGCTCAAAAAAGAAAACAAACAAACAAACAAACTCTCATAGCAATAACTTAATGTGCAATATTACTAACAGTGACTTAATTTTTAGAAAGGCAGTGTAGTGTACTGGTTAAGAACATGAATCCTGGAGGCAGGTCATCTGCACTTAATTCCTGTCCCTGCCATGTCTTAGCTCTGTGTCCCTGGGGAAATCTTATTGCCATTTTATGCCTCAGTTACCACATCTGTAAAATAGGGATGAAAAGCATGCCCAACTCATGGTGACAATGTGCATATTAAAGAAGGTCATATATATAAAGTGCTCAGAACAGTGCTGGGTACAGAGTACTTACAAGTAGTAGTTACGCTAAATATAATTTAATATGTAACTTTAGTAGTGATAATTTTTTTGTGGTGCTGGATATTGAACCTAAGGGCACTCACTCTACCACTGAACTACAGCTCCAACACCCTTTTTACTTTTTTTTGTACCAGGGATTGAACCCCGGCAGGGGGGGTAACCATGGAGACACATCCCCAGCCATTTTTTATACTTTATTTAGAGACAGGATTTCGCTGAGTTGCTAAGTGCCTCACTAATTTGCTAAGGCTGGCTTTGAACTTGCAATCCTCCTGCCTCAGCCTCCCAAATCGCTGGGATTACAGGCATGCGCCATCACACCCAGCTCCTTTTTTACTTTTATTTTGAGACAGGATCTCACTAAATTGCTGAGGCTGTTCTCAAACTTGCAATCTCCTGCCTCAGCCTGCCAACTCACTGGAATTACAAGCATGTGCCCCAATGATAATTCATATCGGTACTGTTTATTACAATATTGCAAATAATATTTGATACTAGGAATAGAATATAAAATGGAAAATAATGTATATTAGTAGCAACAATTTAATGCACTCCAGAAACCTTAGTTTAACTTGCAATCATGATAATCTTGAGATGTTCCAAATATTTAATATGCTCATTTATAATATTATTATTCTAATAATGATGCTTGCATAATGCTTTGCAGGGTACAACTCCCTCCACCAAAAAATATCAACATTTTCAAAGACTTCTGAGGAAAAATATCCCCCACCCTGTGATAATGTCTCCCACTATGCATCCTCATTGTGTACAAATCTCTCCTCTTATAAATCTCTACTGTTGTTAGGACTACAGATAACAAATCCCTAAGCCCTTGGTAAATCCTTCCTTTGATTAGTCCCCTCACCTTACTGAGACAAATCTCCTCTTCACAAATGCCCCACTAAGAAATATCTTCTTATTCATGAATATTTCATTGCCATCTTCCCATTGATCTCCCCCACTGACAAATCTCTCCATTCACAACGCCCCAGCAGGAAACTAGTGCCTGCTGATGGGCCCCAGCCACAAATACCTCTCTTCATCACTACCCACCGATTGGCATCACCCCAGTTGACAAATCTCTCTACACATGAATATTTTTCAATGAAATAATTCCCACTGACATCCTCTACTGGTAGATCTTCTCACTCACCCGTTCTGACCCACTGGCACCTCTTCCCATTGTCCACTAGGAATGATGAACTCCCCCATTCATACTTGCCCATTAAAAGGCTCCACTGATGAGGGGGCTCAAGTTTTTCCATTTTGAAAGTTCCACTATTGGTATAGTGGATCTAGTGATAAGCCTCTTTTCAAAAATCTACTCAACCTGTCATGGTGGTGCATGTCTATAATCCCAGGGACTTGGAAGACGGAGGCAGAAGGATCGTAAGTTTGAGGCCAGACTGGGCAACTTATCAAGGACTTAAGCAACTCGGAAAGACCGTGTGCCAAAATTAAAACATAAAACAAAAAGGGCTGGGGATGTGGCTCAGTCATAAAAAGTCCCTAGTTTCAATTCCCAGTGCTAAAATTATAGTAAACATAAACAAAATATTTTCCATTCATAAAAACCTACCTATTCATATACTCCCTATCAGTTGACCCCCACTGACACAGTTCTCCATCCTTAGAAACTTCCATTTGGAAAATACCCCTGCTAGAAGAGCTCCAAACACACTACCCCATATGGTGAAACATCTCTGGCCACTACCCAGTGACAGATGGAGAGGTCAATTTATATAAGACCTGCCTTTCCCTTTTAATAATTCTGACTGACACCAATATCTCACTATCCTGCTCTGGATCCTTTCTATGCTAGTAGTAGTGGTAAAATCTGAGAAGTAACTGTTTACACGTAGAGCCTCCACCAAAGAAATGGACAAGGGCACAAGTTCTTTCTGGTTGTGGGGGTGAAGCCTGAGTATTTTGTTTTTGTTTTTGTTTTAGTATGGGGGTTGACCCCAGGGGCACTTTATCACTTTACATTCCCAGTCCATTTTTATTTTTAAGTTTGGGACAGGGTCTCACTAAATTACTTAGGGTCTCATTAAATTTCTGAGGCTGGCCTCAAACTTGCAATCCTCTGGGCTCAGCCTCCCCAGTCACTGGGATTAAAGGCATGTGACCATGCACCTAACTAAGCCTGAGAATTTTTTTTTTTAAAGGGAGATTGATTGAAAGTGTATTTAAGAAGCTGTGAGAGACCCAGATACATTCCCCAACTACCAATTCCCTGCTCCAGTAGAAGGCTAGAGCTACCATTCCTTGAGCAGGTAAAAGGGGGCTGGTTCATGTGGGCAGGAATGCCTTAGCTGTACCTCCCACGGTCAAACACTGAGCTCAGACCTCCTGCTAAGCCTTTGTAGAGAGAGTTACAGCTCTGACCTAAGGAGGTGAGTCCCCAGACTCAGTGTGCTTTTTCCCCAATACATCATGGGGGCCTCCCCCTGACCCTAGAAGAGCAATATTGTTAGATAGAGGCTCCCCAAATACTCTCATGATTGGGGGTGACATGGGCCATGGATATGTCATGCTTCAATTCCCTATCCTCATGTTCTGCAGGTCACTGCCATGAATCCCACTTTCCTGCTGGCCCCTGTTTTACTCCTGACTCTAAGACCACTCTTGGGCAGTGTAAAATGCAGTTCTTGTAAAGTGCAGGTTTCCATCCCTTGAAGAGCATGGAGGGGATAGAGATATAGCCTCACTGACGCCATACAGCATTATGAGTTCAAAATCACCAGGGGCCGGGGGTGTAACTCAGTGGCAGTGTGCTTGCCTAGCATGTCTGAGGCCCTGGGTTCCACTCCTAGCACCAAAACCCAACTCAAACCAAACAAAAAGCTACTGATATGACTCTAAGATCCCAGCCATAAATGCTCTTCAGTCCCAGTGTCCCTGTCTCATTCCCCCTCCCACAGGCTCTAATCAAGACCTGAATCTCTGATTGATAGAAGCACCCCAAAATAAAAAGCAATATTATTTTATAAGTGTGTGCACACACATGTGTGTATGCATATCTACCAAGAACAACTGCAGTGATATCCATGAAGAGAGGGTCCCCTTTAGGAATTTCTCATTGCGGGTCCATCATCCTATCCCCACCCTCTGCACCAGCCCAGAACAAAGTATCTTCATCTCTGAGGGATTCCTGTCACCAGGTGCCCCACTGCAGGATACTGTGCTCCCAATTTCAGTGGACCACAGCTAATTCTGTTCCCAACCAACAATGTCCTGAATCTTTGAGACTGGCCCCTTGGGGATCGCAGTGTGTCCCAGTCAAGGGACACCTGGTCACACCATACTGACCTTCAGGGCATGACCTCAGTCTCCTCCAGGCTCTTCAGGGGATGAAAACCCGCACTTTACAAGATGCAGGAATGTTCCCTCAGAAGGGGCTCAGGGAGAAGCATAAAGAGGGCTTCCTGAATATCCACAGGAAACAAAGCAGCTGGGCCTCAAGTGGTTCCCTCAAGTGTTCCTGCAGTCGCAGGTGTCCCCTGGCTGCTCCCGTTCATCCCTTTCTGTAGCCTGCTCCCATCTGCAGTTCCCTACTTCCTCTTCATTTTCCCCTGCTCCCTGCACTCTGCTCCTTCCCCATGGTCCCTACAATGCTCCTGCTCCAGTTCTCTATTCCCCACTCCTGTTCCATCTCTGTTTTTATCATTCCCTGTGTGGTTTCACTGTTTCCTGTCCCCTCTGCCTGGCCTAAATCCCTGATGCCCGTATGAGGACAGCACGTGAAGCAGTGCCATGACTCAATCACCTCCAGGGGCTTGGCCATCTCCCCAAATCCCAGCCTTGCACTGTGCCTGGAGCAGCATGTGCTTCTCTGAGCACTGGCAAAAAGAATATGAAACCATGAACTTGGCTGCCTTTCCTCATGATCTGACGTCTGCTATTGAGCCTTCCCGAGCAACGGCTTCCTGCCTTGGACCCAGGCTTCTATTTAACCATGGTGAGCTAGTGACTCTACACCCTCATCAGACTCAAATCAACCATCAACCATCAACCACTCCCAACTGCCACACCGCCTGGAGTCTCCCAAAGACCATCAGCTTCAAACTGTACTGCTATTATGCTTAGGTACTGTTTCTTGATCTGGGTACAGGTGACAAGAATGTGTTCATTCTGAAAATTCAACAAGCTTTACACTTAGGATATGTCCCCCTTTCTGAATTTGTCATGTCTCAATAAAACGGGCCACTCAAAAGAAACTTGCAGGGCTGGGGTGGGGCTCAGTAATGGAGTGTTTGCCTAGCATGTACAAGGTCCTGAGTTCCATTTCCAGTATTGCAAAATTAATTAATTAGTTAATTATTTTCCAACCTTATGAAAGACCATTTAAAAAATTGCCAGACATGGTGCCCCTTGCTGGTAATACCAGCTACTTGGGAGGCTAAGGCAGAAGGATTGAAGCTTGAGGCAAGCTTCAGCAATGCCTCAAAATTAATTCTCTTTTCAAAATTAAATTTTTTAAAAAATATTTTTTAGTTGTTGAGGGAACTTTCATTTTATTTATTTATTTATTTATTTATTTATTTATTTATGTATTTATATGTGGTGCTGAGAATTGAACCCAGTGCCTCATGCATGCTAGCCAAGCACACTACCACTGAGCCACAATCCCAGTCCAGCCCCTCAAAATTAATTTTTTAAAAAAGGGATGGGGATATAGCTCAGTGGTAGAGCACTCTTTTTCTTGTTTGTTTGTCAATGGACCTTTATTTCATTTACCTATATGCGGTGCTGAGAATCAAACCCAGTGCCTCACGCATGCTAGGCGAGTGCTCAACCACTGAGCCACAACTCCAGCCCCGGTAGCGCACTCTTGAGTTTAATCTCCAGGATGGTGAGTGTACATGTGTGTGCTCTCACACGGACACACATACACACACACAGAAGAAAGAAAGAAGAAAGTTCCAGCCCATTGACATACCTCTCCTATTCCTTTTTCTAGGTCTTCACTCACTCCTTCCCTGTCTCCTTCACACAATTCTCACATGCTTGACCCTATTGATTGTCACCTTTGGATAATGGATCTTTGCTGTTTTTTTTTCTTTTTGTACCAGGGATTGAACCCGTGGGTGCTTAACCACTAAGTCATATTCCCAGTCCTTTTTACTTTCATTTTTATTTTTATTTATTTTGAGACAGGGCTTGCTAAGTTGCTGAGGTTGACTTTGAACTTGAGATCCTCCTATCTCAGCCTCCCAAGTCACAGGGAGTACAGGCATGTGTCACTGCACCTGGCTGCATCCTTTTTTCTTTCCTCCACAGGGAGCAGGACTCCTGGACCCACAGAAGGGACTAAACCAGAGAGGCCTTGGGAATGGATACCACCTGCCACATTGTGAGCCCTCCATAAATATTTCCTGCACCATAAGTCACCTGATTTGAGATGTCAAGGGAAAGGAATTCCCTATTTCCACAACAGTCCCCATCCCTGGTCTGCATGACAAGGTTGATGTGAGCAAATCACTATGGTAGGGAGTTGTGGTGAAGAGAAGTTAAACTGTGCTTAACAGGGTCCTTCTACATCTCCCCTGTTCATTGGTGACTATTTAGACACAACAGAGCTGAGCACCCTTCAGAGGACTCCCAGTGGCCTGCAACCTGGATAGAAATAGAAGGGCTATCAGAGCCAGAGTCCCAGTATGTGACTCTTATCATAAGATGGAGACTGGGCAACCTTCCCACCAAAGCTTCAAAGTACAGGATGGGGGAAGACTGCTTCTACAAATCCAGATCCAGCTTTTGTCCCTCCATAATTTATAGTAGGGTGGAGGATAAAAGGGGAGAGAGAGGTGGTGGCAAGCTGGCCTGCAGGGAATATAACATCCCTGCCATTATCTGCCATTAACTGTACTTTTTCCCCAGACTCAGAAGTCCTGTTCTCTCTGCCCCTGACAAAAATAGCTTGTTCATAACTACAGAACAGCCAGGAGGTATGGTGGCCCTAACAGATTCAGGACTTAATGAGAAAATGTAGCCATTAAGATGCTGTAGCATTAGTATAGGTATGGAAAAAGTGACCAGTGGAAAAGAAAAGAGAGTACAGAGCCTTCCCAACATGTATATGAATTTTTAGTATATAACAGAGGTGGCATACTAGGACAGTGGAGAAAAAAGGGTTGCCTATAAGAAAAAATATGAATAGGATCCCTACCTAACTGCTATGGTTTAGATATGATTTGATTGTATCCCCAAAATTTCAAGCTTCTAAGCTTGGTCCCAGTGGCAATGTTGAGGCATGGAACATTTAAGAGGTGGGGGCACTGTGAAACATGGTTAGGTCACTGGGGATGCAGTCCTCAGAAAGGATTAAAGTTGTTCTCCTGGGACTTCAGTTAGTTCTCTCGAGAGTGGGTTGTTATAAAAAGAGTGATCCCGGTCCCTGAATCCCTGTGGCTTCCTGACTTGCCATGTGATCTCTCCCTCATGCAAGAATTCTTACCATGATGACATCTACCATGTTGTGATATAGCCAGAACACCCTCACCAGAGCTGAGCAGATGCTGGTGCCATGCTCTTGAATCTCCAGAAGGAAGAGTAAGCAAAATAAACCTCTTTTCTTTATAAAATACCCAGTCTCAGTTATTTTGGTACACCACACAAAACAGACTAAGACACAACCTTACACTGTATATGAAAATCAATTTCATATGAATGAAGAATTCAAATGTCATATATAAAGCTTTACTAAAATGTTCCTCTTTGACCTAATAACTTGAGTTGACCCTTTAATCATATACTAAATTTCCAAATGTTACATGGAATTCAAAATTTTGTCCCTTAATCTTAGTCTGTTTATGTGTTAGCATCATACTGTTTAAATTATAAAGGCTTCATGAGGTGCTTGGTGATAGAGGAGTTAGACTGCCCATAGGGTGGTAGAGGTAGTCCCCACCCCCAGCATTGATCATCTTTTTCAGGGTTTTCCTTATTCTGACATTCTGGCTTTTCTATATGAACCTTACTATCAACCTAACTCCAGATAAAAGTTTGTAGGTATATTTTGGGGAATCATATTAAATTTTTAAATTAAATGAAGACATGAGGAGGTGAACTGACATCTTTATGAGGCCAATTCATTCTAGTCAGGAATAGGAAGTATCTTTCCATTTCCTTTTTTGGAGGGGGTGTGGTACCAGGGATTGAACTCAAGATCACTTTACCACTGAACTACATCCCAGCCCTTTTTTGTTTTTAATTTGGAAATAGGGTCTCAGTAAGTTGCTTAGGGCTTCGCTAAATTGTTGAGACTGGCTTTGAACTTGCAATCCTTCCGCCTCTGCCTCCTAAGTGGCTGGGATTTCAGGCTGCACCTCTGCACCCAGCCCATTTCTTTAAGTCTACCTTTGTGTTTTTCAGGAGTATTTAAAACTTTTCCTCTCATAATTTTGCACATTACTTGGATATTTATACTGAAATATTGGGGAGGTAGATACTGGGGATTGAACCCAGGGGTGCTAAACCACTGAGCTACATCCCCAACTCTTTTCATTTTTTATTTTAAGACAGGATTTCATTAAGTTGTTTAGGGCTTCACTAAATTGCTGAGGCTGACCTTGAACTTGCTGGGACTGCAGGCGTGAGCCACCACACCTGGCATACTAAAATATTTTATCCTTTTTTTGGTACTGGGGATTGAACCAAGGAATGTTCTACCACTGAGTTACATCCCCAGCCCTTTTAATTTTATTTTTAGAGAGGGTCTTGCTAAATTTCCTGGGTTGACCTTGAACTTGTGGTCCTCCTCCTCAAACTCCCAAGGTTGCTAGGATTATAGCACTATGCCCAGCTTTTGTTGTTACTGTAAATGTTTTCTCTTCCGTTATATCTTCTTTCTGGTTATTTGTGTATTTGAAAACTACTGATTTCTCTATGTTGATTTTTATTTTATTTTGTTGCTAATATTTTATTAGCTTTTTCAAAATTGGTTCTCTGGGGGAATTCTAGGTATACTATCATATCATCTAAATGCAGATATTTTTATGTCCTCTTTATCCATTCTTATGCCTATAAATTGTTTTTCCTAGTCTAACTTCATTGGCGCAATCCCTACAGGACAATATTAAAAAGGAGTTAAGGAATGGGCACTTTGCCTTGTTCCTGATCTTAGTGAAAATGCCTTCAGTCTTATCCTATCAAGAGGATAATTTTAGAGTTGAGATATACAGATTTATCATCTTAATGTGGTATCAACTGATTTCTAGTTTTGAAAGCTTATATCAGAATGAATGTTGAATTTTAGCCAGGCATGATGACACATCCCTGTAATCCCAGCTACTCAGGAGGCTGAGGCAGAAAAATTGCAAGTTCAAGGCCAATCTGGGCAGCTCAGTGAGATCTTGTCTCAAAATAAAATTTAAAGAGGGGCTGGGGATGTAGTTCAGTGATAAGAGTACTTCCCTAGGATAGACAAGGTCCTGTGTTCAATCCTCAGTACTGAAAAAAAAGGATGGATAATGAATTTTGTCAAAGAGTTTTCAAATATCTATAAAAATAACCATATGATTTTCTTCTTAGATCTATAAATATGTTATATTATATTAATGCATTATCTAGAATGAACCATTTCTGTATTCCCAGAGGAAATTCTTTTGGTCATGCTAGATTATTTTCTCCATCTTTTTAAAAAAACTGTATTTTTTTCTTAATGTAGTTTTGAATTTGCTAATATTTTATTTAGGATTTTTGTATTGATATGCATGAGTGAAATGGTCTATACTTTTCTTTCTGTGCTATCAATGTTAGAATTGCTCTAGAAAACAACACATAAATTTCTCCTCATTTTCTACCTTTGAAACAATTTATATGGCATTAAAATAAACTTACCTCTAACCAGTGAATATATTGATCATGATGGAGGGTAGGGTTTGGTAGAATTCCCCTGTGAAATTATTTGGACCTAATGTTTGGGTTTTTTTTGACTGCACTAATGCAAATCTTTTTTTTTATTTTTTTATTTGCTTATTGATTCATTGAGCACAAATGGAGTACAGTTCTTGTTTCTCTGGTTGTATACAAAGTAGAATCACACCATCTGTGCATTCATACATGTACACAGGGCAATGATGTCTGTAACACATTCTGTTAAGATTCTTACCCCCCCACCCCGACCCCCCCCCTCCCTTCCCTCTATGCTATCTATCCTTCCTCCATTCTTGCCACCCTTCCCCCCTGCATTATACATCATCATTCATTTATCACCATTCGGCCTTTGGATTTTTGGGATTGGCTGATCTCACTTAGCATAACAGTCTCCAACATCATCCATTTACCTACAAATGCCATAATTTTATTCTTCTTTATGGCTGAGTAATATTCCATTGTGTATATATACCACAGTTTCTTTATCCATTTATCTATTGAAGGGCATCTAGGTTGGTTCCACAATCTATCTATTGTAAATTGAGCAGCTATGAACATTGATGTTAATGTTTTTTTTATGGGGCAGTTCCTTAATAATTTACTCTATTTCCATTATTTTCAGTGTGGAGGATTGAACCTAGAGCCTCACACATGCTAAGCAAATGCTCTACTACTGAACTAAATCTTGAGCCCTGTATTTCTTTTTATGGAAATTGATTGGTTATGTTTTAATAGGGTCAGTCTTGGTAAAAGTGTTTCCCCAAGAAATTGTCTATTTAAAATCAGCATGGATAGGAAAAAAAAACCCTGAAATTTAATGAAAGACACACACACTGGATACAAAACAAAATGAATAACATAACCACGTGGAATGAGAAATAAAATCAACTAACTTTTGAACTCAGTACTGCATACCTTCATTCTGAAGACATAAAAAGGGAAAACAAATATCCAGCTTTACCTTAGTAGGGTTGTTTTACACAGTAATATGGGTATTAAAATTCTAAAAATACTTTCTTTGTATTGTAGGTTTAACCAAATGAATGAATATATTTATGATAATAGAGGCTAGATTCACACTGTGAGAGAAATATAAATATAGAATGGAGGAAGGTTAGAATGAATCCTATGATGTGTTCAATTCAAATTGGAGGTACCAGAGTGCACATTTTATGTATAATTTCTGAGCTATATACAATGAGAATACTTAGAAGTAAGGACATTTCAGAAAAAATGGATTCATCTAGCTCCAAAATCTTGGCTTTGGAATACCATTATTTTAGTGCTGGGACTAGGAAAGAAAAAGACATACCCGGAAGTGAAGTCAGCAGAAATGCCAGATAAGGGTCTATGAAAATCCTCCCCTTCATAAAAGCAAGAAGAAACTGGCAAAAATTGTCAAAATTTAGTTTTCTTGCACTTTGGAAATTGACCAAAGGTTTAGAAATCGGAAAGCATTTATTCAAGAAAAATGAATCTCTGCAGGAACAGTAAGCTTTAAGGCATTTGAATTCTCATTGTTTTCATCCCCTTCTCCACACCTTTGCAAGAGCCTTAAAAAGCAACAATCCTGCAATTCTGGTAAAAACCAGCAGCCTAGTGTTAAATAAAAATGATACAAGGCAATTGTTTTGGACTAAGCTCCTACAGTAGGCTCCAATAGACTAGGTTGAAAAAGCAAAATAGTGTCTGTCACTCATACTAAAGCTTCCCATCACCAAATCAACATTAAGATGCTAGCTGATCTTCCAAGAAATCGGGAGAGAGAACCAAATTTCACAAAGGCCATTCTCAGTTGGCATGATGATGAAGTTCCCTTTGTTTTTTGTTTTGTTTTGTTTTATTCTGTTCGTTTTTATCCTCTTCTTCTTCACTCCTTTTTTTTTTTTTGGTACTAGGGATTTAACCCAGGGTCACTGTACTACTCAGCCACACCCCCAGCCATTTAAAAAAAATTTTTTTTTGTAGTTGAGATAGATGGCACGCCTTTATTTTGTTTATTTTTTTATGCTGTGCTAAGGATTGAACCCAGTGCCCTACACGTGCTAGGCAAGCACTCTGCCATTGACCTGCAGACCCAGCCCCGTCCCAGCCCTTTTTATTGTTTTTATTTTGAGGCAGGGTCTTGCCAAGTTGCTTAGGGCCTTGCTAAATTGCTGAGGCTGAACTTTAACTTGCTATCCTCCTGTCTCACCCTCCGGAGTTGCTGGGTTTACACATGTGTGCCAACACACACCCAGCTCCCTCTGTTTTAATCTTTACAAAAAGGTAACCTGAAGTAACCTGATATTAATCAATGTGTTATTTTTCTATCATTCTGTCTCCCTTTTCAAATAAAGTAATTTTGGAATGACCTATTCATTTTTTTTTATTTGTTTCTGCTTTCTTTAGCATTTCACAATCTATAAAACCAATCTTTGCTCAGCTCATCAGAACACTTATTCTACTGTATGGGAAGAAGTTGATTGCTTCTAGAATTATAAATAAAGCCAATTAAAGATCTTTAAACTAAATTGCTGCAATTTTGTCTTTTGATACTAGCAACCACTGGATGAGATAGAACAGGGTTGGATTTCCTCCAAAGCCCCATTCCAAGAGAAGTGTCTGACCTTGAAGCTCTACATAAGGAGAAAGTTAAGGCTAAGGCAAAGTTGTAAATAGCCTGACTGAGAATTAAAGGCATGCCCCAACATGCACACAGAGCTCATCAACAAAGGCTGGTGTTCCAAGTATTTAAAGAAATGTCTCACCAATCATTAGCTAACCACTAACCTAATGGAGCAGAGCCTTCAATGGCCACACAAAGAATATAGACTTCACAGAATTAATTCAGGAAAGTCACTAAGAAAAGAATCAAAACCAAACCCTGGGGAGGAAAGAAAATCTGATTTCTAGATTTGCCCCACTATATTATTAAAAGGTCCAGTTTTAAACAAAAACTTCTTGTTCTTGTTGTTGTTTTGGATCCAGGGACTGAACTGGGGTGCTTAACCACTGAGCCACATCCTCAGTGCTTTTTATATTTTATTTAGAGACAGGGTCTCACTGAATTGTTTAGGGCCTTGCTAAGTTACTGAGGTTGGGCTTTGAACTCTCCGTCCCCCTGCTTCAGCTTCCCAAGCCACTGGGAATACTGGCGTGCACCACCATGCCCAGCTAAACAAAAACTTTTGAGACATGCAAAGAAGCAAGAAAGTATGACTCAAACAGAGGGGAAAATTAATCAATAGTTACTACCACTGAAGAAGCTCAGATGTTGTATTTAATAAACAGAATATAAATCAGTGATTTAAAAAATTTTCAAAGAACTAAAGGAAAGTGTGTCCAATGAACTAAAGGAATGCATGACTGTTGTCCTAATAAATAGGGAATATCAAGAAACAGATACAATTTATGTAAAAAAATAGAAATTCCAGAAATGAAAAGCACAATAGCTGAAATGAAAAATTCACTAGTGGAATTCAACAGTAGATTTGATGTGTCTGAGTAAAGAATCAATAAATCCAAAGAAAGGTCATTTGAGATTATCCAATCTGAGGAACAGAAAAAGATAAGCAAAATGAACAGAGTCTTAAGAGCCTGTGGAACACCATTTAAGCATATCAATAAACACATAATAGGGGTACCAAAAGGAGAGGTGGAAGAGAGAAAAAGGTGCAAGAAAGAATATTTGAAGGAATAGTGGCTCAAAACCTCCAACGCGATGAAAAACAATAATCCATGCATTCAAGAAGCTCTCTGAACTCCAAGTAGGATAAATTCAAAGAAACATACACCGAGACACATCACTAACAAACTAATGAAAGTAAAAGACAAAGAATATTGAAAGTAGTATGAAAGAAGTTACTCATTATACCCTCATCATGATTAGCTGCTGATATCTCATCCGAAATTTTGGGCTGGGCCCTGTGATCCCAGCTACTTGGGAGGCTGAGGCAGGAGGACTATAAATTCAAGGCCAGCCTCGGCTACTTAGTGAGACCCTGTCTAAAATTAAAATAAAAATGGCTGGGGGTATAGCTCAGTGGTGAAGTACCTCTGGGTTCATTACCAAGTATTGCAAAAGAAACAAAAAAAAAAAGTGTTGGGGATGTAGCTCAGTGCTGCCCCACTATATATGAGGTCCTGGGTTCAAGAAAGGGTCTTGGGATGAGCTTGTGGCTCAGTGGTAGAGCGCTTACCTAGCACATTAGGCATTGGGTTTGATTCTCTGCACCGCATATAAATAAATAAATAAAATAAAGGTCCATCGACAACTAAAAAATATTTTTAAAAAAGACAGGGTCTTGCTAATTTGCTGAGACTGGCCTTAAACTTGCAATCCTCTTGCCTTAGACTCTGAAGTAGCTGTGATTTCAGGTGTGTG
This sequence comes from Glaucomys volans, assembly GCA_020662805.1. Classification (NCBI taxonomy): domain Eukaryota; kingdom Metazoa; phylum Chordata; class Mammalia; order Rodentia; family Sciuridae; genus Glaucomys; species Glaucomys volans. Next base: position 38,021 of record JAJEJO010052719.1, read on the forward strand.
CCAACACACCTGACCTCTTTCCTGATTTAAAAGACAACTACATAAGTTGCAATTACATCAGGTGTTCATAGCACACAATGTGAAAGGATGTCATTTGTGTGACAGTAATAGCACAACAAAAGGGCATGAGAATAAAGCTATGCAAAAGCAACATCTTTTTTATTATTGAAATTAATTTGGTATTAATTCTAACTATAGCGGTATAAATTAAGGTGCCAATTATGATCTCCAGGGAAACCACTAAAAATAATTTATTATTTACTTACTTTCAGTGTTGGGGACTGAACTTAGGACTTTGCACATACTAGGCATAAAAATAATTTGAAAAAAAAAGTGTCAGGTGCAGTGGTGCATACCTGTAATCCCAGCAGCTCAGGAGGCTGAGATGGAAGTTTGAGGCAAGCCTCATCAACTTAACAAGGCCCTAAGCAACTCAGTGAACCTCTGTATCAAAATTTAAAGAAATAAAATAAAATAAAAAGGGCTGGGAATATAGCACAGAGGTAAATTGCTTGTTAGTGTTCTTTGGTTAAACCTCTAGTACCAAAACAATAATAGTAATACTAGGAAAGAAACAACAAAATAATTAAATGATACACTAGTAAACACCTATTTAACACAAAAGAAGGTATTAATGGAGGAATACAGGAATAAAAATACATAGGAAACAAAAGACAAATATCAAAATTGAAAACATAATGAAAAAAATGGTCAGCAAACATAAGGCTAAAGGTGTAGGTCAGTGGTAGAGTGCTTGCTTACCTAGCATTTGCAAGCCTCTGGTTTCAAACCCAGTACCACTGGGAAAAGAAAAAAAATTTGCAAACATAAATTCTACCATATCAGCAATTACATTGAATGTAAATGAATTAAGCATTCCAATTAACAAGGCAGAGATAAGCAGAACGGATGAAAGACATGACCCAACTATATGCTATCAATAAGAGATACTGCTAAGATCCAAAGGAAAATAAGTTCAAAGTGAATGGGTGGGAAATGATTTACCATTCAAGGAGTAACCAAAAGACAGCTGGAATGGTCATACTAATTTCAGATCAAATAGACTTTAAAACAGAAATTTTTACTAGAGATAGAAAAGGATATTTTATAACAATAAAAGTGTAAATCCATTGAGAAGCCATAACAATAAACATAATACACCTAACAAGAGAGCTCCCAAATACATTAAACAAAAATCAGGCATAATTTTAGACAATCCAATAACAATAGAGACTTCAATGTCCCACGTTAAAAATGCGTAAAACACTAGACAGAGGATTAACAAAGAAAGACTTGAACGTGCTATAAAACGAGATGTAACAAACATCTATGGAACACCTTACAACAGCAGAGTACATATTCTCCTCACATTATCATGGAACATTTTATAGGATGGTCTATATGTTAAGCCAAAAAACCAAATCTCAATAAATGTAAAAGAACTGATTTTGCTCAGCAAAGGAAACAATGAACAAAAGAAAATGGTGCTGAGCATGGTGGTTATATGCCTATAATTCCAGCAACTTGGGAGGCTGAGGCAGGAAGATCACATATTTGAGGCCAGTCTTGGCAACTGAGACACTCTCAAAATAAAATATAAAAAGGGCTGGGGATATAGATCAGGAGTAAAGGACCTGAAAATAATAGTAAAATAAAATAACATGGCCACCTGTGGACTGGGAAAAATCATTTGCAAACCAAATATATGAAAAGGCACCAATATCCAAAATTTGTAAAGGACTCATACATCCAATAGTAGAAAAGCAGATAACCCAATTAAAAACATGAATAAATGACCTAAATTGATATTTTTCCATAGAAAACATAAGCATATGCAAATGTGTTCAAAATCATTAATTATCAGGGAATGCAAATCAAGATTACTATAAGATATTACCTCACACACACTAGGATGGCTATTAACAAAAAGTCAAGATATAACAAATGTTGATAGGGTGTGGACCAAAGGGTTTTTGCACTGTCGGTGAGAATGTACATTGGTACAGCCATTATGGAAAACAATACAGAAGATTCTAAAGAAATTCAAAATAGAATGATTATATTATCCAGCAATTCCTCCTCTCGATATTTACTAAAAGGAAATGAAATCACTACCTAATAAATCTATCTTAACTCCCATATACATTGCAGCATTATTCAAAATAGCCAAGGTACAGATAATGCCCAACAACAGATGAATGGACACAAAAAAATGTGGTACACATATAAAAAGAATATTATATGGCCTAAAAAAGGACATTTGCCAAAACATGGGTGAACCTGGAGAAACTTAAGTGAAATAAATCAGACACAAAAAGAAAAAAATATATTGTATAATATCACTTATATGTGGGATTAAAAAAAGTCAAATGTACAGAGATAGAGAATAAAATAGTGCTTACCAGGGGTCAGGGTGGCAGGAGGAAATGGAGAGATGTAACTTAGAGGATATAATATAGCACATACATAGAATGAACAACTCTAGAGATCTAATATATAATGTGAGGACTATAGTTATTAAAATTGTACCATATTTGGGATTTTGGCTAAATGAGTAGATATCAGCTAGCCTCCCTACAAATAATGGTAAATATGTGAAATGGGATACATTAATTTGTGTAACTTAGGGATGATTTTACTATCTATCTATCTATCTATCTATCTATCTATCTATCTCATATAACCTCATGTTGTACACCTTAAATATGCACAATAAGGGCTGGGGTTGTAGCTCAGTGGTAGAGCGCTTGCCTAGCATGTGTGAGGCACTGGGTTCGATCCTCAGCACCACAAAAAATAAGTAAATAAAATAAAGGTATCATGTTCATCTACAATTAAAAATATTTTAATTGTAAAATATTTTAATTAAAAATATGCATAATAAAACTTATTTTTTTTTGGTACTGGGGATTGAATCCAGGGGCACTCAACCACTGAGTCACATCCCCAGTCCTATTTTGTATTTGATTTAGAGGCAGGGTCTCACTGGGTTGCTTAGGGCCTCACTAAGTTGCTGAGGCTGACTTTGAACTTGTGATCCTCCTGCCTCAGCCTCCCAAGTGCTGGGATTACAGGCGTGCGCTACCGCACCCGGCTTAAAACTTATTTTTTTAAATGTGGTCAGGTGTGGTGGCACACACCTGTAATCCCAGTGACTTGGGAGGCTGAGGTAGGAGGATTGCAAGTTCAAAACCAGCCTCAGCATCTTAGTGAGGCCCTAAGCAACTCAGTGAGACCCTGTCTCTAAATTAAATATAAAAAAGGACTGGGGGGGTGTTGGGGTTGGGGTTCAGTGGTTAGAGTGCTTGCTTAGCATGTGTGAGGTTGGGTTTGATTCTCAGCACCACATATAAAATTTTTTTTAAAAAAACCTGGAGGTAACCTTTGTCTTAAAAAAAGGCTGGGGATGTTGTTCAGTGGTTCACCCCTAAATTCAATCCCCAGTACTACCAAAGGAAAATGTGAAAGCACTGAAATCATACAGAACATTTGTGAACAAATGAAATGAAATTAGAAATCAATAACAGAAGAAAATGTGGGAAGCTACAAGTATGTGGAAAACAAACACCACCCTCCTAAATAATCAATAGATCAAAGAGAAAATCACAAGGGAAATAAGAAGATACTTGAGACGAATGAAAATGAAAACACAACATACTAAAACTTACAGGATGCAGCTAACGTGGTATTTAGGGAGATTCATAATTATGGACTTACGATCGATTTATAATGATTCAACTTATAATTTTTCAACTTTACAATATGAACGTGATAAACATTCAGTAGAAAATCACTGCAAATTTTGAATTTTGATTATTTTCCTGGCATAACAATATGTGGGCAGCACCAGTGAGCCACAGCTCCCAGTAAGTCATGTAATCACAAGGGTAAATAATTAGTACTCTACAGTGTACTATGTTGCCAGCATTTTTGGATATTGTGTTTTGTGTTTTTGCATCTTATCACACCTACCTATAAGACACCTATCTGTATGCACCCATGAGATATTCAATACTTTCTTATAAAATAAGCCTCGTGGTAGATAATAGTACCCAGCTGGGGACTAAGATAAGTTTTCTGAGCATGCATTTTTTTTTTTTTTTGGTGATGCTGGGGATTGAACCCAGGCCCTTGTGTTGGCAAGGCAAGCACTCTACCAACTGAGCTACATCCCCAGTCCCCTAAGCATGTTTAAGGTAGGCTAGGTTAACCTATGGTGTCAGGCAGGCAAGGTGTGTTATGTGTATTTTTTACTTATTATATTTTCAAATTATAATGGGTTTATTGGTATGTAACCCCATATGTATTGGAGGGGGTCATTTGTATTTAAAAATCAGAAAAATATCAAATAAAAACTCGAATCTTTCATCTTAAGGTATGAGGAAAAGAAGAACAAACAAAATCCAAAGCAAGCAGAAGAAAACAATGAAGATTAGGTTAGAAATAAATGAAAGAACAGAAAAACAGTAGAGAAATTAATATAACAAAAATTGGTTGTTTGAAAAGATCAACAAAATTTGCAAATTTCTAGACTAAGAAAAAAATTAAAAATTTGACTAAGATCAAGAATACAAAGGGCTGTGGTTGTAGCTCAGTGGCAGAGCACCTGCCTAGCATGTGTGAAGCATGGGGTTCAATCCTCAGCACCACATAAAATGAATAAATAAAATAAAGGTATTGTTTCCATCTACAACTAAAAATAATAAAAAAGAATAAAGGAGGATATTACTACTGAACTAACAGGAAAAAAAGGATTGTAAGAATATACTGTAAACAGTTGTATGCCAACAAATGAAGAAAACCTATTTTGAAATAGACAAATTCCTAGGAAGACACAAACAACCAAAACTGACTCAAGAAAACAATGGAAAATCTGAATAGACTTGTAACAAGTGATGAGACTGAATTAGAATCTTAAAAGCTTTCTATAAAGAAATATCCAGGACCTGATGTCCTCACTGGTGAATTCTACTAATATTTAAAAAGAAATAATACCAATATTCCCCAAAATAAAAGAGGAAGAAACACTGTCCAACTCTTTCTTTGAGAGTAATACTACCCTTATACCAAAACCAGACAAAGATATCATTAGAAAAGAAAATCACAGGTCAATATCACATGTGAATATAGATACAAATGATCCTCAAAAAATACTGAGTCCCACAACACATAAAAAGGACTTATTCCATGAACAAGTGAGATTTAGTCTAGAATTGCAAATGTCTATACCCAGACACATAATTAACAAGCTTACGAAACTATCAACTTGCATGAAAATCAATTAACAAAATATATCCTATTCAGTGCTGGGATTGTGGCTCAGTGGTAGAGCGCTTGCCTAAGCACGTCTGAGGCATGGGCTCGATCCTCAGCACTACATGTAAATAAAATTGTGTTCATCTACAACTAAAATAAATATTTAAAAATATATCATATTCAAAAAATGAAGGACAAAACAACATGATCGTGTCAACAAACACTGCATTTGACATAGCCCAATATCACCTCATGATAAAAATAACCAAGTAGGAATAGAAGGGGACTTCATTAACATTTACCAATTACAATATGCCAGATTCACTGTTCTTAGCACTTTACATTAATTTGTAATTTAATTTTTACATCAATTCTTTGAGGCAGGAACTATTATTACCTACATTTAGCAGATAGGAAAACTGAGGCACCAGGTGTTTAAATAACTTTTCCTGTGTTAAGTGACTAAAAGTTGTGGAGCAAGGATTTCCAAAATTCTGGCTACAGAATCTGTGCTCTTAATCACATTCTGCTATACTGTCTCTCAAAGAATGATAAATGATAATAATAATGAAAAACAAATGGATTTCCTTAGAATAAATGATTTCGTTCTTATTGTAAGTAAATTTAATTCATAACATCATTAACATATATCAACAACCAGAATATGCATTGCAGGCAAAGATTTGTAACATTAGTAGCAATGTTGGTAATGTTAATTGCTTACTTGTAATTTAAGTCATAAAATTGGTAATAATTATTTACTCAAGTAAATATAATTTGTAACATTGGTAAAACCTTGCAAATTAGTTGTAAACTTTGATGGCATTAGTAACCATGGTTCAATTTCTATCTGTATGTACAATTTGATTCATAATTATGGCACTCATAATTTATAATATTAATCAGAACTTTAATATGAGTAATTATAACAGCAATTAGAATGTTAACCACATTATTATTAGGAAGATAATTCATTCAAAATATAGGTAATCACTATTTATTTATTTATTTTTGGTGGTATTACAGGTTGAATACTGGGGTGCGCTCCCACTGAGCAATACTCCCAGCCCTTTTTATTTTTATTTATTTATTTATTTTTGCGGTGCTGGGGATTGAACTCAGGGCCTTGTGCTTGCAAGGCAGGCACTCTACCAACTGAGCTACATCCCCAGCCCCCCAGCCCTTTTTATTTTGAGACAGGGATGTTAGGTTGCAGAGGCTGGTCTTGACCTTAGGATCCTTCTGCCTCCGCCTCTGGTGTAGTTGGAATTACAGGCATGTGCCACTGCATCCAGCTTCATGATATGTATTAGTAATCTTTCTTTTTGCACTGCCGGGGATTGAACCCAAGGCCTCACACCTGCTATTCAAGTGCTCTACCAGTGAGCTACATCCCCAGCTCCTTATGTTAGTAATCTTAATTTGTAACATTAGTAATAATCTGTACCTTACAATCTGTTTTTTACATTGTACTAAGAGTTTGATTTATTTCGGTAATTGTAGCTTGATTCACAACATAAGAACTAATAATTTATACTGATAAACTTAATTGGTAATGCTAGTAATAAATTATAAGATCAGATGTTAGATTTGATATTAGTAATAATAATTCAATTTATATTACTGAGCATAGTATATTACAAAACTGGTGCTCATAATTTTTTTTTCATACTGGGAATTGAATGCATAGGTGCCAAACCACTGAGCTACATCCCCAGTTATTTATTTTTTTGAGACAGGGTTTCTGAAGTTGCCTAGGGCCCTGCTATATTGTTGAAGCTGGCTTTGAACTTTTGATCCTCCTGACTCAGTCTCCCTAGTCACTGGGATTATAGGCACGCACCACAACACCTGGCTATAATTTGCATTAGAACATAATTTGTACACAAGCACACACACACACACACACACACACACACACACACATTCATACATATTTTGAACTACTGGGGATTGAACTCAGGGATGCTCTATCACTGAGCTACATCCCCAGGCCTTTCTATTTTTTGGGACAGGGTCTTGCTAAGTTACCCAGGCTGGACTTGAACTTGCAATCCTCCTGCCTCAGCCTCCTGAGTCACAGGAATTACAAGCATCCATTACTGCACCTATATATCATAATTTATATGATTGATAATAATTTGTAGTAAAAGTTATAATTTCTGATGATACTTGTAATTATGATACTATGATTATTTGATAGGAGTTATAATTTAAATCTTTGCATTCATGCTTATAATTTACATCAGTAACAAAAATTCATAATATAAAGATAATTTAGAACATTAGTCATTAAAATTTGATACTAATTGCCAACAATTTATTTCTATTTGTAAACAATTTAATTTATAATATTGTTGCTGTTTTTTTTAACAATCTTAATTTGAAATATGGGTAAAATTTCTATGAAGAGGAATACCTGATAATGGTAGTAACAATTACTTGATTTCTGTATGTGATATAATATAATCTGATTTTATTACATTAATTCTGTTAATTTACATTAGAAATGCATTTTTAATACTGATAAGAATAGATAATATGAGCATCAGGTTTTGATAAATATTGGAGTTAATGATTTATTTCACACTTGTAACAATTAGGAAATTCATGGGCCAGGTTGAGCATCCTTAACCCACAAATCTGAAATCTGAAAAGCTTCAAAATCCAAAACTTTCTGAGCACTGACATGATGCCACAGATGAAATATTCCATACCTAACCTCATGTGATGGGTCTCAGTCGAAAAACAGGGTCATGAAAAATATTGTATGAAATTACCTTTGAGCTATGTATAAAAGATGTATTGGAAACATAAATGAATTTTGTATTTAGACTTGGGACCCATCTCCAAGATATCTCATTATGCATATATTAACATTTCAAAATTTGAAAATAATCTGAAATCTGAAACACTTCTGGTTCCAGGCATTTCAGTTAAGTGACACTCAGCCTGCATTAATAGACCCTATCATAAAGCAATATCACACCCCCAACATGCTTGCAATACTGGCATTCTCTGGTATCATACCATTGATAATGCACCCATTGGTAGTATTGCAGTACCTCTGAATCTTTTCCTTCCTGCCAACTCTACTTCCCCTTGACTTACCATTTCTTTGTGATTGGGGTAGAAGGTCTGATCTATCAGAGGGAATTCCTCTGTTCCCAGTTTCTTGTGCAGTCGAACCATCTGGGCAAACTATGAGAATCAGGAGACATGAATCAGAGACATGGATCCTTCACCTGAAGGGTGTCTCCAAGCTGGGACCCCAAGTACTAAAGTCTGCATCTGTAATGTACTCCAGAGTCTTGCACTATTGGTAAGTGGTGGAAACTTTGAAAGACAAGGCCTAGAGGAAGGTTTTAAGTCATTGGGGGATATTTAGGGGAGTGGCTTAATTCTGCCATGCTATTCCTCCGTGAAGTGCTCCCTCACTACAGGTTCAAAACAATAGCACCAATCCATGGTGAACTGAAGCCTCTAAAACTGTTACCCAAAACAACACTTTTTACTTCATAAGGATTCTCTCAGGAATTTGTTACAGTAATGGAAAGTTGACTAACACTAAGCTTCTAAATGTCCTCAATCCCCATAAGCCACAGAGTGGCTTCAAGTTCCTATATGCATGCATGAGATATTCTCTCTGCCAGGAGCATCCTTCCTGTCACTTACCACCCAGGGCTTGTCACAGAAGTTGTAGACAGAATGCAAAGAATTAACACTGGGTATTCCAGCATACTGCAGCCCAATGACCAAACTGCGATAGTCTCCATTGCGTGCCATGCTGAAGGCATGCTGGCGGATCAGTACAAAGTCTGGCTTCAGAGACCTGTGGGAGGGGCAGTGAAAGGAGAGTTGTGGTCCACTCAGAAGCTCCCTACAACCCTTGAGCTAAAGACTGAATTTCTAAATCTTTACAACTGCCAGAAATTGCAAAGTGGTTTCTTACCTCTGCACACATGCACAAGCTGTTCCTTCTGCCTGGAGCAGAGTTTCTACCCTTTTCCCATCTGTGATCTCCTGTTAACCTTTCTTATCTGCTGCCCTCCTCAAGGTCAGCTTGCAGCTTACCCACTCAGCTTTGACACCCCTCTGGTCACAGTCTCTCAGACTACCAGCTGTCGTCAAAGTGTACTGCCCAGAATAGATTCCAGCCTCAGGGACTCTGCATGGGCAACTCTGCCTGAAACATTACCTCCCCCTACCCAGATATCTCCATGAATCACTCCTTTACCTCCTTCAAGTCTTTCCTCAACTGCCTTTCATGCCACTGGGCCACCCTATCCAAACTGAAAACCCCACCACCATTCAACAATCCCTATATCTGCTTTACTGCTCTATTTTTTCTTAGCACTTTACATTTTCTTATTTCTTTGCTTATTTTGTCTATCACATAGTAGACTGAGAATATCATGAGGGCAGAGAATTTTTGTCTTTTTAAAATTTCTCTGCTAGGTCTACAGCATGTAGTACAGCTCTTGGCACACAGAAGTTGCTCAATACATATTTGCCAAATGTAAAGATCTGGGAGCAGAACCTGGCATGCAATGGATGCTTGACAAATTTTTGCTGGATGCATAATTGAAAAGTTTGACCTGTGGCCTGCTGGGATGCTTGGCTCTTTTTCAGAAGGAAAGAAAATTTATCTCTCCACATTTCATGCCTAAATTCTTGCTCACAGAAGAATGGATAGGGAGATGGGGATTCTCTCTCAGCTATAAGGGAGTCCTTATACCTCTCCTGTAACACCAAGGTTCTTTTTAATACTCACCGCACAACTTTTACCCCATTTCTCAGAACTTCCATGTCCACAGAGAATCCACCATTAGCATGAGCCACAAGGTTGAGATCAGAGAATTCAGCCTGGAAAGGAAAGAAAACTGGTGATTCACCCACATCATACAAAAATGACTACCCATGCAGGGTGCAGTGGCACATGCCTGTGATCCTAGAGACTCAGGAGGCTGAGGCAAGAGGATCACAAACTTGAGGCCAACCTTGGCAACTTAGTGAGAGCCTGTCTAAAAATAAATAAATAAAAAGGACTGGGGATGTAGCTTAGTGGTAGAGTGATCCTGGATTCAGTCACCATTACCAAAAAAAAAAAAAAAAAAAAAAAAAAAAAAAAAAAAAAAAAAAAAGACCACTCAGTTCACAGTCTGGATAGTTGAAACCCAAGTCTATCTATCTGCCCCAACTTACCTGTTCTACTTTAATGTCAATTTCTCCATGGATCTTTTTCCCTTTGAAGTATTTTGCCCTACAGAGGAAAACAGAAAAGCACATCTGTTAATGCTCAAATCTTAGAAAGGAAGACCACAAACAGGCTTGTCCCTTGACCCCTTTGCCCTTTCAGTGCCACTACAGAAACCATAAAGTGCGTGAAATACTTGCAAAAATTAGCAGTGCTTTGTGAACAATAAAGTCTCCTGTAATCCTTATGGAGGTGTTTAAGTGTCAAAAGATGTTTCAAACTGTAAAATACATTCTTAAACCATAAGAGAACAGGTATTTTCCAAAATATCATCTGCTCATCACACTGCTATTGTAAATGTTCTTGAAAATTTTTGCAAAATGCATAGTGCTATGCCAATTATAACAGACTTTGAAATTGAATTGAGGTTTGTAAGTGGCAAAGAACCTCAGAGAGTATATCTATATGAAGTGTGCCTGTGGTTGTGTGTATTTCAGTGTCTGACTATGTCTCAGTTCCTATGTTTGCTTGTGAGGCCTGAGGCATCTCTCTGTTCTCTGGCCCTTTCCCAAGAAGGAGCACCTTGACCATGGGTGTTATGTGCTATGAAGGACACAACAGCCATGGATGGACAGCTGCGTCTGAAAAGGAGCAGCAGATTGAGTGGTGCAGGCTGGGGGTGGTTCTAAAGAAGCTGTAGCCAGCAATGATGGGGGGTAGGGAGAAATGCAGCTGAGGATGAGGGAAAGTCATGGGAACGAGGAGGAGCAGCAGCGGTAGGCACATCACAAACTGCTATGTCATTGTCCCTAGCCCCAGCCCAGCTGAGCACAGTTTCTAGTGGCTTCTTTCCCTACACCCAGGATTCCTACCTGACAGGCTTCTCCAAAGATGAAAGCTCATTTCCAAATAGGTTTCTCATAGAAGAGGGATGAGGGGAAGAGACACACTCAGGACCACTGGTCACTGGCATGTATACAGTCTGATCTCTGACACATAAACACTTGCACAAATGGGCTCTGATATACACTAGAGACCCCAAGTACAGCTACTTCCTTTTCCTTTCTCTATCTCTGTATCTCTGTTTCCTTCAGTCTCTTTCTCTCATACACACACAAACACACACACTTTCACTAATACTGTCTGCTCACAAGTATCTAAAGAAAATTTTTCTCAGATCTGCACATCTTTCATCTATAAACTGATGGTATGTGAACACGAGTATGTGTCACTGGTTTTCAAGCTTTTCTGACCATACGTGTGGTAGATATTGTGGCATTCTGCTGAGGCCTCCTCTTCAGGGCCAAGGTATCTTGAATATCAGTTCCCGACAGCTCATGGCTTTGTCCCCACTGGGAACTGTCTTCTGTCACAGGGAACTGCATTGGTTAAGCTTAGACCTACTTCTGAAGGCATCCCTTAGCCATTTTCTGGTCTCTGAGTGGGTACAAAGCCCAGCTTTCTTGCCTCATTCTGGACCGGAACTGAAGGGCCATTCTGGCTCCAGAGCCATTCCCTTGCCTGGGATCAGCTGAGGCCTCTAACTCAATCACATGGTGGCCCAGCCTCTACTTTCACTCAACTCTATGTTTCTCACAGATGTAGAGCCCAAAGCACTCCCAATAAACCTCCAGAATACAAATTTCCACCTGGGGGTCCATTTCCAGGAACCCAACCTAAAACAGTGGGCCAGTCAAATTCCAAAGAAGACACTAATATGATTCTGGAGCTGGGTCAGCCAGCAGCGAGCTGGCAGTGAGGATCTGTTAGTGATGTTAGGTGGGGCACAGATAGCCCCTGACATGATGTACTCACACAAAACACTCTGTAGCAAGTTCAATCTGCATTGCAAGTTGGATGCCACTTAGGCCATAGGTGGATCTTATGAGATTGGAAATGTGAGTAGTGGGAAGAGATGCTGTGTAGCCTATCCTTCTATGAGGAGAATGACAGCATAAGTCCCTGGGGTTTGGGAACAGCAGTGACTTTTCCTGATGATGGTCTGTAATAGGAATCTGATGGAAGGGAGAGAACCAGTTGGTGAAATATCCCTGGTACTTGAGAGATATGAGGGAAATGGTAACCAGATTGGGATGACTGATAAATACCATTGATTAGCTACAGAAATATCTGATATGCTCAGGGTGAATGATCACCAATTCAAGGCAAATTGTGAAAGCTGGAGGATCTCCCAGACTACATTTAAGGAAATCTTAATCTGCAGTCAATCTTGAGTACCAGGCTCAAGACTTAATTCTAAGTATGGAATACCTTCACAGAAGGTTAAATTTTCAGACCTAGCAATCTCTTATGTTAGGCTCAAATCCCTAATAAGACTGGAGTGGGACCCTGAGGCTTAGGACAGGAATATCTGAGCAGCTAAAGTTAAACACCTTGAACTTATAGACTCACCTGAACTCATTGTGCCTGGAGAAGTAGCTCACATCCCCATGTGAGAATATGGACCTTCTCTCTGCTTAAAGATGCCTTATAAGACAATGCCACCCCTCTCAGAATTTATCCACCCTTCCCTTCCTGGAGTAAAGACTGATAACCAGGTCCTGTTCAAAGTGGGTCCCTTGGGACCCACCCAATAGTCACTTCCCCAGTTCACAAATGCATAATTGGAATGACATTGTAGTTCTCAGAACCCCTACATGGGTTCCTTGGCCTGTGGGGTAAGAGCAATTGTAGTAGGTAAGTCCAAATGGAAGTTTCTGAAATGGGACACACCTGCATGCCCCAATCAAATCAGAAAATCAGGGCTGTAACTCAATGGTAAAGCATGAGACCCTGAGTTTGATCCTCAGTACCATTAAAAAACACTAAAAACAAATAAATGGTAAATTAAATGCAAAACTGTACACATCTGGGGTGATGGCCACTCAGAAAGATCTAGACAATGCAGGAGTGGTGGTTCCATCTTATCTACCTTAACCAGTTTGGTCTTTCAGGAGGCTGGATGGATCTGGAGAATGCTTGTAGACTTCTGCAAGCACAACCAAGT